>VZSE01010767.1:260131-457011 GCA_013398275.1 Promerops cafer | reverse complement strand
ACAAAAAGACCACAGATAAAGCATATCTTCCAGGTAATAATTATATCGATAACTGATAGAAGGTAAGAGGAGCATGAGATGCAAAAATAACAATTCCCTTATGGCTGAAACAAGACAAAGTCATTCTACTGAAGTCTTCAATTAAAGCCACAATTTTGACTTATACTTTGCTGTGCTGTTGGAATATTTAAAGTTCCTGCACTCTTTCTGTATTTTGTGCATATACACATATATATATATATATATATATATATATATATATATATATGTTACATATATATCATATATTATATATAATATATCCATGAACTGATATATTTATGTCACATGTATTTATGAATCTGCTTGCGTAAGGGGAAAAATTAAATAGACTACTAATATTACACTTGAAAAGCAGTTGACTAAAGAGATCTGTATAGGCTAGAATATCAAAAGCAACATGAAGATATTAATAAGATCACACAGAATCAAATAGTGTATGGCTGCTTTTTGTAACAGAGGTGCTAGCATTAACAGATAAAATAATTTCAAATCCAACTTTTAAACAAATAAAAAGAAGGTCTTCCCACACAAGATGCAAGTTAATCTCTGGAATTCTTCACCAAAGGACATTTTGATCATCAAAAATATTTTCCTTGTAGCAAAAGGCTGAAATGGACCAGACCATTACAAACATTCCTATATACTGCCAAATAAAAATGTCAATTATAAAATGGTTTCAGGATCCCCTAAAAGCAGATGCGTTGTTGCCAATTTTTGTGTTCATCCTATATTCAAACTCCTCCATTTGATTTTGATATTGCAACAGTTATCTCTTTTACCACAACCTGACTGGCTGGTAGTCTTCATCTCCATCCCTACACTAGTCCTGTTAGTATGTAAAACCCAGAAATAACGCTGAAATTTCATGGGAGTCAGCAAGTAACAATGAGATGGCTGTACCAGAAACAAGTGTTTTTAAATAGAAAACACAAAAACTTTCACTTCCTCTGGAAAACTGTGATTTCCCAAGATGCAGTTCTTAGCAATGCAAGAAATTTTTACATGTATGAGGACAAAATTTTGATGAAAGAAGGTGAAAATAACAGCTATGATGACTGCTTATGCAGAGGCACCCTTGATAGCCTTAAATTACATAGCTCTTTTCTGTACTTCTCAGTAAGTACAAAAGAGGCTTCAGGAGCTTCACAAGCTTCGACAGTACCATAACTACTACTTAAAAGATGGAAAACAGCATCAGGCCCCTGAAAGCATAAACAGCTGGCAAATTCAACTTGGATCAGGTCAGTGTGAGACAGCAAGTCTCCACTGCCAAGTGAAGAGTTCTATGCCTGCTTATGTTATGGGCCTTACTAATTTTACATCAGCTGAACTAATTCTAATGAAATACACACACACACATACATATATATACTAATGTATAAATATATATATATATACACACAAATATATTTATATACACAAATATATATATATATATATAGAGAGAGAGAGAGAGAGAGAGAGTAATACTTCTAGAACAGGATATTTCATATTTTTCTCCACGAGAACTAGGTGCTAGAAGACCCTATCCAATCAATGAGATTCTATTCTGTGAAATGTTCAAATAGTAAATGTGCAAAAAAATGTGTGTTGTTACAAACAAAATAAAATTTGCTCTTACAAAATAAAATAAATTAAAGAAGTCCTAAAGTTACCAAAGTCCAAAGAAGAAAAATATTAAGACATAAGCAAAATGCAAGAAAAACTAACACCATGTAGTTCAGGGATTTTGAAGTTGGTGTATCTACCCAAAAGTTAACTCTGTAGCATTGAAAGGAAAATGAACTTTGCTACTAAATTGTGATGTGATGGACAGCAAAAACATTTAAAATCAGATACTTACAAATCCATACTCCAAATCCCAGCACCAGCAGTAATTGAAAAACCTAACAAAGACTGCTCTCAAAAAATCTCCAATTAGAATAGTGATGTATGTTGTCATCATGTCAGAGACTGTCAGGCGCACAAATTCCTGTTGGAGCAATATTCTCTTTTAAGAATACATTCAAACAATTAACAGTTACAATAATAATTAAATACTGTATTAGCTCTGTAATTGTGCTTATCCTGCTTCAACACGGACAAAACCCTTAACCTTCCTATATTCACTGATTCTGTAATGTGCCAGTGCTGCTGCCCCTCATTTTCTAGAGTCCTTAAACTGCTTTTGAACCCTTTGACTTTCAGAAGATTTAAAAAAAAAAAAAAATAAAAAAGTGAATGGCTTACTTCTCAAGGAGTTTCAATGTCCAGTGGATATGGAGAGGAAGGAAGAAAATCTTAATGCAAACTTTCATGCCTCTACTTTTTTTAAGGCTTTTTATGTTTCACTAAAACCTGCTGTAACAGGCCTTACCCCAACAGCCCAGAAAGCTATTACTCTCCCTAATATGAAATTAAGGGTAAAATTATTTCAGTTATGAGCTCTTGGAGTTCTTAGCTTCTTATTCAGCATCAATGAAAAGAGAGGGGATGATTTCTCTGCCTATATGGTCCCTGCTGGTGATTAATTCATTCAGGAGGACACATTGTCAGAGAGATGGAGAAACAGCAAAATTGATTCAATATTGAATTTGTTGTCATGGACAAATCAACAACAATAAAGTAGGATCAAATAGAGGAAAAGGGTATGTTAGAAAATTGTTTGGAAATCACATTTTATACTAGTGAGTCAATAAGAGTAAATGTTCAAATGAATCAAATAAAATATTTGAGCAGATTTTCCTCTAAACATTTATTTTTCTTTTGCATTATTTTGCTTGGCTAATAACAGAGATGCCTTCTCAAAAGCATACTGCTGTAAGAGCTCTCTTACATACATGTCCCTTTTGAGAGACTCCTTTATTTTTTCAAAATTAGTAGACAAGCCAGGAAAAGATGGCATCAGGAAGAAGAAAATAAATGAAGAGGATAGAGGAAAGGAGATGGAAAAAATAAATGCTTTCAATTCTGTCACCTAACAGAAGAAAGAATTTACTGTTAGACAGGATACAAAGAAAATAAGATAATTTTTAAAAAACTTTTAGTTCAAGAGAAAGTCCCACATCTCCTTCTCCTCACATTTTCTCATGTAAATGACACTTTTTAGCCAAAATAAAGAGGATTTAGATATCATATCTTGGGGGAGACTGTATGACCTATTTTCAAATATGAGCTCCAAGCAGCTACATTACCTGTCCTACCATTGTTTCCCAACACGGCCCTCTGGGCACATCAGCAGGATCCACCTGTATTGGAGGAGCAGTTGAATTCTCTGGAATAGTACCATTGTATAGACTGGCTTCCCATATTGTCATGTTATATTTGACTATCTTTTCTTCTTCCAACTAAGTAAAAAAAAAGGGGGAAAAAAATCAACATGAGTTTGTTGCCATCCCTCAAGCTTGTCTATTCCAAAATTCCAATTGCTATCTTAGGTAAGGATGCCATTTGCAGAACAGAAAGGAAAGAATGTCTTTCTCTGATATGTCTGGAGGTCCTCAGTGTTGCCCAGCTACATGTCAAACATAGTGAAGGGAAGAAAATATCTTGCCTTGAGGTTGATTTCATCCATTAGGGCGATGATGAAAGTGTAGAGATTGCCAAGAAAAAGAGCAAAGATTCTTCCCAGCTGCCATCTTAGAGCTATTCGAGGGTGGTAATTTTCCAGAGAACTGATTACATCAAATAAAGTTGGACAGAACATTCCTAAAAGTGACATAACTGTGTTCACCTGAGGAGGGAGGGGGGAAAAGGGGAAAAAGTTTTGTGAAATGTTAGAGACAAATTCTTCTATTAATACTGATATGGGTGAAAAATATATTTCCGTTAGTACTTTTTATTTGGTATTTGATTTAATAAAAACCAAAATCCACTCTGAGTATCACAAGCTGATGAATTCCACACACAGTCCCAGTCAGCCTCTTTCCTCTAATTTCCCCCTCTCTGTGGCAATTGTACCTGAACTCTGTTCTGACAGAACTAGGAACTGCTGATATGGCGAGGCAGATAAAAAATTTACAACATTAAGAGAGAGAAGGGGAGTCAGAGAGAAAAAGGTCTTTTCCACAAAGTCATCAGTATCCCTTTATTGTGCTGTGAACTTCAGGAACACATGAAAAAAATATAATTACCCTGGATTTCACTATCGCATAATTGCATATAAACAATGTTCAATCCCTTAATGAATCTAGTGTAATGAAATTTTTTACAGAAGTAGCTTAATACTTTTATGAAGAATGTCAATCTTTAGATATTGCTTCTTGCCTTGTACATGGGAGCTACACTTTCGTTTACTCAAAGTTGTGCATTAGGTGTTGGGATTTTTTCTGATTAAATCCTCAGTTCATATATTAATGACATATATTAATGACGCAAATGTAAGAAAATTTGATCTATAGAAAAATGTGTGAATTTCACTCAGAAGCCAAATATATTTATGCAATTAAATATTAATATCCAATCAAGGGCAATGTTTTGTGCTCACAAATATGTTAATTACCTGTCGATAAGAAAAAATTTTTAGCCAAATAATGTCAGTATTGTTTTACCCACTCTCCTTTAGATGTCTCCAGACATCTGGTCCAGATCTTAGTTCTGTCACCTTAGAAGTATATTTTTATTACAGAAACAAAAACAAAATTATGAGCATAAAGACCAATGTTACCTACTTTCCAGATTACAGCATAAACTAATATAACAGCCTTTGGTAGCCCAGTTCTTGCTAGTACAAATCTGTTACCACCTTTCAACTGAGAGAAAGCTGAATTCATCACCTTTGTGAGGTTAACCTTTTTGCCTTACTTTAAGTCAGGTATGCACTTTACACTCCAGCTCAGAACATAAGCTTGAAATAACAAGGTAGTTTTACAATGCTCACAGTAGCATTTTTGCTAAGAAAGTAAAACCTTCCCAGGTTTTCATAGGGGACACTGACTTCAGGTGCATACTGCACACTGTTGTAGCAAACAAAATCACCATCTTCACTATACACCTCTCTCAGGCAGGGCACATCTGCTTTTGAGGAAAGCACTAGGCACAAATTAGGCATAAAAAAAATCACACGGGACTCTTGGACAGGGCAAATGGAACTGGAAGGCATTGGTTTCAAACTGTTGCTACACTGCAGAGTTGTATCCATGAGGTCTCAAATAACTCCATCTGTTCCCACAGATCAATCACTCTGCTTGGGCCAGTCTCAGAAGAAAAGCAAGAGAGTGAGTTCCTTGGAGAGATCTCATGAATCCATAGAGTGTCTGGAAAACAATCCTAAGAGCACAGAGGAGGAAATGTAAAGGCCTTAAATAAAAGCTAAATACTAAGGGTTATATGAAAGAAGCAAAGAAGAAATTTGATGAACTAGGAAGCAGAGAGACATAAGCAATTCTTTTGTTAGACATTTCCCACCCACACAGAGTAAACTACCATGGCAAAAAAGGCAACATGCAAAGCAGAGAAACACAGTTTCACACCACATCTATTATAGAAATAGCACGAACTTCATTTCTTTCCCACCACCCGTAGTTCTCCAGACCTTCCAAGGCAAATTGCTGTGATCTTCTGACAACAAAAAAGATGAGGTAGCCACTTCCAGCAAGTGTGCATAGGGCTAAGAAGTTAGCAAGGACCCTTAGGAATCGAGTCAAATGAATATTTTCTTCTTTTCGGCTCTCCTGCTCCTCCACAATTGCTTCCTGCACTTGTTAGAAAGAAAAGAATATTATGAATACTTTAATGGTCAAGGTCCCACATTACTTCCTCAATTGTTAGAAGTCAGTTAAATGAATTTCAAAGATGCAAATGGACATCTGGGGTTCGTGTTTTGAGATGAATGTATATTATCTCAAAAAAACTTGTTCAGGTCCTGGAAGATTCTGGGGTTTTGGCTCCCCAGGGTTTCCTTTGCCCTTGTTGAGTGTGTCCCCAATGAGTCTTGTTACACTTGTACTCATGTGTCAAAAGAACCCAGCACGTTCTTTCAGCTTGCAAGCTCATGAGGTTGAGTGATACAGCAGGATAAATGTGTGATTGTCTGTCAGAAAAGGAAATGTTATGTTTTTAAATTGTGCATTTGTGAGAAAAGAGGGAAATGTTTTACTCTGAAAGTCAGCAACTCAGAAAGGATGAAAAGATAGTTGAGATGTAGGAATCCCCAAAAAAATTGGACAGCGCAGAGCTTCAGACTGCAGAACAAAATGTTTGCCCCACATTTACCCTTGATCATAACTGATAAATATTAAGATCCTGAGGCAACTATAATCTCCAGTTTTTACTTTTGCCAGGTGAAAGAGCTTTTGGCCTGGAGTGTCCTCATGAAAGGATGTTTTGTTACAGCTTCTGACTCTGGTATAGAGATCTGTTGACCAGAGGGGAAGCTGAACAGCATTGTAATTGTTGCCTTTCATGGCTCTGCTCCTTTTACAGCATGTGTTTGTCACATAAATGACAGGAGACTGCAGCAGCTTTCAAACAAAACTCCCATGACTTCACCCAAGCCAAGACTTCACCCTTTCTTTCTGAAGCTCCTTGCTTGTTTGCAACCATCACAGTAAATCCTGTAAATGAGTTTATTTCTCAAAATTAAGCCTTTTTCTCAACTGATTTGTATTCTTTCTCAAATAGCTTTCAGTATCTGCTCTTAGCTGGCAGGCACGGAAGCTCTCACAGATCCAGCACTTCCAATGAGTGTTTCTCCAGTATTTGCTTTCTTGGAATCTTCTCTTGATGACCTACAGTTGAGGGCAGTTCTCTGTTATGCCTGCAGCTGAGGGGGCAGGCAGGTGAGGGGGTGTGGTGGCTGTACCACGACTGTGGACAGGAAAGGTGCAACTGAGCAGCGCAGCGAGTGCTCGGTGCTCCAGCTGCCGCGTGTCACACCTGTCACCGCGACTGCCAGCCTATCATCTTCTTCCTTGTCTCACAGCCCTTCACCTGTGCGCCCCCACTACATTACTGCACCGAAAATTAAAACTCCCTTTGCACGCTATACTGGTGTGTCCCAGCCACCCCACAGCACAAACACATTCCTTAACATTCAACATATAGGCTATATCCCCTCCACAGTTTCACAGCCCTGTGTCTTACTTCAGATCCCTTACACAATTACTCTCGAAATCAACATCCTCTATACGCTGGAAACAAGCCTAAGAATACTGCCTGACAAACTGGCCTATATTTTGTAATTAATTTGAAAATAAAAACATTTTGATACTGAAAAGCAAGCATAAACTCAAAATTCTGAGATCAGTTCTTCTGATAAATAGCCCTATACAGATTATTCTGTTATTTTGTCTTATGATATCTCTTCTCTGTAACAAGAGAAGTTGACAATGTGAGGTTGCCAAAAGGGTAGCAACATTTTAAAAAAAGTTTTTCAGACAAACACCGTAGAAACTGGAAGCCATCAGAGGTGAGAAAAAGGAAAATATTATTTTTACAATAGAATCAGTTTTCTAAAACTGGTACTGTCAGCACAGAAGACACAAAATATCCTAACGTTAATTCTTTCACAATTAAAAAGAAAAAGAAACTGATGGCAAGACAAAGAGACCCAGAAGGGTGTACAGATGCCAATTTGAGTATACATTTCTGAGCCTCAGTACACCTTACTCTTGACCTTATTTCCACCTGATTCACACCAGTGTGACAGCCAAATCATGTTGCCTCTCCGTAGTAAACTCTGTTTTACCTTAAAGCTTGTTGTGATGGAGGCAAATTTATTATCTGCTGTCTCAGGATTGCCAATCAGGTAGTCCCAGCTTGTGAACATTTTCCAGCTGAAATTAAAACTAGTGTCATCACCACCACCGTCATCATTTGCATTCTTTGCCATTCTACAAAAAACACAAAGACACAGGAAGACCTTTTAGCACTAGTTCTGATTTGTGGGCATGATTTCTAAATGGTTCCTAAATTCTAACTTTTTTTTTCTGAAAAAACTCTACATTCTTGCTGTCAGTTATGCTTTACTAAATCTTTTTTTCTGAAACAAGTATGCAAGATGGAGATTTCCATATTTAGACACTTTATCACACACATTTTGATGAGAAAGAATGAATGTATTTCATTAACCTCTCAGAGAAACTCTGCTGGATAAGAAGTTTAATAGAAAAACAATATTGAGAACATCTCTTAAATAGAAAGGTGCAGAGCATCCTGAACTGCAACAGACTTTTATTAGAGAGTTCAAAAATAGAAAAAAAATAAAAATCCCATAAGCAAAATATTCTAAAATAACAATAAACAAAATAGATACATAAATAAAACAAAAAAAAAATAAATCTAACAAAGAATATAAGAAATATTTTAAAATAACAAGACAGAAGAAAATGTGGTTGTAACATATAAAATAGCACTCATACAGCTATCTTCCCTATCATCTCCTGTGCACAAAGATTTATTACAGTGTCCAGAAATATCAGATTATTTCTTCAGAGAAGTATTTCTTCAGATTAAACTGAATCTTGTCTTCAAAGTTCTCTGTTTTAAAGGGGTTTCATTCATGTAATAACCGTGGTATTGCTTTGCATACTTTGTCACCTAATTCAAGTCATTAAACACAAGGAAAGAGTGTATTGATAAGGTACAAATCACTCAGTCTTCAGTATTTCTGGTCAGGAAAAGGCAACATTTATTTTAAATCTCAATAATGCAGCAGAGTTATGTTATTAATATTAATACATTCTATGTACTACATTTTTAAAAGTCCAATAAAATACATGCTCTGAAATCTAGGATGAGACTAATAAGTAAATAATACAGAAAATCTTTCTGAGATGCCAAAAAATCAACACCAGGGTTGTTCATATCCAGAAGAGTCAGACATCACAAAAGGTTCTTGGTAAAGTCTGCCCTGCTTCTGGTTTATAGACCAAGACATTTCTTTCTTAAGAGTTTCTAATGAAATAATGAACATCCTTGTGGTTAGAATATAATTTCTTTGAGATCAGAAATGTTTCAATTTTATGTTATACTCTGAAAGAGCTGAAGAGAGTAGCCCTACATCTAAATATTTCCCCTAAATAAAATAAGAGTGCTTATAATCCTCACTATCTCTTTCACATAGATCTTTCTCTGTTCCCAGTCAATAGCAGAAAAATGACAGCACCTCCTGTTACATTGCTTTTAGTTCCTGTGCTCATTGTGCTTTTTTCTGGAGAAATAGAAAAGAGCAGAAGACTGCAAAAACTCTCATATGATTACCTAAATATTGGTGATCAGTAGTGTCATATGGCCAGATGGAAAGTTAGCACATACAATGTATTATTTTTCTCAAGTATATTTCTTTGTTTTGGGCTACAGGGTTTTCCTGCTATCAGGAATAAATTTTTTTTGTCTGAATGAAAGCCATTGAAATAAAATTGTCTGAGACTAAGACTTTTCTAATCCCGGTAGTTGTTTTATCAAAAATATTTAAAAATCTATTTTTTAACTGAATCAGTTTTTATTTTATTGTACTAGTTTGTTTCCTCTCCAAAAATACATATATGTGACTGATGACATTTTTTTTCTCAAATGATTCTTGCCATATGCAGAAAGCCAATTTGAAAATAGAACATTAATTAATCTAGTGCTGATGCAAGTGAAAAAATACTTCACTCGAACAAAACAGTGGAAATACACTAGCTGCATTTTTCTTAATGTTTAAAAGTGTCTTTGAATTTTGAACTGCAAGATTCTTTTTTTTTTTGCTACAGGCTTTTTATAAAACCCCTGCTAGAGCTGACTGTACTAGTGTGTTAGGTGGCAATCTTGTTTGAACCAAGGGTATTAAAGATTATATTAATTGGTAGCATTTACTGTGGACTGTGAGCTATGTGCAGAATTATTTGCTTCTTTTTTATGTTCTTCCTTCATAAAAGACTTTAACTCACATAAAATACCACTACAGGTAGAATTATTGAGTTTCCTGGATTTTAGCTGAAAGTCTTCCGGATGCCAAGTATTATGAAAAAAATGGGCTGACAGATCTCTTCCTCACTTTATGCATCCATTTTTAATTTTGAAGTTCATGAGAGAAGTGTTTTGTTATTTCAGTAAAGACTTATTCCCACTTTCACAACACTATAACACAACTTCTGGTGCAGAAGAACAGATAAATAAATACATAAATTTGACCTTGCACTTGATCTTGCATTGTCCTGTACTTAGAATTACTGCATTTTTTAAAAAGACTCTCTCCAGGGTCAACAGTGGAATTACCTGCCTTTTTGAATGTACTTTTTTCCAGAGCCAAGGAGAACTTACGTTCGAGTGACAATCATAAAGCTATAGCCAATAGACCCAACTCCAACAAGGAAATATGAAAGAGGCATCCTGAACTTCAGCCACCCAATTGTCCTCTGGTTATTGTAATAACCATAAAAGAGTACAGAATACTGTGCAAAGCCCTGAAAAGTCAGAAAAAATTATAATGTTATTTTTCTTAATAACGTACATAATCAGTAAATGTATCAATAGCAATGCATTCAAATATTCATTTCAGTGAATTCAAATCAGTTGCAAATATCACTATAATAAAGCTTTCATGATAGAAAATTTGTCCCTTTATTTTAAAAAGACAAAGAGTATTTCATAGCAACTTCAAAATATTTTAAAACTGTTCATTAACAATCCATCTACTATTAATAAGTCAAAACTTTGTCATCAGTAAAGAAAGAAACATACTGTTTTACAAAATTTGTTTTTCAGATTACTTGCAGATAAAATCCCATATTTTAACTTAATTTTCACCATTCTAAAATTCATTTGCATGAATTTTATATGAAAATCTCATATGCCTTCTTTGTCTAATAACAGTTGTCTGCTGTTCATTGGGTGATCATTCAGTATATATAATAACCAATAGGTAGGGGCATTTTATGGGTGATTATTCAGTACATAGATCTTTTGCACACTTAGACTCAACTCCAAGGCTGTAAAAAATGCAATATAAGTTCACTGTCTTTCTCTGCAATTCAAAGTCTATCTTTTTTTATCTAAACCTCTTAATATGGATTACCCTCTCTTCTACTGGTCAGACAGATGATTTTTCAAAATTATTTACCAGTATCTTATTTACTGTAAGAAATTGCTGGCATCTACATGGATCAAATAGCTAAAATTTCCTGGTAGTTCTCAGGTTAGTGCAAGAACTCAGCTCCCAGAAGAAGACTAAAGCCAGAGCCTTTACTAGGACAGCTCAGTGCATGCACAGCAGTGGCAATCCTCCATCTGGATGTAAGAATTCCAAGTGCAATATGTAGTATTTGATGGTGCAATTGGAGGATAGACCATAATTTTGACAGTAATACAATAAGATGAAGGGTTGGTGAATTAAAAAAACATTTGCTATTCTTGTGTTTTTCAGTTGCCCACTTTCCTTAAAATTAGTAACATCTTTCTCTTATTTATTTTTTCAAAACATGCATTTGATTTATTGAAACTCTTACTACACATGAAATGAGTCACAGGCTTATTTGAAAAACCTACTTCACAATTCTAAGCTGAAAATCAAATATTAATATATGGCACACATAAATATTATTCAAAATATCTTGATCCACATATCTCATTTTTCTTCACCTCTGACTAGATTTGAGATATGTGCCTATGCATAACAGATAAAAGTATGCTCATCTCTAATAAGGCAAGCATTCTAATAGAGCATATTTCTTGCTAAGTACTCGTAAAACATCTACACCAGTCAGGACACATTCAAGTTCAATAGTATGTATATTGCATATATTTGGTCACTAAAGCATCCTGTAATTCCATTTTAGCCCAGGTTTCAACACAGTCTAATGCAGCTCTGGAGAGCCCTTTGGGTCCCCAAAATTATTAAAATGCCTTTTTAGTCTCTGTGTTCTGCAAGTCAGGGATAATTCCTGCACTGTGTATCATTCAGTTTGTTGATTACACAGCACTTCACCATAAGATTCAAAATAACTTCAACACTGTAAAAATGTGTGCATGGAAGATCTTTTTCACTCCTTTCTGAGCCTAACATAAAAGACTACTGATTGAATGTGTTATTGCAATAAGACTTGAGACTCTAATATTTTATGACTGGATTATAAACTGAAAACTATATGTTAAAACTGAATTCCAAGTAGAATATATCAAAATCCAAATATGCTTTCCTTGGCCATGTCAGTAATGTGAATACAATTTCCAGCACAAAAGAAAACAGAATAGGCATGCTGAGCTCATCTTTTCTTTACCTGTCTTAAGGTGTGGTGGGGTGTTATGACCCATGTATAAAGAGATGTCTCTGCCCAAAATAAGGTGACCATACACTGAATTCAACAGTACAGATTTTATTTAAAGGTAAGTGTGAGGGGGAGAAAGAGAGAGAGAGAGAGAGAGGGAGGGAAATGGGAGTGAGGGGGTGTAAGAAACCAAGAGGGAGGGAGAGATGGAAAGACAGAGACAGAGAGATAGAGAGATTAAGTAGAAAGATATCACCAGTAGAAAGATACCACTATCACCACGTGGATTCATGTGGCATCCTGCCAGTCCTTTTTCAGCCTGGTCTTCTCAGTGGTGGGGTCCCAAGACATTCTTCTGTGATACCACCTTTTTACAGTGCAAGTTCCAGGTATCCACAGGGTTCCCGTGACTTGGGATGGCATGTGGATAAGCCCTTGCTTCCTTTCTCACAGTTTGCCACAGTGGGAATTTTTGTCCAGATGCTAACCAAGTCTTCACCCCTGTTAGGCCTGGAATTAACTCCTTCCTACTGCAGCATCTGAGCTTATCTCTGGTTCCAATATGTTGACTTATCTTATGGGGACAGTGTTTCCTGCTGCATTTTTTAAGTCCTTCCATAGGGCTTGGAGTTCTTGGGTTTTGTTGGAGTTTTGTTTAGGATAAAATATTGATTGGTGATGTGTGATCATTTATTTCTAAATTACCTGGTAGCACACAAGTGTTGCTAGCCGATGAAAGGTACTATTTCCTGTGCTGTTTAAATAAAGATGTCATGGTCTTCAGGGAATATTTGTCAATCTGACATGCCTCAAGAAAATTATTTTTTTCCCGTCAATATTTCAGGGGACCCAACTCTTTCGTTGCCTTATCCTGTGTTTATTATGTTTGCATTTGCTCCGTCTGTTAACTGCTACATTGTTACTTATTGTACTTTCTTCTTCATGCCTGTAAGTTTCTGTTTCTGACAATCATTAAAAACTTTTCTTGTCTTTCCACCATGCCTTCATCTATCTTCTCTTGAACACATTTCTTCTACAAGCTTTGTTCTGATCTTCTGTATAAAAGTTCTTCTAGCCTATTCTCTTGACAAAACCTTCAAGTTACTGTAATTCCTTTTTTCTCCAGTATTTCCCTGATGTTTTTATTTCTCATTTTATAATTTCAGTATTATTATCTAACTTCCCAGTTGCATGTTTATATTTATTCTTACTGTCACTCAAATATACAACTTCTGACGCACCAGATGAAATGACATTTCATGAAGTAGTCACAGCAAAATGTTACATACACGTTTTTAGAAAGATCTTCCAATCCCTTTTTTATCCAAGGAGAATACATCAACAGCATTGTATGTAATCGAAGGGATAAAATGTGTAGAGCTCACTGTTGTTTTTAATGTATTTTCTTCTCTTTTTTTTCCTAAGTCATACTGCATTTTAAAATTCAGAACCTTAATCATATAAAAGTAGAAGACCAAATTCATACCTAAGAAATGGAAATCCAGTACCCCAGAATGGCAAACCAGCTTTGAGATATTTCCCCATGTGTCTTTGGATTACTATATATACTGAGACATGCTTGTGAATATCGAGCTTCATTATGTGTTTTGTCCGAAAGAAACATCTATACAGAAAGCTTGTGAAAAAATATATAAATTAATTATCTTGTGAATTATCTCCTGAAATAATTCATATTAAATAACTGAACATTAAATAATGAAGTAATTGTGAATAAAAGTCATGTGGATGTGCAATATTGCAAGATTATGAACTTACACTAAAATCCCAGAGGGTAGCAAAATTCATAGCAGTTGCTTCTTCAGCTCTTGGGACAGTTTTTCTAGGCAAAGAGCCATAAGGCTTACCCATCAAGGCCTGAAACCAAAAAATAAGAGTGATTTATATTTTAAAGCAAAATAGCAGCAAAGGAAATGGACAGTGATCTGTCATTTCTTTAAAAGACTGGTTTTATGTTCCTAAACTCCCTAATGAGAAAGACCTACTTCTACAATTCCTTTCACAGCTCCTCACATTACTCATTGAAACTGTGCTTAGCATATGCATTCAGTGGTGTGTTCTAAATTTAAAGTTCCACCAGTATCAATGGATTACCAAACTGTGCCTCTTACATTCAAAGGCAACACAGAAGTCCATCCATATTTCTCTAATGAGCATTTTTTATCTTACAAAGACAGAAATATTATTTTTTCTTGCATTATGGATTTTATTGGGATATTTTAAATGAAACATATGGGAAGATGCTAGGGAATCAGTTTTTGGATTCTGACAGCTCCCCTGCTGGTGGCAAGATGCTTCTTCAGGCACAGTACATCTCCTCACGGCATCCTTTCCAGGCTCCCCCTGAAAACTTTCGGACATTTATTGTTTTGGCTTCTAAGCAAGATCACAGAATGACAGAATATGCTGAGTTGAAAGGGACCCACAAAGACCAGTTCTCTGGGGAGCCTGTTCCAGCACCCAGCCACCCTCTGGGTGGAGAACCTTTTTCTGGTATATAACCTAAACCTCCCCTAACACAACTTCAGGCCATTACCTTGGGCCCTGTCACTGCCACCACAGAGAAGAGATCAGTGTCTGCCCCTCCTCTTCCCCTCATGAGGAAGTTGTAGATTGTGATGAGGTCTCAATCTCTTCACCTTCAGGCTGAGCAGACCAAGTGACCTCAGCTGTTTATCATACAGCTTCCCCTGGAAGCCCTTCATGATCCTTTGGATGCTCTCTAACAGCTTAATATCTATTTTATATCATGGCACCCAGAACTGCCCCCAGCACTCGAGGTGAGGCTGCCCCAGTGCAAAGCAGAGCAGGACAATCCCCTCCCTTGCCTGCCTGGTGATGCTGGGCCTGATGCCCCCAGGACACGCTTGGCCCTCCTGGCTGCCAGGGCACTGCTGGCTCATGTCCAACTTGACACTGACCAGGACCCCCAGGGCCCTTTCCACAGCACTGCTCTCCAGCCTCTCATTTCCCAGTCTGTGTGTACAGCCAGGGTTGCCCTGTCCCAGGTGCAGAATTTGGCACTTTCCCCTGTTGAACTTCATATGGTTGGTGATTGCTCATTTCTCCAATTTGCTGAGATCTCCCTGCAGGGCCTCTCTACCCTTCGAGGGAGTCAGCAGGTCCTCTCAGTTTTGGATCATCTGTGAACTTGCTCAGTATCCCTTCCACTCCTGAGTTCAAGTCATTTATGAAGATGCTGAAGAGCACAGGGCTAAGATGGAGCCCTGTGGAACCCCACTGGTGACAGGTCACCATTCTGATGTCACCCCATTCACTATCACCCTTCATGCCTTACCCATGAGCCAGTTGCTCACCCATCCCATGATGTGTTCACCCAGCTGTGTGCTGCACATTTTGTCCAGAAGGATACTGGGAGAGACACTATTGAAAGCTTTTCTGAAATCCAAAAAGAGTGCATCCATGGCCTTCCCTTGATCAGCTGGTTCGGTTACTTTGTCATAAAAGGATCACAGGTTTGATGAGCAGGATTTTCCTCTTATGAAGCCATGGTGGCTGTGAACCACTGCATTGTTCTTCAGGTGTTTTTCAATACCTCCCTAAGTAATCTTCTCCATAACGTCACCAGGCACAGAAGTGAGAGTGACAGGCCTGTAGTTTCCAGGGTCCTCTTTCTTGCCCTTCTTGAAAATCAGAATACTTTCCAGCATCCAGTCAGCTGGGACATATCCTAACTCCCAAGACCACTCAAAAATCATTGAGAGATGTTTTTGCAATGACATTAGATGATGAATCCTATCAAACCCTATAGATTTGTAGGGATCTAGCTGGGGGTATCATGCCACTGAAATGCTGGGCTGGGAAGTTGTTGGAATTTCCTATCTGCTTACTACAAAATGAGAAAGATAAGAGGAATATGGGATATTGAAATCAGGGATATGGCACAATAGTTTTGATTCCATAAAAGCCCTGCTATAAGAAGGGCAATATGGTGGCTCAAAGAAACTCAGGAAGTATTACATTTCATAGAAGTCATTCATGTCATTCATTCAGTCCAATATCTGCTCTAAGTACCACTCTTAACAGAGATGTTGCACAGTGTGAAGTATGAGAGGTCTCTCGTGACTTTACAGCCCTGTTATGCCTTATCAGCATGTGAGTATTGCATCTGAAAGGATCCTCTGAGCCCTAGGATGCATCTTTCTATTGCAATGCACATTTAGTTGAGATAGTCCCCCTGGCACTTTCTTAGTCTCAGTTCCTCTACTTTGTTATGCACAGAACCACCAAAACCAACCAACCAACCAAACAAACAAACAAAACCATTCCCCCCAGACAACAAAAACTCTACACCTATGTCACCCCAGACTTCAAAAACCATTTCAGAAGACAACCCTAAATACATTTTATGTTTTCCTGTCCTGTCTAATTCAAGACATCTCTCTGTAGAGACAACCGTCCTCAAAGGAGAACCATCTTTACAGGCTTGGTACAGTCTAATACTTGCAAATGGAGCATAAAGAGACTAAAAACTTGTTTAAAGCTCCAGTCCTGTGAGATCTCACTGCAAAGACAGAAATCCACACAGCAATCCTCAAAGATAATTTTAAAGATTCCCACCTCAGGCACCATTACAAGACCAAAGGTCAGTCCGAAGAGAATCATGTTTATTCCATACATCCAACGCAAGAATATGAAATAAGATGCTACTGATGAGCCAAAGTGACCTGTGAAAACATGAGATGTGATAAAAAGGCAGATAAGCTAGTCCTTTGATTTTATTTTATCTAAGGATGCACAAAATTTATTTTAAATAAGTCAAATCAGGAGAGGCTTTTACACATTTGATTTATTCTAATCTTAATTAATTTTAAATTCTAATTAATTCTAAATTTAATTAATTTCAATTTTAATTTTTGTCTCTATTACCAAAATTCTAATAAATCTTTTGCAGACTGCATACTAGTATGTCTTGAGCTGGCTGAAAAAATCAGAAAAAAAAATGCAAAAGTATTAGTTAAATGGAGTATTTAGGATCACATAAAAGCTGTGATACTTGCTATTATTAAGTATTCTCTAGAAGTATGCTTCAATTATTTTTATATTTTTTTTCTGTCTGATGTGGATTTTAAGCATTTTTGACATGCTCAGCCAGAACCAGCCCAGTTTTAATAAGAAGCAGCACAGAATTAGCCAGTGGGGAAAGCCTTTCCAAGATGATAAAACACTTGTCAGTGCTGTTATGAGAGTGCTCACCAGATTTTTTCACAAGACGGAAAACATTATTTGCAAGTGTTTGTACCCTTTCTTTCTCTTACTTTTCTGTTTATGTGCTCTATGTGTAGCCAGGTGTGCAGGCAGTCCCATCTCTGGGAGAAGGATTTGACCTCACACACTCCAGACCCCTGGCCCAGACCTGTGCACAGATTACAGGCTGCAGGGGAAGCATTGGAAACCAAGAGCCTGTTTTGACCCCTGCTCTGCAAGTCAGGGCAAACAAAAATAAAAGCTCAGATTCAACCCCAGCTTACTTCAGCACAGTTCTGCTGACTATAGGAGAGCTGTCAGTTAGAAAAGTACTAGATTTCAGTTCCATTACCATTCATTTGCGGGGGAAAAAATGACCTTTCAATAGGTTTTTCATACACAGTCTAGTTTGGGAGCCTGGAGCACACTGATAGCAAATGAAAAGTGAATCTCTCTGTTCAGAGAGATTTATATTGTTATTTCCAAACTGTTTTGCAGACATGTAACACATTCTTTCAGTCTGTAATATTAAATTAATATATCTTGTGTTATTTGGGATGCATATATTCATATTTTACTATAACAGCTCAACCAGTAGAAAATTTATTGCACTTAAACAAGTATAATCCCAAAGTACAAATAGATGCCAACTAAGAGACATTTATGACAGTTGTGCAAAGGGAGGAACAAGCCATTCTGTCAAGGATTTCAGCATTTTGAATCTGCTTCATTTTGAAATTATGTGTGAAGTGGCCAATCTTAGTAGTGACCGACATACTGGGAAGTCTGGGGAGAGACATAAATCAAGAGACTTTGAGTTAGTCTATCTGATTGTGAGATGCAGATTACGCAATTATAACCAAACTACAGCCTTTGGGGGATACTAGGAACTCAAAAAATACAGTGCAGGAAATTATGAGTATTTCTGTTTTCAGGTTACTTTTGTAAACTTCTCCATGCCCCATTATTTCTCTTGCTCAAATCCTAATATTGCCATTTTATTGGGAATACTTTCTTTTAATGCACTGAGTTATAGTTCTTGTATCAGTTATTCTGATGAAACCTCTACTATGCATCCATCTGGAACATCTGCAGTGAGGCAATGCATTGGAATTACCTGCATCAGTATAGTTATTGCAAGCCAATACACAGACTGCTCATGGGCTTTATGCTTTTTCACCAATCAGGCAAGAACAGAGACCTTTGGTAAGTAAAAAACCTCACTGTGGATGAGGGTAATTTAGCCATGACTGCCCTCATCTGCATTTCCAGAGTGGGCAGGTCCAAACAGGGACCTGCAACAAGGAACACAGCAAATGTCACAAATGGACTGCACTAGCTGTGAACAAAACCAGTCCAAGTTCCACCAGTATTTTGAACCCACTCTGAGGTGCAACACGTTCTGCATATGAATGAAATAGTTTTAAGCAGACTTTAGCCATCTTTTCCTTCATCCAGAGCCTCACCACAGCAGGCACTGGCATGAAGATTGGTGTGCATTTTATAAATTTCATCAGTGGAATAGGAGTCACCCTGTCCCAACACAGGCCTGTGTGATTCCCGTAAAGTCCTTTGGCACAGATACTACTGGATATCTGTTCCATAAGGAAAATAAACATCTATTTTCTAAATATAAGTACTTCATACATTTGTCAATTTCTCTTTTAAACATCAAAGCCCCAGCATCAGATTCACCTATTGCCCATGTGAGGATGCAGCACAGACAGCAGAGCTTGATGCCCTTTGCTCTGAAGCTGGTCTCCCTGAGCTAGAAGGGACTCGCATCTGGAAGAAGGGAGCCTACCTGAAGCCCAGTGCTTCCATCTATTACTTGATCTTTCTAGATAGCTGGAGGACTGGAAGAAAGCCCAGACTCAACTGAGAAAGGGTCTTTATGTTGTAGTGGGAAGCATTTGTTGTAAAGGGAATCCAAGTGGCAGACCTTCACTAAGGTATCCAGGCACTTAAGTCAAATCTCCTTCAAATAAAGGGCTGGCGTTGAAATTCGTCACTGGAACTTCAACAAAAAACTGATTTGTGACAGACCCCTAACCTCAAATATACCCATAGTACTAACTACACTGCCTCGTTTATATATGGGGCATCCAAGACCAGTACTGGTCTCTCTGTGTTTTATTATGTGGCTGAGAATGAGAGAAACACAACTTACGTGAAGCTCAAGATAATGAAAGAAGTGGCAGAAATAATTGAAATAATTGCAGTATCATTTGTATAGTGTAATCTGTATAAAATAAATGCAGACATAATAAAGTGAAGGTGAATAAAGTGAATGGCTAATCCCAACTACACTTTTCTAGGATTAAATTCAACACTGGCTCTTTAACTGCTACCTGTATAAAGACAATTTTTATCTGTAAAATGATACTCTCTGAAGAAAATTTTCAAATAGTTATATTAACAAGCTCAACAAATATTAATGAAAACATAAATACTCATTGATTTTAAACTATGCATTGAATACAGACACATATTCTAAAGAAATTTATCACTTTGGCACACACCAGCAATATGATGCTAGATCCTATTTTTAATTACTTACTTTCAATCTCCTTAATTTTCATTTCCCAGGGTATGCAGGCTGTCTTAAAATTTTCAAAATCTCTTTGAAACTTCATCCATTTCTGAAAAGAGTCACAGAAAAGAAAAAACAAAAACCACACCATCATCTCAGTGCCCAGATGCTCAGTTCTTCCCTGAGCTAATGTAACCCCTTAGTCATCCACAAAATCCATTGGCAGAGTCCACAAAGTAATTGTTTGTGAAGAGACATCCCCTTTTGTTTGTTTTAATATGTCTTCTACTGGATTTGTGTGAAGTTCCTATTTCTACCACAAGAAAAATTATTAGCAAATCACTTCCTTTCAATCCTTCCTGACAATTTTTTTCTTTTTCTTTTTTCTCTTTTTCACTTTTTCACTTTTTCTTCATCTTTTACAGAGGGCTGTCTCAAGGGAAAGACTGAACTTTGGATCCAGTCCACACAAATACCCAGTCTACACCAAGAGAAATTAACTTTCACAAGATATTTAGCTCTTGTAAACTCATGTAAAACAACTGGTTTCTATTTTGACAACAAGTTTCAAAAATCAAACCATAAGCTTTCATTAGAAATATTTTCATGCAAGAGCAGTGAAAATAAAAGTTTAAAATCCATAGAAAGACAAGGAACACTACTGTGGAAGATGAGTACCCATGACAATCATCTCCAGAAGGCTTCCCATTAGCTTTACAGGAAGTTAGTGAAAAAATCAATTTACCTTGGTCATCATCACTTTGTATGCATAGAATTTTTTTCCTTTTCCTTTTCCAAGAGCACCTTCAAACTTTTCAACAAAAAGCTGTGCTTCCCTGTAAAATGAGGGCAAAAGAGACATACAGATTATGTTACAGTAAATTTTATACTGTCTCTATCATATTAATGTAATTTTTTTCCCCCCTCATAGAGCTTTATAAAATCTTGTTCCCTTAGTAATGTTTGGAAAGCTCTGAGTTTTTGTATTTTAAAGAAGTCTATATATGTAATGTATAATGCAAAAACACAAGGAACTTCAGTCACCTGATCGAATACAGACATATTTGGAGTTCTGAGATCTGCTTATGTCCAAAAAGGTTTAGTCACAGTAAGTCAATAAACTGGTTTTTGCAGTTCAGCTACTGCCCATGTATGTGATAACATAACAAACAGTTATTCCTGTTCATGTCCAGTTATTCCTGTGACAGCAGAAAGAAGGATCTTCATGGGATGCTGCGGATTCTTGGTGGTGCTCACCTTTCTTGCTTTCTGTAATCCTTCACTTTTTCCTGCTCTTCTAATTTTTTCCTTGCTCTCTTCTTTGATAGTGAATAAAAATGAATAATCATTTTGATTACCAACATTTGACCTCATTTCTGTCTTAGTCTTGCTCTGGATACATTGGAACCTCCCTCCTCTGTGTTCACAGCTTAGGATGCATTCCCAGGTTGGGAGAGATTTGTGTACACTAGAGCTTTGGTTCCCTTCTGCCCACCCTTCTCAATACTACATTTAATTTAGCTCTTCTGAATTTTTGCATACATCTTCACTAGCTGTACCATTCCCAGAGTAATTGCTTAGAAATGCAGTTTCACTGGTCCCCAAAAGGCTAAAATTTTGCCTATTGATATATATATAAGTTAAATAATATAAAGATGAAAGGAAGACTTTTAAACTCTTCCTAAAATGCATGAAGTCCATGGATTAAAATAATAAAGAGATGAGATCAAGTGCATACTAATGTTTCTTCCATTTAATCCAATTTCCGTTTATGACTTTACATTATGTCTCTCCTGAGAAAATGTGCTCTAAAGGCTAAATATCCTAAACCATTGGAAAATGAACTAAGGTGACTTAACTGTCAGTGTATGCACAATACTGTGAACTGTTTTGTAGTCACACTGGATAACTTCAAAGCACTCTATGTTATGTTTATTATTATTATATTGTATTGCACAAGGCACCTGGGAAAAGGTAAACTATTGGGAAAATACTAATTCTGATGAATATTGATTGTGATACACATTTCTTTCTTTCCAGAACTGCTACAGGTAAGTTTACCAAGTGAAATTGATTATCATGCTTATATATTCTGCTCATGTGTTTTTTACAAGGAAGGGAAAACGTAGCATTAAACAGCAAAATCTGGCAGTGTTAATGACAGTATAGCAGTGCAGTTGAGATAAAGGAGAATTAAAATTACATGAGAAGATGGCCATTAGCCATGTCATAACTTTTCTAATTTAATGGTTAAAAATCTCAACATCTATGACAGTAACTGTGTATTTTTAGTAACTGCAAATGCTTAGGGTGATCTTCATTCTGAAGATCTATTGAAGCCTTTCACGACTTAGACACCCACTACAACAATTGCTTTAGTTTGCAGTATCAAGGATCCAAAAAAGTGCACGTAAGAGCAAAACTGAGTCACTGAATCTAATTTTCAGTCTTTGAGAGCTTTCCTTATTTGAGAGCCCTCTGAGCACTCTCTCCTTGCAAGTGCTTTCATCCAAACCCAGGTGGTGAAACATCAGGGCCAGTGCAAGTTCACCTGACATTCTCAGGACTTCTGCACGCCTTTCCCAACATTTGAAATTGTGTGTGCTAATCTAATCACCCTTTTTTTCTCTCTCCATTGCACAAGGAAAGCAAAGATTCAGATCAGAAAAGATAAAAATACCCAGCCACCCCCACAGCCACAGAGCCCACCTATTCATCACCTCAGACATGTTCCTTGAGAATCAAGTCAGTGTCTTTGTAAGGGTGTAGATCCTTTATTTACAGTCCTGTGCTTCTGGATCACATTTGTATTCTGGATCTATAAGACTGATCTTTCTGTGTTTAGCTAACACAGACACTGACTAGGGATTCTTTATTTTCCAAGACACTGAGTCCTACAGAGATTTTACAGCAGGCTGCTCATGTATCATTTTATTTTGATTCTCAGAAAAATCTACAATTAAATTTCAGCCCTCCCAAGTAAGTCAGAGAAAATAGATTGGTTCAGCTTCAGGAAACCTGTGTCTGAGGGTTGCCTTTAAACCCAAGCTTCAGGATCCAAAATCTTGCTGGTGTGTCAACAGGTATAAGGGAGTCCTGACAGCAGATGGCAGCTTCCTCCTAAATTCAGCAGTCAGTGCCATAAAAGCAGGCAGGCTGCACACCTATCAATCTCCCAGGTCAGCATATTATATTCTACTACCACTTCTATCACTTGTTCATGAAAATTTTCTGAAATCAAAAACTTCAGAGTAGAAAACATGTGTTCTCAGTCACATTATGCAGTCTCAATTACATTATGCTTCAGAACACGAAATTTTCAAATTTTAAGTTGAGTTTTTTTCAGAGTGAAGTGATAAGTTAGAAATTTAAGGACATAATATGAAAACAGCAATAAATACATTAAAAAATCCTTGATAGCATATATGGGTATATTTTGCATCTATAGGTGAAACACAAGCTCTCCACAAACTTGTTCTGATATAAAATAAAGTTAAGCCAAAACAGGAAGGAATTTTCCACTATCAAATTCCTAAAAATTATTTATCTTAAACCCCTTTTTGACTTTTAAATTAATTTTTTAAGCTTTTCTACTAAAACTAGTTTTTCTTATCCCCATCTACCTCCTGGACCCCCATCAAGCAATCATTCAAGTGTTATCAGTAGTTAAAATTTTTCTGCAGGACAAACCAAAAAATTGCTTTTTGATGGTGGTGATCTGGACCTACAGGTTTTATGCTGCTGATGCTCCTGAATGCTTCCCTGGGTTCTGCTTTGCCAGTGACTGAAATTTCCTCTCTCCTTGCACCCCTTCTTCCCTAAATGTTTTACAACCTATTTTTCACTGATTTTCATTCTAATTCCTGGCATTGGACTAAGTTTGTCATTGCATCACAAACAACCATTTCTTACTGAGTGGTTACAAGTGCAGTCAACTGAGTTGCACAGGAAAGACTGGACCAAAAAAACTGGTGTATCCACACATGCACAATATTTATGAAGTTATTTTCATGTTTCACCAAAGAAGCATGAAGCAACCCTTTTCACTTTCTTAATGAATTGCTTTCCCGTACTGAAAATTTTGTTGTATAAATGCTGAAAGAAATCAGCTAAATCCAAATAGTGGACTTGCAGCATTATTTTCATTTTCATCTACACTGAATTTTACTCTGGTCTAAAAGCAACACACTTTAATTTTTTTTTTTAATTAATAGAATTTCTGGCATTAATGCATTGACCATTAATGCACACTGACTACGATAAGAAGATGTTTAAAACATGCATTAAAAATGGTGACAATAATGCTTCCAATTCTTGTGAAGTAATAGCCAAAATCATCACATAGTTAATAATCACCGTATCACTAATAAAAAGTAGCACATGCTATATGGCCAAAAGAGTGGTGGTGAATACAGTCAAATTCACCTGGCATTCAGTCTCAGTGGCGTTCCCCAGGGCTCAGTACTGAGGACAGTCCTGCTTTACTGATGATCTGGAGGATGGGGTTAAGGGCACCCTCAGTCAGTTTGCCTCCTCAGAGGAGGTTGCAGTGAAGAGGGAATCAGTCTCTTCTTCCAGGTACAAGTGACAGGACAAGAAACAGTCTCAATTTGTTCCAGGGGAAGTTTAGATTGGATATTACAAAAAATTTCTTCACCAAAAGGCTGTCAAGCGTTGGAACAGGCTGCCCAGGGAAGTGGTTGAATCCGCATCCCTGGAGGTTTTGAAAAGATGTGTAAATGTCATGAAGAGGGACTTGGCCTAGAGATGGACTTGACAGTGCTATGTTAATGGCTGGTCTTGATGATCATAAGGTTCTTTTCCAATCTAAATGGTTTCGTATTATTTTTATGCAATTGAAAGAAATTAGTTTTTTTTTTAAAAAAAGAAATTACTTTATGAAAGAATAGTGGAAGTATTCTTTCACTGCTGGTATAAAAGAAACTGAGTTACTTTTGATGTTCTACAGGCATTCTTATATTTTTGTGATTTTACCAATAACATTCTAAATAACATTTTCATATTGCTTATGCTGCTGGAGCCATCAAAAAAAAAAATGTATTCATTCTCTCTTCAGCTTCTCTTCCCCTACCAGCTCTGCAGTAGATTATTCCACTGACTAATTACTCCACTGACTACTTACTCCTGACTTCTGTGGTTTGTAAGTTACTTAAACCTCCTGGCCTTAAAAGTTCAGCATCAACCTGGTACCATTCAGTCAGGGACATTGTCCTTTCCAAGTCTGTGACACATGTTCTTGTCAAATATAGTTCAACATATTACTTAATTAAGGTTTCTACCTTGATGTCTAAACTATCTAAGTGAAAGACCTCTATTTGTACATCCCTGTGGACTTCCGTCAAACTTTGTCCTTTCCTCCATTTCTTTCGTGCTATAAATAAAAATGTGGTAACAGGAAGAATGAGCAACTCTTAGAAATACTTTAGAAACCACAACAAAAGCCAAAAGTACATATATACATATTCATGCCCACTTGGAAGTCTTGAGATTTCACAAACATGAGGATGTGTCAAAAACAACGCAGAACAACAAAACCATGCTTTGTAATCACTGGTATCATGTGTTAGAGGTAAATTATCTGTATCACAAGATAGGCCAAAGTGTGCCCCACTAGCTAACTGTGAATTTAAAGATGCTTTAGAGAAAGCTTATTAATTGAATTACAGATGCAAGAACTAATAAATGTTTCAGGGGGCCAGGCATTATTGTCCCAGAGAAGCCTGAGTTAATTATTAATACAAGGTGTGGAGTTACAGCTTCCAAAGTGCTAGGTGTACAGTACCTCAGGCACTTCTGTGCTGCAAAGATGCCTTACAGCTCTTAGAGCTTGCTGCTAACAAATACGATTTGAGTGGATTGATCACATTTTTCAGTAACAGTTCAGAAAGGTTTCAGACTCTAACAACTAAAAGCTCAATAAAAAGAAATGTTGATCCTCCGGGGCTTGCTGTAGGTCTTAGAAGATTGGCCGAAAACAGACTTCAAAACAAATGTTCTCGGGCACAGCTCACTTGAAAAGCAGTTCAGCAAAAATAGTGGGCCAATTATATTGTTATTTAATACCCAGCTGGCCTCCAAGACAACCAGTCTGATACTGATTGATGGGAGTACAAAGAGTGCAACAAAAGATGAGAAATTTCCACCATCTCACACATGCACCTTATACATCCTTGGGTTTGTATGCTTATAAAATTTCTTATTTCCAGTTCATTTGTCTTGATGGGCAGTGTAAGTCCTGTAACAAAATGAATTATGATACAAAAATACTGAAAAATCACTATAATGTATTCTGTCCCTAGCGTGTGCTCTGCTATGATGGAGTGACCACATCAGTGGAAAAGGGAAGCACATCAACCTGTTGGAGCCAGTCCAAAGGAGAAGCACCAAGTTGCTCTCAGTGTAACTTGGTTAGAAGGATGGAGCTAGCCTCTTATGAGGAAAGCCTGAAGGAGCTGGGTTTGCTCAGCCTGGAAAATAAAAAGTTTCAAGGTGGCCTAATTACAGCCTTCCAGCACCTGAAGGGGGCCTGCCATAAAGGGGAGGCACTTCTTACGAGAGGATGTAGTGACAGGTCATGGGGGAAAGGTTTGCACCCGAGATAGAATAAGTTTGTATTAGATATTAGGAAGAACTGCTGACACAGGTTGTCCAGAGAAGTTGTTGGTGCCCTGTCCCTGAAAGTGTTCGAGGCCAGGCTGGATGGGGCTCTGAGCAATCTGGTCTAGTGAAAGGTGTCCCTTCCAATGGCACAGGGGTTGGAATAAATTTAATTTTAAGGGCCCTTCCAACCCAAATTATTCTATGATTCTAAGTGAAGAACAGATTCCACACTGCTCTGATTTTTCTAGGGGAAAAAAAAGTTCTCATGTTTCTCTTTATGGTGTGTATTTATTTGGAAGTCCTTCAAAAAGCCTAAACTGGATCTTTTACAGTCTTTTTTTATATAACTTGTTATTTCACTTGTTTTGATAGTGTAGTAACTGTCTTGTGATGAAACTTTAGAGAACACAGTTGGCACATCTCTGGATTCTGTGCTCAATATTCTAATTATATGGTACCATAATAAGCACTGCTGTCGGGTATAAAGTACCCAGTCACTAACGGACTTTGTGTTTTTATAGCACAGAATTTTGTCTATCTAAAGTGCTATGAGCACTAATAAGGGAAGTGAGATGAGTATACCAGAGGCAAACACATTAGCACAGCATTTAAACCCTTCCTTTTTCTTCATATTGGTGCAAAACTCAGGCAGAAAAATTCACAAACAGTTCCCAAAATCTGTCGCTCAGACATAAATTGGGATAGCTTTCCCTGGAGGTTTTCCAGTTTGCAACAGCTGAAGCTCTGGCCCATTAGTTATATTTTTTTTTCTGTACCTTCTTCTAATCCAAAAATCACAGAATCATAGAATGATCAAGGTTGGGAGTGACCTTTAAGAGACCTTACCTGCAACCATCAACGCAGCACTACCACTGTAACCCCAAATCCCTAAACCACAACACCCAGTGCCAGATCCAGATGCCTTTTGAACACCTCCAGGGGTGGTGACTCCACCACCTCCCTGGTGCATCCTATTCCAGTGCATGACTGCCCCAACAGCAAAGAAGCTTTTTCTAGTATCTAATCTGGCTCTCCCTGTCTCAGCTGAAGGCCATTTCCTCCTGTCCTCTCACTGCAGGCACTGTAGCAGATTCGGGCTCCCGACTCACCACAGCCTCCTTACAGGGAGTTGCAGACAGTGATGAGATCCCCCCTGAGCCTCCTCTTCCTGAGACTAAACAACCCCAGCTCCCTCAGCCGTCCCTCATAAGAGATGTTCTTTAGTCCTTTCAGGAGCCTCCTTGCCCTTTGCTGGACAAGCTCCAGCCCCTCAATGTCCCTTTTAAAGTGAGGGGCCCAGAACTGAGCACAGACTTGAGGTGAGGCCTCCCCAGTGCCCAGTACAGGGGCACGATCACTGCTCTCATCCTGCTGGCCACGCTGTTCCTGACACAGGTCAGGATGCCACCAGCCTTTTTGGCCACCTGGGCATGCTGCTGGCTCACGTTCAAACAGCAGCCCCCAAGTTCCTTTCTGAAAACAGTTCTCAAGCCACCTCACTCCAAGACTGTAGCACTGCACAAGGGCTGCTGCAAGCCCAGTGCAAGACACAGCACTTGGCCTTGTTGAAACTCCTGCAGTTGTCCTCAGCTTATTGACTGAGCCCATCCCTCTGCAGAGCCTTCCTGCCCTCAAGCAGATCAACACTCACACTCAACTTGGTGTCATCTGCAAATTTAATGAGGGTGCACTCAATTCCCATGCCCAAATCATCAGTAAAAATGTTAGACGATACTGACCCCAAAACTGAGCTGTGGGGAGCACATCTAGTTTTTACCCATTGAAGAGTGCACCCATCCAAGCCAGTTTTTCTGGAAGGATGCTTTGGGAGACTGTGCCAAATGCTTCACTGAAGTCTAGATAGATGACATCCACAGCCTTCCCTTCATGTACTAAGCAGGTCAATTTGTCATAGAAGGTGATCAATTTGGCCTACCACAACCTGCCTTTCTTCAATCTGCGTTGGCTGGGCTTGATCTCCTGATTGTCCTGCATAATGGCACTCAGGATAATATTTTCCATAAATTGCACAAAACTGGGGTTAGGCTGACAGGCCTATAGTTCCACAGGTCGTCCTTCTGATCCTTCTTGTAGATGAGTGTTACATGTGCTAATTTCTAGCCAGCTGGAACTTCTCCAGTTAACCAGGACTGCTGGTAGATGATTGAGAGTGTTTTGGTTCTTTCATCAGTTCCCTTATGCCTGTGGGGTGGATCCCACCAGGGACACATAGGACACGTAGGCCTGTGTATGTCTAATTGGCACAGCAGTACACTAACCATCTCCTCCTGGATTGTAGGGGCTTCATTCATTTCCCCATCACCAACTTCCTGCTCGAGGAGCTGGCTATCATAAAGAAAACTGGTCTTGATATTGATGACTGAGACAAAGAAGGCATTAAGTACCTCTGCCTTTCTCTCATTCCCTGTCACTACCCTCCACAGTCAAAAAGCAACAGAGACACTCTTTGACATTCCACTTACTGCACATGTATTTACAGAAAATTTTTATTGTCTTTAAAAGTAGAGGCCAATCAGGTTCTAGCAGGGTTTGGCTATTCTAATCTTCTCCCTACATGAACTTGCGACATCCTGGTAGACCTCCTAAGTTACCTGTTCCTCCTTCCAGAAACAATAGATTCTCTCTTTCTCCTGAGATCAAGCCTATTATCTCTGTTTAACCAGACTGGCCTTTTTCCTTAATTACTTGCCTTCCTGCATATGGGGACAGCCTGTTCCTGAATATTTAACAATTTCCTTTTTAAAGCATATCCAGCCTTCCTAGACTCCTTTGCCCTTCAGGACTGACTGTCTATGTCAATCAATCAATCAATCAATCAATCACTCAATTAATCAATTTACCCCCTCTCTAAATCTCAGTCCTGTAAGTGATAATTAATGGTCATTATCACCTGATGGCTCTTCAGGTTGGGCTGACCTGAGTAGGCAGTGTCAAGAAGAAAGGTCTCAACTTCTCATCTCTCATAGAAAAGGTAAAGCAACTTTACTCACAAACCATGTAAACAAATAGAAGGAAAATTATTAGAACATGAAAACTCTTCTGAAGGAGAGTATTTGTCTTGGAAATGATAAAAAGTCTGGACTCTAGGCACACTCATACTCAGAAGCACAGACCAGTGTTCCCCCAGCCTAACAAGTCTATTGCTTAGGACCTAGGAGAGTGGGGATGCTGTTGTAACATCTTTTCACCCCTCTCCATGTCTTCTTCCTCTCTTCTTTTCCTGTCTCCAGACCTGTGATGATCTGACCATGGTGTCTCAAGGTGAGCTTTGAGTCTGACAGTATCAATACAGCTCAACTTCAAACTGCAGAGGGACACTATGAGAGCAGTGTCCTCATCAAGTAATGGTTCTTCAGAGAATAATCACGGGCTGTTTGAAATGCATCTTTTTAGACACAGGGATGTAAATTAGAAGTTAGAGTTGATCTAAATTGCTAGTTAAGAATGCCATTAAGAATGCCATTTGTGCAATGACCTCTCAGCCATGCTTTGACAGAAGGCATTTTCTGCAGAGTAACTAGTCCTACATCTGTGTTCTAAAATTATTGTTCATTCATGCATCTTCCAAAGAATGAAGGAAAATATTTACCATTTTACAAAATTATCACTAGAGTTAGGTATAAATCATCTTTCCCACCCTATACAGTTTAAGCTATGAAAAAATTTTCCTTTGAAAATGTTTAAATAAAATTTTTAAATTGTTTAACATCTTGGTTTTTTAAAAACATAAATTTCAGTGGAAATTAAATCTTTTCCCCAAAATTGTTTGTTCTGACAACACTTCTTTTAAAAAAAAAAAAAAGCAATATTTAAAATAAAAAGTCCTAACTGATGCTAATATTAACCATTCAAAATAATATTTTAAAAAGTAATTTTTTGGTCTTTTTTTGTCATGTATAAGAGTATTACTGGATAGCACTTTTTTTCCATGCTTGGAAATAGAAGATGCTAATACAGAACAAACATGGGGTTGGCTTATATAATTATGTAAAATTTTTCATAATGCTCAGAAGAAACCTCAAATGAAGTATCTCTCAATTGTGAAAGCTGGAAGACAAAGAATAGGGCAATTTGCTCTTCTATCTGTAAGAAGATAAGGTTTGGTTTTTTCACCACACATCCTATTATATCCTACATCCTTCACAGGGAAAGAAGCAGATAACAGGGGGAAATACTCGCTACTAACAATGGTTCACCAAGAGTTTAAAGAGCCAGAAATGCTAACACAAGGTTATTCAAAAGTCACATTATTGATTTAAGAGTTTAAGGCACTTACAGCCAGCATGTGTCCATTTTTTCATACGTACAAGAATAATGCCAATAATGCCAATCTATCAGACTAATGATTCGTTTATAAATCTTAAATAACTTGCTAAAATACAGAACATAGATATTTTAAAATATGCTGATACTATTGTAACTGTAATCATAATAGAGTGTCCATTTATGAGATAACATTTTTACTTCAAGCAGCATAAAAACGCCAGGTCTTGTCTTGCAACTCAGCTGAACTTAGACTCCAAAGAAACAATTACAAAAGCAGGGCTCTAGAAAACACGCTCTGGAAAACACACTCCATAACTGCATTCTGGTATGTATGTCCTTGGATCAGAAAAGCATGGTTTAAGCTGTAAAGAACCTTATAGGTCACTTATTTCCAGACCTTCTGCCATGAGCATGGACACCTCTTACTAGGCCAGGTTGAGCAGAGCTCTATCCAGCTTGTTCTTGGACACTTCCCAGAATGGGGTATCCACAACTTCTCTGGGCAGCTTCGTCCAGTGTCTTTCTACCCTCACCACAGAGAATATCTTCCCTATATATAGTCAGAATCTAAATTTTTTTTGGTTTTATTACCATTTTTCTTTAAGGTTTTATTACCACTTGTCTAATTTCCATATTCTCTTGTAAAAATCTGTTCCCACCTTCCTTTAAGTATGGAAAGGCTGCTATAAGGTGTCTCCAGGGCCTTCTCTTCTCCAGGCTGAACAACCCTCAGCATATGAACATCTCTCATAGCCTGTGTCCATCGGAAAGTGGTTCCAGTCTTCTGACCATTTCTGTGGCCCTCTTCTGGACCTGCTCAAGCAGGTTCATGCCTTTCCTGTACTGAGGACCCCAGATCTGGACACTCCAGGTTGGTTCTCACTAGAGTGGTTTAGAGGACTAGAATCCCTTCCCTTGCCCTACCGGCCACATTGCTTTGGATGAAGCCCAGGATGCATTTGGTTTGCCGGGCTGCAGACCCACATTTTAGGCTTTCCTTTGACTTTCCATCCACCAGCACCCCCAAGTCCTCCAAAGGGCTGCTCTCCATCTGTTCCTCCCCCAGCCTATATTGATAATGGGGCTTGCCCCAACAGAGCTGGAGCACTTGGTCTTGTTAAACCTAATGAGATTCTCAATTGCCCACTTCTTGAGTTTCTCGAGGTCCCTCTGGATGGCATCCTGTCCTTCATGTGTGCCAACTGCACCACTCAGCTTGGTGTCATGTGCATATTTTCTGAGGCCGCACTTGATCCCTCCATCTGTGTCATTGATGAAGACATTAAATTTCACTGGTCTCAATATGAATCCCTGAATGACACCATTTGTCTGTGATGTCCAAGCAGAATTGGCCCACTGACCACCAACTCCCTAGGTGTGACCATTCAAACAATTTCTTTGCAACCTCACAGTCTACCCTTTTAATCCATATCTTTACAATTTGGAGAGAAGGATTTTGTGGGGTACCATGTCAAAGACCTTACAGAAGTCCAGCTAAATGTCATCCACAGCCACTGATGTAGTAACTTCACAGAAGGTTTGTTCAGGCAGTTCTTTCCCTGGTCAAGACATGTGTATTGTCTCAAATCACCTCCCCATCTTCCAAGAGCCTCAGCAGAGTTTCTGGGAGGATTTTTTCTGTGAATTATTGTATTAATAGACTGGGTGCATCTGCTTCTTCCAATATCACTGCCCACAATTGGGAGTATAGAGGAAAAAATAACCTCTGTGCCAGCTCTCCTTACCAGATATCCCAAGGCTCAGAAGTGTCTCTTGATCATCCTTGAGCTACGTGCTGCAGCATCATCACTGCCCACATGGAAAAGCAATAATGGACAATAGTCTAAGGGACATACCAAGACATGAAGTTTCCTTGGAATTGCTAGGAATTACGGGATAGAAGAATGTCTGTAAAAATAGAAGCTTTCTCCATAGGAAGACTACAAACAAATGTCAAGTTTATGTACATGGGGATCCTTCAGCTGTAGACTATCCGAAGCCTTATCTGCTCATTTGTATTTTGTGAAATTTCTCTTACCTTCACAGTTCTTCTGCTCTGTATCTCCTAGACACTGTTCCCTTTTACCTCCTTTGATTCTTTTCATTACCTCTTTGCAAGTTTACCCTTTCCAAAATTACCTTACCTTCTAAAAGGACAAATATATAGACTTTCCACAGCATATTTCATATCTGCATTTTCTGTTCATATTAAAACTCTCTGCAGGACAGACCATTCTTTCTCTGCTAGATATGTTTTGTTGGTGTCTTGGTATTGCTGCAGCGAGTAAGTTATCTAAAACAGGGGAGCATAGCAGTTTTGTCAAAAGAGTAATGTTCTCTCTATTTACCCAATTCCTGTGCTCGGTGGAAATTTAAATGCAAATAAATACTTCATTTTCCTAATTTTTGGCTTCCAAGTAAATATAGAGATAGGTTTGCTAGGGCAAAATACAGTTTTCTATGTGGCATAAGTAAAAGTGCATTAAAGTACAAGTTCTGCTTTCAAAGAGTTTGCTTTTTCATAAGTTAATGTTTTTTTCCCTAAAAGTCAGACTAGGGAGAAAAATCCTCTCCTCTCTCTCTCGTGATCTTGAGGTAATCCTGCAATTACATCATTTCTCTGAGAGATATTAATGAGATATTAATCTCACCAATGGAAGAATTCATCAATATCATCCTAACTAAAGAAAAGGAAAAGATTTTGCACTGAGTAGTAATGGAAATTAAAAAAAAAAAAAAAATAGCTTTCCACATTTGATTTCAGCTCTACTGGGACAAGAAAGCACTGATCTGCAACACCTCTACTTACTGTGAGAATATCTCCTGGGGAAGAGAGATTAGAGATGGTCTAAAGTTAATTTTGTGAGTAGGTGCAGAACTAAAGTGAAAATTCAAAAAAACAGTGCAGCACAGCAGATATTCATTATGGAAATCAAACCGTACTTCAGGACAGACAACTTCTTTTTCATCTTCCATGGCTTGTTTCGTAGCGTGGCAATGAGTTTCTTTTTTTCTTCTACCTCTTCTTTCAGCTTGGCCAACTCTTCCTCTGTTATTGGCTCCTCCTCAGATTCAGAATCAGAGCTTCAAACAAAAGCAGGAACAAAAACATCACCAAAACCCAGAAAGAACAGAAATTTTCACAGAAAAACATACTTCGTGTTAATTTCTGTTAAATTTGAGACTGGATAAATGCATTCACATTTGCACAGAAGGAAGGACACACTTCATTTAGACTTGTTATTAATTTTAGCATTAAAGGCAAAGCCTGCAAACAAAGTGCAGAGCTGCAGGTGAACCAGCACTACACTTTCAACATCTCAGGGACAGTGAGCAGCACTCTTAGGGTAAAATCTGACAGTCACTTATTGTTTCTGCAGCTGTAATCAGCCTCCTAAGAGTCCGACCCAAACTCACAATGGTCAAGTGAGGATGCTATAACTGCATCCATGAAAGTGAACTCCTTCACTTTAATGTGTCACAGAAGAGAGAAGAGACTACACAGCCTCAGCTGAGACAAATTTAATCACCAAATGACTGCCCATGCACTTACCAAGGCAATAACATTTCATAGATGGGAAAAATTCAAAGTCACATTGCAGCAAGACCATGAGAAAGCAGCAAGCACTCAAGGAAAGGAGGTGCAATTGTAGTGGCTTCTCCAGGTATGCTGTCTCTGTGATCTGGACTTATTATCCATACATCAGTTCACAGTAAGAATTGCTGATTAAAACAATATTCACTTTCCCAAACTCTGCATAGATACCCTTTTCTATGAGCAATCTTGCATCTCATATAATGGAATGTAGCAATTCATTAGCAACAGGTGTTTCCTCTTTTTATGCCAGTCAACAGGAAAATGGTAAAAAGGAAATTAATAGACTCTGACTTTCTGCCCTAAAAAGCTGACAGTGACAACTACCACTAAGTGACCTCTTGGTGATAGAAGTTTGATGCATTTCTATCAGTTCTTATTGTGCTTTCTTTAGCTTCTTTTGTTTATTTGCTTGCTTGTTTGTGTGTCTTATGAATGTTTAAAACTGTACTGCAGGTTTGTTTGGGGATTTTTAATGGTTTTCTGGCTTGATTGGAGAAAAATTCATTCCGAATTTATCAAGCAAGTAGTTTTCAGACTCTTTTGCTCATACTTCACCTTTCTGAGAGTGTGATATCCAAGATCTGAAGTGAGAGCTGAATTATTCATTACCTAATGTATAGGTTCTATCTCCTGAATAATTTAAAAATTATAAGACTTTTCTTCTACAAAACAGATAACACAGGTCTTTTTAGAGATCTAAATGGTATAAATGACACAAGAGTTTACCAGCAAGAATATTCATAGGAATCAAAACAAATAAAATAAAAGCAAAATACTTTTTGAAACACAGAAAAATACAAATTTCTTATTGGTCATCTGCCTATAGTCTTCACAAATTTTACTTAATTATAGCAAAAGATTAGAGGATGAGCTGAAAAATTTTCAGACACACAGAAGTTAGCAGAGGAAAGAAAAGGCTTCCATAGCTGTGGGTTACCCTGCTATTAAAGGTTAAAATGCTATTTATTATCATAGAGCCATAGAATCACAGAATGGTTTAGGTTGGAAGAGACCTCAAAAATCATCTCTCTCCAATCCTCTCTGCCACATGCAAGTATGCCATTCACTAGATCAGGTTGCTCAGGACCCCATCCAGCCTGGCCTTGAACACTCCCCAGCTGTGGGGCATCCACAGTTTCTCTGAGCAACTTGATCCAGTGCTACACCATACACTGAGCAGAGAATTTCTTCCTAACATCTAATCTAAATGTGTTCTCTTTCAGTTTAAAACCTTTGTCTCCTGTTCTGTCACTGTCTGGCCATATTAAAAGTCTTTCTCCCTCCTTTTCATGAGCTGCCTTAAGGCACTGGAAGGCCACAGAGCGACCTCCCCAGAACTTTCTCTTCTCTAGGCTGAACAATTCCAATTCTCTCAGCCTGTCCTGTAGGAGTGGTGCTCCAACCCTCTGAGCATCATTGTGGTCCATACTGAATAGAAAGTTAGAAAGTTGTACTCATCAGTGTTACTGTGTTGGGCTTCACATGACTAAAAACAGTATCACAAGAAAACTTAAGACTACATAAAGAAAAACTGCTACTGAGCACCACATCTATTTATTGTCATACCAGTATTGTGAAGAGCAAGTTGAGAACGGTATGAAAACTGAAGTCAAATGGATAAAGAATAAAAAGGTGATTTGTGTATAAAATTTTGGGGGAGAATGCAGAGAGTCATGTCTTCATGAAGAACAGAAGGATTACCAGAGTCTGATTCGAGAGAGCTCAGAGTCCATTGTTTCAATCATCTGCTTTGCATTTCACAAAGTGGAGTGATATGACTGATATTAAATATTTCCTTTGATGGAAGATTACTGCATTATGCAAAGCTGGAACTTGCTGGTTTAAAATGCTGCAGTGAGAGGATGGGAAATATGAAGGCTTTGTGTTAATGCAGTGAGCTTACTGAGAAAAGGAAGCTTAACAGAACACAACAGGTCAAGTGGGGACAATATGGGCTTTGTGCCCTTTGCAAGCTACTGCTTTGTTTGTCTTTACAAATGCATCTCATCTTCCATTCTTCACTTTCCTTTGGAACCAGGAAAATAATAAAAGATCCAAATTTCAGAGTTTCTTTAACAAATCAGTATTTTCTAGTGTGTTTACATTATGCAGCCAAACTTGGAGGAGTAACAGCAGACTTTTCCTTCAGCTCAAGTGGTGGAACACCATGTTGTTCAAGTCAGGAAATCAAAATTCTGTCTTCTGCAACCAAAAGTCTTAGCCTTTCATAAAAGGTTTTTATTCACCCATTTGACAGCCAGAAGGGTTCATTGTGACCTGTAGGCTAATATAAAGCATCAAGTGTCAGCAAATATCTTGACATCAAGCCCGCATCCTCCTTGACTCCAATTCAATACACATCTTAATCAGCAGAGCTCTTGAAATCAAGTGCTTGAACTTCATTTTATTCATCTGTAGTTTGGTTTTACGATGTTATTATACATCTCTATTTTGGTTTTAGTTTCATCTCCTCTTTATGGGTGTAATCTACTTTTCTCATTATTTCTGTGTATAGCATTAAAAACTAAGATGAAAATGTTTTCTTTGAGCTAGGATGTTACAGGATAAGACTGGTATGACTTTGAGAGTATAGCATGACAATTAAATAAATTTGACTAAATTTGAAATCTTTCTTTCTAGTTTTTTGTACAAATTCTATTTATACAGATAATCCCCATAGCATTGCCTGCCAGTTAATACTATTCAGTTAGAAAAAAGTAATGTCTTAATCTTCCATGTACCTCCAGGCTTTCAAAGAAGTTTTATAATCTCAAGTGAACTTAATAAAAGTCAGTTTATTTACTCACAGATAGAGCTATGCAGTAGGAAGGATATGATCCCATTCCTATTTTTTTTTTTCTCATGTGTCTGCACAGAGTTTCTAAAATCAATCACAAAAAATGAAACAAGGCAGTAAAGAACTAAACTGGTTTTTAACCCATGAACATCTCTGACCTCCACAGTGAGACTAAAGGAGCAATTTATCATTGATATTTTGGGGTTGATGATCATGAACAGTGAAGAGCAGGCCCTCCTCACACCCTCAATAACAGGTAACAATCAGCCTCATCAACAACCATTAACATCTAAGAACAGAAGAGTTAAAACTCACCCAGAAACAAATCCTTTCACCATGGCATTACCCTGGGAAACCCACTGCCACAAATTACCTAAGAGCAGAATATTTAAGTTTCAAAAAAACAAAACAACTAAACCAGAAAATCAATGCAGAGTTCTTCTAGGATTCCCTTATGTCCTTTATGTAGAATAAGTAGTGCATGAAGAGGTTTTCCTGATTTAAATGAAAAGTACAGAGGGGGAAGAGGGCAACTGCAGCAGATTCTACTGACTTGTACTGTGACCTCACCAAAATGGGCAATGTTGCTGGAGTTTAGCAAAAGCCAACATGACAGCAGTAAATACAATATTATCTCTCCGTCAAATGATTTCACTTTTCTTTCTGTTTAGGGAAAACTTTTTGTGTTTTCTTTCTCAACTTCTGATTTCACTCTTTTCATGCTATTTCATGCTGAAACACCTTGGCAATTAAAAAACTACTTCAGCAGCATCTATGTTTAAAAAGTAAAGAGCATTTGTTGTGATAGGTCCTCACAGACTTGCTAGACATGCTATATTTCTATACTGTCAACCCTATTTTCCATTCTGAAGCTTTGCAAACCCTTTATCTCAATCACAGTCAAACTGATCACCAGCCTGCTCTCCTTCATTCTTACATTATTTTTTCTTTTGAAAATATCTTAAAATATTCTTATTATTCTTCAATCTTTTCAGCAGCTTCTGTAAGTCTAAAAATATAATATTCTTGAGTTATCTTTGAAAGTGCCCTCAGTTTTTCCTCAAATGTTGTTAGGCTTACTACTTTAAGAACAAAGTCTTGTTCAGGTAGTAATTTCAAGTTATTCAGCACAAAATCATGTATTTTAATATTGAGAACTTTGGAAGACAATGAAGAACCCTTGTTCAATGAATTGCCCTTGTTCAATTTTCTATTTTCAGTGGACTTTTTTAATTAACACTGATTAAATGCTTTCTATGAAGACAAAAATAAGCAAAGGAACATAGGTTACACAGTCAGGACTGTTGCTCTGTGAGTACAGGAAACTGCACACAGGAGTATAATTGCCACCACAGTGAAGAGCCAGCAGAAGGAGAGATTTTAGGCATTCTCATTCGAAAGGGAAATGAAGTAGAAACATATAGAAATTGAATCACAGACAAATTAATACAACACCATATCTCCCTGTATTTTTTTTTCTTTCCTTTTACCCCTGCTGTGCTCTCCAGTGATGCCTCTAGGAGCAAGACCAGCTGTAACAAGTGCTAAATGAGGAATGGGAGTTTCTCTCCCTCTCCATTGAGATAGCTCCATTTGCTCCCTTATACATTGCTACCAGAGATTGCTTCCATTCAAAAGCACAAGAAGGGACAAGGAGCAAGGGAATGATAAGATGGCAGAGAAATAGAAATGTTTTTCTGAAGCTCTCCCTTTCACTAGAGTCTTCTAAAGACCCCAGGTTGCATTAGATACTTTGGAAAGTTGAAAAGTGCCATTTCAGAGGAAGTGAGTGGGAGACAGATTGGAAAATCCCATTTCACTTTTTGGTTCTGGGTTCTGGAAATTTTGGCACTGTTCTTAAAAAGCTGGCTCAAAACTGGCTGGGAATGTGACCTTCTGAGAAGCACTGAGATTTTAGTTCTATACTGAAAATAAAACTTGGCTTTCCTGGAGGGTTATCAGCTTGGGGTTTGGGGCATTTTAGTTTTGCAGAAATAAAAAAGTGGGGCAGATCTCACCTGTTATCACCTCCCTCTACCACTTTCTCTTCTCTTCTGTCATTTTCACTCACTTTCTCTAGAAAACAGATCATAAACTTGGGATATAACTAGATATGGCTTTCCAGAAAGTTTTCATTTCACTCAGCCTTCATTTCCTCATTGCAGGAAACAGAATATCTGTCCAGCTCTAATTTGACTGTCACAAGTAAAGGGAGCCATATTGACTCTTGGTATTTCACAGCTGTAAGTGAAAACAGGTTTTATGTAAGATAACTGTGGTTTTATTATAAGAAAAAAAACTTAATTACCCTGATCCTGATTTCTTTTTGTCTTTTTTCTTCTTGTTGGCCTTCTCTTTTTTCCCTTTTTTATCAGACTTTTTGTCCCCTTTCTTCTCACTTTTACCTTTCCCGCTTTTACCCCCTTTCTCATCTTCCTCTTCTTCATCATCTTCCTTGGATTTCTGATTTGCTTGATTCTTCCTGGCTTTTGCAGGTTCCATATCAGAATCACTGGCTTCATTTCCAGCTGCTCGTCCTCGTCTACGGCTTCTGTGCCTGCGATGCCCAGTTCTCCTTTTCCCATCTTCATCATCCTCATCCTCCTCATCACCATGCCTGTCTCTCCCTCTGGCAGGTGCTCTTCTGGTTCTTGGTGTTGCTCTCTTCTTCCCTTTATCTGTGATTGATTAAAAAACATAAAAACACATGGGAGGAGGATGTATGTTAGAAGGAGATCTTTCCTCCTCCTTCCTTCTTACTTATAATCAGAAAGCAGCTGAGTCTGGCCTCAAGGTAATCCACATTACTGACCTGTTCCTTTGGCAGTTTCTTCATTCTCAGCTGCGCTGCCTTCTTCATTGTCATCACTGCCATCTGTTAAGTGAAAAAAAAAAAGGCCAGTGGATGTGAAGGGTAGATCAAGCATTAGGAATTCAGGGGTTTCAAGAAATTCTTGGCTTTGTACTTCTTTATGACATTTTATGAACCCAGCCTTTTGGAACATGGCAAACAGTTTTCAAGAGGTAAGGTGAAGATAGAAAAAAACAGTTGCAGTTTCCTTCAGCACTCAAATAAATACACTTCAAAGGGACACTGGGAAGAACTCTTTCTTACAGAAGCAATATAGAAAAGGAGGATGCTAAAAATACCTTAAAAGTTGGAGAACAAGGATGAAAATGCTTCTCAGACAATTCTCTGGGATTTTCTTAAACATGAGAGATAAATAACTTGCTGAGATTAAAAAATACTAAAAGAATGATTTTCTGATTTGACTGACTGGAGGGCATGAAGCTCCAGACCTAAAGCATAGCTGAAGAGTGCAGTTCCAGAAGAAAGAGCAGACCTACTCTCAGTTCCAACAACCAAATCTCTAAGCACAGGGACAAAATTTGATCCAGCTCACCTGTATGCTCTACCATATACAAGTTCTATTCTACCACTCTGCCACATGAGATATTTTTAACATTGAAGACTTTAGAGGGATAGTCTATTTATAAAAGATTGTAGTGTTTCTCCTTAGAAAGACCTTTGGTTTGGATCTCTTGTTTAATTTTTCATTCTCAATCATTCTCAATGAGTTCAATAAGAGACAATGTCTGTGCTACCCATCGATAAGCAGAAAATTATCCACTTCATTTGCTTGGTACACTTTGAAACTGCAATCATGGATTTATAGAGAATAAACTAAATAATAAAATACTCTCATATGTATTATATCCATCATAATATCTAATTAATATCTAATTAATGTGTTCTTTGAATATGTTGGTATGAACATATCACTTAACTTGTAAGTAATCTGAAACTGCTACTGATATTCCCTAGGAAAGTTTCTTCAGAAGCAATACCTGAGAAGCCAAGTTCTAATGGGCCCTTTTGAGGTATTTTTGAGCTTGTATGTGTGGGTAAACACTTTAGACACATTGGTGGTATTTATAGAAATAGATGGTAGGAGGAAATCAATGAGAAGACTAACAGAGATTATTATTACCATGAAATAGCAGAAGTAGGTAGCAGTCGTTCCACTCCTATATAAGCTGTATGTTCCATGTATATATTGTCCAGTTTCCTCTCTGGACAAGTGATAGGTGCTGATCCTTATAGTTGCATTTTTCAGGCAAGAAACTGCAAGTATCTTCCTTTTTCAATCATTTCCAAAGTTAATTTCTGAATTTTTTCTTTATATTCTTTCTTCACACATTCCCTGGTTGCCCAGTTTCTTTCATAAATTTTACTAAGCCACTACCAACTCATTGAAAATTTAGACACAAATTGATTTATTTAGGGACTGCTGTGGCTAACTATAAAGGGCAACTTCTTGGCTTTGCCTAGTATCAAAGAAAATGAGTAAAATATGTCAGGCTGCAAACAAGAAGGAATCCAGGGACTTTTTTCACTATGTGCAGTAACAGGCAAAGTGCTAATAACCAGAGTTTAACTGGCATATTAAAACTGAGTCTAACTTCTCTACAAAAAATTGTCTAATTTTAATTAACACTTTCTACCACTTCTACAGCATCTTCACCATAATTTTTAAGATAATGCAAAAAATATTGTCATTCGATATCATCATTGGAATGTGACAATAGGTGCTCCTTTGTTCTGCCTGGACACATGCCTTCTGCTGCTGACAGTAACAGGATCTCCTTTGATAAAGACCATTGTGCTGCTATTGAAAGCTTGCAAAGATGAAGACAAGCACCTCTAAAGAGATACTTCACATGCAACTGTAGGGCACTATCTCTTATCAAAACAAATGCTTTGGCTGATCTCCTATGGCGGAACAGAAATTCCCAGAAAAGCACTTTATTGGTTAGAGATTGGCCTCAGAGCAGAATGATGAGCCCATAAAACAGGCAAACAAATGGAAGTTTATCATATATTCTGAAACATACATCAGCAATGAAGTCTACCAAGCTTGAGTTGATATAATATTGACATAACAGTGACAGTGACAAGGGATTGTGAGGCACAGAGACTTAAACAAGGTAGAAGGTAGCTGCTGGAGCCTGTTTAATTCTAGTAGCATAAGGATAGCAAATTTACTACACTGAAAATTTGAGATAAAATTCCAAGCTAATTTACAGATTTCAGACTGCTTGAAAAAGCATTGAAAACACTGCTATCAGTGAGTGTATCTGACTGTTAAGTTCTGTACATTAATGGGGTTTTTTTCATCTGAATTATCAGGCACATGAGTAATAAAGAATAATTTTTTAAAAATTAAGGAAAAAGTCTAAATTCAAACAGAAATAGATATTGCCATAAAACAAACCTAGAAAGCATGACCAGTGATTACATGGAACTATCAGCTAGAAATGGGTATTATAGACATGCCCAGCAAGCACTAGTGCACCTTCAAAATTTATTTCTGCAAAGACTTAAAATTGTATCTGCAAACTGAACTTCCTAAGGAGATAAAGTGTGTTAATATGAAGACTGTTAGAGTTGTGTCCTTCTCATTCTGGTGTATCTACAAAATAAGAGACCTCTTCAGGTCCTTGGGTATGACATTGATGCATGCAGAGAGCATTTGGCTGAAGCTCAAGGCAGAGCTAAAAGTTATTGATTGTGATAGCTGTGATAGCAGTTGTTGTTTAGAAGAGAAAAAAATCACAGAGGGAATGGAAGAGCTTTGTCACCCATGAGAACTGTGCTGAATCACATATATGCATGGGTTCATGTAAGTTACACAGCCACCCCCACATTGCAGCTACCCCTGGCAACTTGTATTTCAGACAAGCTGCATTAATAACTTTTTGTGTCTGATTGTTTTGCACTTATTATTGAAAGACCGGTGTTGATAGTTGGCTGGGTATTTGAGTAATAAGAGAAAAATAAACATTACCATATGTAACATCAATATTATTATTATTATTATTATTGTTGTTGTTATTATTATTATTATTATTATTATTATTATTATTACTATTATTACTATTATTACTATTATTATTATTATTGTTGTTGTTGTTGTTGTTGTTGTTACATTTCAAGTCATAAACTCCATGGTACTTTTCAAAGAGGAAAGGAACAGGCTAGGCAGCTCATAATGCAGCAATTCAGGGGCCTGTGTAAAAGCCTGTCTCAATGAAATGAAGCATTTTAACAATGTTCAAACACAAATTACATTTTGTGATGACACTATATCTAAACACAGTTTAGCACTTAATTTACATGTTCTGCTGTAAACCACAACATAGACAAACAGTAGAGTGAATTCTTCAGGCACTGTACTAGCATCCCACAGGGAGCCAAAATGTATCTTTTATGCTTTGGTTTGTTAAATTGTACTATTCATTGCAGGAAAAAGATCCTCACTACATGGGAAATTTGTGTACTAATTTTGGGAATTTTTAAACAGACCATGGCATCCCACTTATCAAAAGTTCAGTGAATCCTCTTGTAAAAAAAACTGCCACAAAACACTGTCTAGAATTACTAATTTTTCCAGAAAAGGGTTGATAGAACCCCTGATCTTCACAGTGTTAATATTCATAGGTCTAATAGCAGCCTTTGACTCAGCTAATTTGAGTTAGTGTGACCCAGAGCAAAAGCTCAGCTGCTACAGCTTCCAGGACACATCATCTTGTCCTAATGACAGTATATTTTCATAGGTATCGTTAAGAGTATTTGAAGATATAGCCCATAACTCCTTTTCATCTAGGAAATCCAATCACTTCTTATTTTTTTTTTTTCCAAGTAGTTTACGGGAAACTTTCTCATCTTTCTAGATTAAGGGCAGTGATAGTGTAATCTAAGTAAGCTATCATTTTACCCAAAGTCTTATTTAGACTATAGCCATACATAAGACTACAACACTTAAAGAACGTGTCCTGAATATGGGCTCAGACCAACCTGCAAGTCACAGACACGAGGCAGAATATCAGACAGCTCAGGACTCCAAACATTGACATGTTGGCTGCTAACAAAATTAAGGGCAGAAAAAAAATGCATAACACCATAGTCTTTGTTCTATTAGGTGCCTATTTAGCAGATCATAAGAATTGTTTTACCCTTACCTTGTTTTCCCAAGTTGTTTGTACACCTTCTAACAGAAGCTGTTACCCAGATTTCATGCTTTGGATTTTTTAAAAACTTACTCTATACTGACATAGTTTTGTGGATCTTTCAATGTGGCAGGGATAATATTTCTTGAAACTAACTCAAAGAACATGGCCCATATTTGTAACATCTGTGCTGCCACTACTCCTGTGTAAAGCTGACTGCTGCTAAGCAATTCTGCATTTTGGTCCTACAAAAAATTCAGTGGAGTGCAAAGTAACCTGTATATCAAAAAATGCTGTCTGACCTTTTGTATGTTATAAAATAAATTTCTACTTTATTAATTTATTGTCAAGCCAATGAAATTGGTTGTCTGCCAACAGAGCCTTGTAAGCAACTACTGTGTTTTCCTCTGAACTGGACCATGTCTTTTCAGAGCTGGAAAGATACCAGCTTAGATAGATCATAAACTAAGTGTTCAGCAAGAGGAAATGCCAGAAATGGAAGATTGTATTAGACATTAAATGCCTGACAAGTACTAGTCAAAAAAGGGGTAGTGTTATGTAATACTCAGTTCTATATATTTACATACATATCCATATTATTCTTTCTAATATATGATATATGAGAGTATCTCACAACACTTCTATAAAAATAAATATCACTAGAAGTAACATCTGTGAAATACAACAGAAATAATATATCAAGATATCACAGAAAGTCTATTGGAAAAGTGAATTAGTGAAGGCTTTAACATCCAAGATTTGAGACCTTAACACTAGAGACTCCATCCACTTAGTCTCTTTCCAGACTTTGGGAAGAACACCTTGGCCAGCCTTGGGCACAAAAGAAGAGAGCTTGAAACACAGAAATCTCAAATAAAAATTACTTTTATAGGGCAACCATAGCACTCAGTATTTCAGGCCATGTTTTATGTTTTCTCTGTTTTTCCCAGTAAGTGTCACAAATTTTACTTCCAATGAACAAACATAAAAATCACACAACTCAAAAAATGTATCCTGACCAGCAATAGCTATGAATTTATAAAGTAAAATAATAATTATTATTCAGTTACACAGAAACTGGCTAATATACTGCTTATTTTTTTCATCCTAAATGGCAATATCACAAATACCGAAGTAGGTAGAATATTTATGCTTCAATGTCATAAGTACACCTGGGTCTTGGAAGACTTACTAATGTAAGTCTTAATGTACAATGCTGTGCCCTGCAGGCCCATATGGCTGAATCCTTTCCAGAAATTGTCTCTGGGGCAATGAGTTTTCCTTCTCTACAGTAAAGAAAATTTGCCCACCTAATATTTGAAACGTTTGAAATCAATATTTGAAAATTACAGCTGGAGACCACAGGGAGCAAATGAAAGCCATTCAATTAACATCCATAAATAGCTCATTTCTTCTCCATTGTTAAGAAAAAATTACTGATTTTCTACTGAAAGGTAAGAGGCTGAGCTGACATAGGTCATGCTGACACTGTTGCTAGCATGGCATACATCATCAGATTGCAGTCTCCTCTTTCTTCTGAGTTTCCTTCTGGGCTGTACTTACACATGGCAAGGTTTGATAGCTGTCTCTCAGTTTGAGGGTCAGGATTCTTCTAGGCTAATCCTCCCTTCAGGGATAAATAAGTTGTTTATTGCAGGATTTCAGTGCAAGAATTCTAAAACCCAATATTACTCTTATAAAGCTTACAAAGTGTAGAGGGGGAAGACAGTTCAAAGAGAAGCCCCCCAGTATTTCACCCCCTTCAGGGAAACATGCATAAAAGTTTCCAGACCTCACTCCATCTCCGTGGATGCACCTGTGTTCTCCTACCTGTGCCCTGCAAAGATCTAACCTTGGAGTGCTTTGCCTTATCCAAGGCTAGAGAGCTGACAAGCTTGCAGGGCACACTGGACACTGTAATAAAACAAGAACCACACTTGAATTTGGTCTTCATCACACAATGGGGGAGTGGTGGGCAATTTTCCACTTTCGTTGCAGTCTTTTACTGCCAGAATTAGGATCAGAATATTAAGTGTTCAGTGCACCCTGAGAAGTCTAAGAATGCAGTAAACCATACCAATCTGGCCTTTTCCAGTTCTGAAATGGGATTTATTTTGCTCATTGTCATTTACTAATAATGCTGTTAAAATGGGAAGAATACATGATAATATGGAGAAAAGAGATGATATTCAAATTCAGAATGAAGAGTTCTTAGTGGATGTGAAGTCAATTGTATTTTTTACTATATCATGAGAAGAAAGATCTTTTAAGTTTGATAACTAGAACTGACCATCTCACCACATATTCTTTTTACTATATTTAGAGGGTAATAGGCACTTTCCAACTGCTCCCTTTTAGAAATCTACTCTTAAGATTTTTTCCCTAGGTTGTCTTTTCCTGTATGAGATACCATGAACACTGAATTCATATTCATGAACTAATCATAGTAAACCATATATCTCCTACTGTCTTAGACTTTGCAGCAGACATGCTGTGAATCAAGAAGAATCACCAAACCAAGAATGGTTTCACTGAAGACAAATATACCAAAATGCAAAATGCATTGTTTGAAACTGTTGCAAGAATATTCCTCAGGACTGTCAGCAGTGATGATACAAAGAAACTGCAACTAGATTACCTCCTGAACTCTGTGCTATATAACTCCAGCCCTTGGACTTTTTAGTTAGAAGTGGATTGAGAACTACATTCTGGAAGTGTCTCATAGTTACTTGTAATGAAGGTCCAGCTTTTCAAATGTTCTGAAATCGTAATGCAGTCCTAGGCTTACTCACATGATCTCATCTCCAAGTATACATACAACTTTCATTAAGATTGTTAGGTTTTATTTTAAATTATATATACAAGATAAATTTTCATGGGAAAAAAAAAAAAAAAGTGGCAAAGAGTGATCATGATTCAGCAACAAAAACCTTTACCATCTCCAGGTAAAAAGTGTGCCATGTTGGCTTGTCATGGGAATGATATCCTGTATAATTCAAATGAATAATAAAGTCACTGAATCACAATACAAGTCAATTCAGTCAGGTATTTTCAAGTAAAAGGCAGATGTTTATGGAAAACTTAGAACCTTGTTAGTCTTAGAATTTGCTCATAAATGCTTATAAAAATATGTATGTTCTGTTGTCATGCTCATAATGTTTCTTATGGAGATAATTCTTTTGTAGCCATTAAGTATTTTACCTATGCTGTATTAAATTTTGTAATTCTCTTGTGTTAAAATGAGTTCCATTAGCATATACTGCTTGAAAATTAAATCGGTCAATAAAGGGTGTTGTAGAAAAAAAAAATTGAGGTGAAGAAAAATAAGAGGAGCTCAGACAATAAAAGGAAAGCAAACAAACTGGACTTTTTAAATGAACTGCTTGTTATATTCTGTCAAAACCCTCAGCAGTCCCTTCTGAAGTTTTCTATTGAAGTAGAACATATTTTATTAATATTGAGTGTTACAGTTATGGGTTAAAAATCTAGAAAGCCCTGTTTAGTAGTACCAGCTCTGGTCCTTAGCATGACCTAAAGGATAAGGTCCCTGGCAATTTTCCCCCATGCTGAAGACAAGAAACATCATGTTTGCTGCACACAGCAGAGATCCTTTCTTTAGAAAGAGTAACGGTGCTCATAAGAACTGAGAGCACTTCCCATAACTTGCCTTGCACATTGCCAGAATAAGCCATTAGGCATTGTTATCCTACAGAAACATTTCCTAGATCCAGAACAGTGCAGTAGTAGTATAGAAATATTGTTAATCTTACTGTGAAGAATGTTTGACATTTCATAAGAAACATTGAAAGCAGTAAGAAAAAGAGGCATTTTTTTTGTGCACCTTACAGAAGCCACAAAATAACATTGTTTTCTTAGTCTTTCCTACAAAATACATATAGGTGTAAGGCAAGTAACAGGGCTGTAGTCACAATCTTTTGATTTACTAATCAGTGGAAAGCCACACTACCAGGCTGCAACTAGTCAGCTTCCAAATATAACACATTTCTGAACAAAAGATAATGAATTGTGGCTAACAAGATTTTATATTAAAAATAAGTAGGAGAAAACAGTATTTTCACACTGTTGAGCTACACGCAGAAAATGAATACCTTCTTAGGTTGCATAATTATATTTGTAATTACCATTTCCTTCTGTTGATTTGTCCTGCTTAGTCATCGTGGTATTTCACAGGGCTGCTGCAGGTGCTGGATATACAGGAGAGTGACTGAAGGCTGAGTGGTTCAAGATGAAGCATACCACAATATCATCCTGCTTGTCACTGAACGGATGGCGCTGGTGAAGTTTCACTCACTGAAATATAAGAAGATACTAATTTCGAATGATAAATCTTTCATGAATGTTTAGTTTACTATTTAGGTTTGGCATGCTAGGATTAAAAGAATCAAAGAAGTTATTCACCTTCTTTATTATTATTGCTGAAAAAACTTGTGCAATGCACTTACTTATGACTAACGCTAATGTTTAAGTGCTTAAATGCCTCACTGAGGAAGGAGGTTGCACAGTGTCTGCATGAGTATGGCTCTCATGCTGTGTTCATATCTACAGTTCTGCACATGGAGGAAGTTACATAGATTACTCTCCTGTCACAAAACTCAGCTTTTACCATAGACATGCTTAAACTGCACAGCTTTAATAGAACAGCCTGACGCTGATTCAAAAAATCTTAGCAAAATGAGACAGTTTCTGATGTATCTGCTGGTTTGCATTTGAATCTCCCTGCAGTTCTGTTAAGACCCTTGTTTCTGCCTTTATATCCACATATTACACCCTAAGTTTACCAGTTTTACCCAGATTGGCCTTTGATCTAAATTAACAGTGAAAGAAAGCCAAAATGTAGTTTACAAGACAAGTCAGGTTTGGAAGTTAAAATGTGAAAGAATATGTTACAAAAAAACCCCACGAAATATAATTCTTGCATTAAGTATTTGTATTTAACTAGATTATTCCCTCATAACTCTTCATCTGAAATTCTTTCAGTGTGACCCAGCTAAAAAAGGGTGTGAACATCTGTAGAATAGCCTACCTTCTCAGATGCTCCTGTGTGGTGTCTGGATCCTCTTACACACAGGGCTGTGAAAGCCATTTTCTTTCTTTGGAGCTGTCATTCATATGTCTGGAGGAAGTTTATCTGGAAATTAATCCAGTGAGGCTGACTACCTTACCTTTTCATTTCAAGTTTTATCATAGAACTGTGGGTTTTTGGTTTTGTTTTGAAACATATTGCTATTTTTCTTAGAGTATTAACATCGTACATTTGAAATATTCCCCAAGAGATTAAGCTTGCCTTTACAATTGTGAGAGTCCCTGTGCTATAAGACATGTTTTCTGAACTATTACTATTCCATTTTGCTACATTCTTATATGAGTCATTTCATAATATCCTAGATCTTGTGTTTTTATATACTTGGAAAAGACTTCTCATACAAAACAAGAAATTTAGGAAAACATTCAAATCATCTCTGAATATCCCTAGTTAGACTATGTTTCAAGTATTCAGAAAAGTAATAATCATGTTCTAAAAATTCAGTGGGTAGACTTCTGTACTTCTTTAATAACAGAAAGAAGAACATCTTGGGAAGAATGATGAGCATGTGTTTGCAAGTACTTGCAAAAAGAAGCAGTCAAAAAATTCTAACAAGATCTTTTGTATTTGAAGTACAGGATAGGACCATAGCACCAGTTCCATAAGCCTTCTTCAGAATTTAAAGTTCATAATACCTCACTTACATCTATTAGCCACATTGGAAAATACTTTACTGGATATATGAAAAGGAAAGGGAAAAATATTGAATGCTGACTTATCAGTCTTACCCTAAAAAACTACAAAACATGAAAATCAGAGATGCAAAGGCAGTGTTTAAAAAGATACATAAATAAAAGAGTTAAACATGCAGTCTGATGTTGTCTGTGGGTGAATATTTGCTATGACATACTTGAATTGTGAAAATATCATTTTGTTTAAAGTCTCCTGACTCTGTCAGCAATCAGATTTCAGTAAGTACTTCTATCACAGTATGATTTGTTACTGTTTCCAGTCTGGTTTGTAGTTTATATTTGTGGCTGTAGAGTTAAATTTCAGTTTCTTTAAGTTCCACTACTTGCTGCCCTCATCAGTATGTCACTGTGGGTCTGCAGACTGGATCACTAATCAAAGCAAATAATCAGTTTCTTAAGTCAGCTTAGTGCAGTGATCCCATCCACAGCACAGCCCACAAACAATTGTATTAGCACAAGAAGAAACAGCCAAATTTTGACATGATGTGGGAAAGGGCAGCCAGGGTCAGGAGACAGGAGACAGGAAGAGGCTGCAAACCTTTGAAGAGAGACTTGTCACTGGAGTTAACATAGCAGGGAGATATGTGCTAGATTTCTCTTTACCCTTGGAGTTTGAATACTAATCAGAGATTGAGAACAAACAGTTTTCATTTACACTGGGTTCTCTTTACAGCACACAAGGCTTGACAGGCAAAAAACCCAAAGCCCCCCAAAAAACCAAGCCAAACTAAACCAAATCAAATAAACAAACTAAAACCCAAACAAACGAACAAAAAACCCCAAACCACTTTAATTTAGCTCTATATAATAGCAATGAAATCAGAACAATACAGAGTGCTATTAATAAATTAAAAAATATGAAAACAGTCCCAGTGGAGACAGGTTTAGAGAACTGGCCTTAGTCCTGAAGGAGTTTGTTGAACACTGTGAAAGTTTCCATTGTTTACATGGAAATATTTTATATCCTTTGTTCAAATTGGCATCTCTTTGTCAGAAACACTTACTATATATTCCAAGACCTGAAGCATGCATGGTAGGCAAAAGCTGAAGATGGCAACAGATAATTATCTCTACCCCAGCTGAAAACCCATAATGGAGAAGAAGTGGAAAGTACTGGTCTGCATACCCTTCTGCACACTGCTGAAGTGATAGCCATCTGCCAAACAGATAAATCCATCTGGGGAAAAGAGCAAGGACACCAAAGAATGATGATTTAACCATGTTTTGTATAACACTAAGTCGGTAAATCTGCAAACATCAATTTTGCTTGAAAACAGCTTTTAAGTCACTGTGCCACAACCTATGCACAAAGAACCACTGTAATTTTCTTCTTCACACTTCTGTATAGCAGCTGAAAACCCTTTCTACAACCATGAAATGCACGAAGTGTTGATTTTTACATGTTTCAAGGTGAATTTTTCCTCTGTTTCAAAACTTAATGCAAAACATAGGGCAATAAATTATTTTCTGACAGACTGCTGAATGTTACTCTTTTCAGGATGTGATTTTAAAATGCCATTTTTTTTAGAGGCACACAAAATGCATATTCTGCCTGTCAAAGGACATGACAAAATGGGGGAGTTCTGGAAGTAGATACAAAAACAGTGTGAAGGCATGGCACTGTTGCCGTGCTAGCAGAAACGCCTTTTTCTTTCCAGTGTACTACATAATGTCAATCTTTCCCTAACTCTGCATTCAAATGACTTAGATGTGTCTGAACAGCATTAACTGGTAAGTCTGTGCCTAGTACCCTCATTATCCCACATCTTTTCACAGCTGAGTGGGTGATTTTGCCAATGAGTCTGGGAGCAGCAGGAGACTGCAGCAGGAAGCGGCTGAGGTGGGATGGGGGTCAAAACTTCCCCTAGGGGCACCAGCCTGCAGCAGTGCCAGCAGGGCAGGGAGGTGACATTGGCACTGGGGGGACTCTGGTAAGGGTGAAAGGCACCATCAGATGAAAAATCAGATTGATTAATTTCATGCCAGAAACTTCCAGAAGCTGACTTGCATTCTTTTCAATTATTAATTCCCAAGTCAACGAGTTCAGCTGTCGAAGATTGATTAGGGAATGCCATAAACAGAAACACAAGTAACGTTGTTCTGATGCCTCACTGGTGTTCACTGAGAAAAGAGTTACAGCTTAAATCTACTTGTAGAGAGAGCTCTATTTGTGTAGAGGTCTCTGAGCCCCTTGTGGACAGGAAATCTAACAACTAAGTCAGAAAAACTACAAGGAATGCCAACACACTTTTACAGTTATTGTTTCTAAAACCATTTATAATTTCTCTGACATTACTGAAATACTGTATTTCACTTTTTTTCTAATAAAATGGAATTTAAACAAAAATTACTGTAGGATGTAATTTTCATTAGATTCTCATGGTAGATGAAAGAACTGGGTTGAAAGATAAAGCATCAAAAGCCTCACAAAGAAGCCATTTAAAAAATTCTTATCAATTGATGTGAAGATATGTGGGTGGTATGATTTAGAGAAATATATCCAAATTGGTCTTGGTCAATGAATCTATCTCGCTCTATTAGTAATTGGAATGTCTTATTCTAAGCTCAAAACCGACTTTAAAATGCTTCAAAACTCACTTTAAAATCCTAAATATTTACTAAAACCCTCTTTTTTTTTTTTTTTTTTTTNTTTTATAAAAACCCCTTTTTTTTTTTTTTTTTTTTTTTTTTAAGAAAAGGAGATATTTAGGAGAGTTTCTACAGATCCTTATGTTCTGTTCTTTTTACCACTTCCGAAAATTTTTAGCTGGAAGTGTTTGGGAATTTCATGGGAACATATGCATATATATATATATATTTCCTCTAATGATAATACTACTTAGAATTAAATAATTCTACTTAGAATCATATTCTTGTCTTTCTTCTAGCCAAAATTAATGGCTGAATGAATGGTCATTAATAGACCTGCTTTCTTTATTAATATCCAGCAGCACCCAATGGCAGCAGAGACTGCCTGTGTGACTGCTTGTAGCAACTGCTATGCTGACAAATGGGCACACTGATCAAATAATTGTATTCACTACTTAGTTGTGGCTGCACCACAAATCTGGAGGAACTCCAGATTTATTTCCAAGACTGGAAAAATACTACCGTGTTCAGACCCTGGATACACAAACTGAAGCTTGAAATACATGCTTGAAACCATAAAATCACATTCTCCTGAATATTAAAGCTATAAAGTCAAGTAGTCTTGAAAGAATTATTTGCAACATAAAAGATCCTTTGAGGAAAAAAAAGACACCATTATATGTAATAGACACTAAAATCTGTCTTAAGGTTACTATGATTTAGACAAAATTCAGATCACCAGCTAATATTCTAACAATCTTACAGAACACCACACCATTATGACATGCTAGTGAGCTTTTCTTCACATAAGCTTTGGTATTTGCTGGAAAACAAAGGCAATTTTGCAAGACTTTTTTCAGAATACCCTTGTCTCCTTGTGTCTTAACACAACAGCATTGTGTCATCATTTAGCAACACAAGATCCTTGGGAAAAACAGCACCTCATGTTCCTGAGCACAAAGATCTCCATTATTAAAGTGATAAAATGCCTCAATCAACATTTTAAGTCTGTGGTGTTCCTGGTCCTCCAAGCCCTGGCTCAGCCTTCTAATTATCCCCAAGAGGAGGTGAGACAGCTGAGTATGAGCCATGGAAAGAACTTTCTTTTCTTCCTAAAATTTCTTAATATCTCAGAGGTTTCAGTATCCATTTTCTGTGGGTAACATGCCATGTTGCACAGTCCAGGCCTCTCAGCCAAATTCTGGGAAAAAATTACAATTCTATTAGCACACACTTGTTTTCATTATGTGATGCAACACTCATTCATTAATTGCAATTTTACACGTACACATGTTCATGTCTGTCAAATTATACTAATTGACTTAATGCTCCTCATTTATGCTGAAGTGGAGAAAAATTATTATTTTATTATTTCCATCACTCTTCGGCCATACATACATACATACATACATACATACATACACATATACGACAGAGAATCAAACAGACAGAAATTTGGGAAAAACAGTTTGCTGGGAAAAACTCTAGTGAACAGACACTGGAGTAGCAGGGTAACATCAGACACTGGTGGGGACACTAATGGGGACCAGCAGGGCTCCATCCTCGGCCCTGTGCTCTTCAGGATCTTCATTAACCACTTGGATGCAGAACTCAAAGGAATACTTGCAGATGACACTTAATTGGAAGGACTGTCAATGCCTTTGAGAGCAGAAAGATCTTTACAAATAAGTGAGCTGAGCAATCACCAACCATATGAAGTTTAACAAAGGTAAGTGCTGGATTCTGCCCTGGGACAGGGCAACCCTGGATGTACAGAGAGATTGAGGAATGAGAGGCTGGAGAGCAGTGCTGCAGAAAGGCACCTGGGGGTCCTGGTCAGTGTCAAGTTGGACATGAGCCAGCAGTGCCCTGGCAGCCAGGAGGGCCAAGCGTGTCCTGGGGGCATCAGGCCCAGCATCACCAGGCAGGCAAGGGAGGGGATTGTCCTGCTCTGCTCTGCACTGGGGCAGCCTCACCTCTAGTGCTGGGGCAGCTCTGGGTGCCACAATGTAAAACAGACATTAAGCTGTTAGAGAGCATCCAAAGGAGGGCAACAAGGATGGTGAGGGGTCTGGAGGGGAAGCTGTATGAGGAGTGGCTGAGCTGCCTTGGTCTTCTCAGCCTGGAGAAGAGGAGACTGAGGGGAGATCTCATAGTAGCCTTCAACATCCTCAACATCTTCACAAGAAGAAGTAAAGGGGCAGGCACTGATCTCTTCACTCTTGTGACCAGTGAGAGGACTCAAGAAAACAGCATGAAGCTGTGTCAGGGGACATTTAGGTTGGATATCAGGAATTTTTTTTTCCCCCAGAGGGCTGTTGAGCACTGGAACAGGCTCCCCAGGGAAATGGTCACAGCACCAAGCCTGACAGAGTTCAAGGAGTGTTTGGGCAATGCTATCAGGCCCACAGTGTGATTCTTAGGATGTCCCGTGCAGGGCCAGGAGTTGGACTAAATGATCCAGATGGGGTTCTTCCAACTCAGCTTATTCTGTGGTTCTGTCTTTCTATGATCTCTCCTGTGGATCTGCAGTTTCAGCTATCCACAGATGGCAACACATGCGAACCAACTGCACCTTAATGCAAGGGCTCCCCTCACAGCAAAACCAGCATCAGAGGAAAACCACAGTCTCATCACTTTGGAAAGCACTGGACCTCTCAACAGATGTTTTGATCAAAAGCAGCAAAAGAAAGAGCCCAAAATTAAACTGCATTAATCTTGCAATGTGTCAGTTATGTCCTTTCTTTCCATGACCTGTTACATATAAGTTAATCAACTGTGTGGATGGTAGAGATAAAATACCATTCTGGGTCAATCTGTCAGTTATATAAGCAATGCACTCTTTTGTTTCATTGTATGGAAATAACTTCAAAGCAACACCCAGAGAGCAGCTAACTACAGGACAAAAATGCTCTGGAAACAGTCCACTTTTGCTATGACATGCAAACCTTACTTTTCAGCTGGTGTTTCTAACAGTAAATTGTTGCTTTCATGCACAAATTGTACCACTCAACATAGCAAAGAAAAACTACAGAAGGAAACAAGGAGATCTATATGCTTTATTCCATCTCTTCTTCCATCCAGGAGAAAAAATAGAAACTTAATTCTATCTCCATGTATTCAAAAGGCACATGAATCAAAAACCTAAATGTGCCTGTAAAACTTAAACTGCAAATAATCACTACAGGAACAACATATACCAAAAATCTGCTACAGAGAAGACAGACCAGAGATAGAAAGGTGGACATGTGTAAATAAATATTTTCAAATATATTGACCTTGCCATTCACCAGTCCCCTCTTTTTAAATAAAGTCTAGTTTTCCTCCAATGATCAGTCATATAAATTTATTTATATGGCTGCATCCTCCCTTCAAATCTGTGACTATTACTCCCATCCTTACTATCACTTGAAGATTTCTCTTCAAGTCTATAAATATATATAAGGAAAATGCAGGACAAGGTAGAAGTTTTGGCCCAGTCCTAGAGAAAGGACATCATTGGCAAAAGCAAAACATGGTGAGATGAATCCTGTAACTAGGGTGCCTTGCTGGAGGGTTACAGCCCCCTTCAGAAGGCATAGGCAGGGCAGGTAAGGTGAAGGGGGGGCGTTTTATATAATGGGTGGTCTGGAATATATGGCTCTTGCAGCTGGAGGTGACACTGTGGAGAACCTTTGTGTAAGAAAGGAAGGGAAAGAAAATGAAGTGGATACGGGGAGAGCAGACTTCAGGGTGCAGAAGGACCTACTTAATAAGGACCTCCAAGGATCTGCTTTTGAATTTACTTGGGTCCATGAATGCTGGTTGCTTTTCTGTCAACTCTTATGAGTGACAATTACAAAGGAACAGGCAATTTCAAAGTGTCAGAAGACAAGCTAGCAGGGCAGAACACCAGCTTGGCTGAGTAGGGATCTCCTTCCAGAACTCAGGCAGAAAATGAAGGCGTACAGACAGTAAAAATGGGGATAGGCAATGCAGGGCAACTATACCAATGCTGTTCCTGTTGTACGGAGAAACTGTGTTTCTCTTGCATGCAGTCAAAGTGCAATTGGAGTTCAGGTTGCTAGCACTGTGAAGATCAACAAAAAGGGCTTTACAAGTATTTGAAAAGCTAAAGGAGGATCAGACATAACACTGGTCCATTTCTGGACAAGGCTGGTCATAAAGAGGGACACAGACAAAGCAAAAACATTAAAGCCTTTTTCAGCTCTTGTCTTCAACACCAGTGGTGGGCCCTGGTGTATCTTTCCCCCAGTCATAGTGTTGGAAGAGCATGACTGGGGGAAAGATACACTCTCTGTCAACTCCAGACTTGTTCAAAACTTGCTTCCTCACCTGGGTGCACATAAATCACTCCAAGGGGATTCATTCCAGGGTACTGAGAGAGCTGGCTGATGGCATTGCATCATCTCTCTCCATTATTTTCAACATCCTGGGAGTCTGGTGATGTCCCAGTGGACTGGAAACTGGCAAACGTTGCCCAAGTTTTCAAGAAGGGAAAGAAGGAAGGCTGGTAATTAAAGGCCTATCAGTCTCACAGTGCCTGCTGAAATTATGGAGAAGGTTAATCTGGGAGCTACTGAAAAACACTTGAGAGGCAACAAAATCATTGGTCACAGCCAGCACAGGTTAACAAAGGGAATGTGCTGCTTAACTACGTTAATTTCTTTTCATGACAAGGTCACACAGGTAGTGGACTAAGGAAAGCCAGGAAATGTGTGAGGTTTTTAATTTTAGCAAAGGCTTTGGTAATGTCTCTCACAGTATCATTACTGATAAATTGGCCTGCACACAGCTGGACAAGTCAATGATGTGAGCAATTGTCTGATGGGTTAGGCTCAAAAAGTTATATTAATTGGGATTAGAACAGGTTGGCATTGAGGGCCAGTGCTCTTTAATGTTTTTTAATAAATTATCTGGACACAGGAATCAAATGTAAATTCACTTAATAATTTTGCCTGCCGTACTAAACTGGGAGTAACTGTGAACTCCTTTGAGGGTAGAGAGGTTTAGCAAGAGATCTGGATAGACTAGAGAGCTGGGCAGTCATGAACCATATGAAATTTAACAAGAGCAAGTGCTGGATTCTGCATCTGAGATGGAAAAATCCTGGGCATATGTACAAACTGGGGGATAAGAGGTGGGGAAGCAGCCCAACAAAAAGAGACTTGGGGATTTGGACTGGTGGCAAGTTGAATATGAGTCAGCAGCATACTGTGGCAAGCAAAAGGGCCAACCACTCCCGGGAGTACATCAAGAACAGAATCACCAGCTGGTCAAGTGAGGTGATTGTCCCACTTTACACTGCACTGGAATGGCCTCACCTTGAATCTTGTGTCAGTTCTGGGCACCTCAATATATGAACATCAAACTCCGGAGTATACTCAGAGAAGGGTGACAAAGCCGAGGGTGAAAGGACTCAAGGGCAAGACTTAAGAGGAGCATTGAGGTCACTTGGCTCGTGCATCTTGCAGAAATTAAGGCTGGAGGGGACCCCACTGAAGTGGAGCAGTGAAGGGGGAGATGCTGACTTCCTCACTCTGGGAATCAGAGCTACTTTGGAGGAATGAAGCTGCTTAAGAAGAAGTTCAGATTGATCTTTAGGAAAAGATTCGTGACTGAAAGCATTGTCGGTCACTGAAACACGCTCTTCTGGGAAGCAGTCATGGCACCAAGTCTATCAGAGGTCAAAGAGATTATGGGTAATGCTCTAGTTGTTTGGTTAGTCCTGAGTAGCAGGGAGATGCACTCAATGCTTATGGCTAACTTCTGATCTGAAATATTCCACGTTTCTGTGGATTCTATGATTAACTGTCTTGCCATAACTTATGTGTAGAGTGTTTGAATGTTTCAGTGGAGGCACTTGAGCTTTTCTCCCAAAATACCTTCAAAGGCAGCAGAATGTTAAGGAGTGGGAAGAACCACTACAAGGGAAGAACTGGGATGCTGAGATATGTATAGTGTTGGCCTGAATACCAGTATGAAGGTTTTGAAGGTCTAGGAGCTGGGTGAAGGTCTCTGAGGGTCTGGGTCCTGGAGGCAGAGGGAGAAGTGAGGGATGCAACTTACAGTCCCGGATAAAGTAACACACATACACAAAGCTGGCACTTTTATCTGCCTGTTACAGGGGGGAAAGAGCCAGTAGATGGCACTCCAGTATACGTAACACTCTTCCCGGGGTTGGAAAGGAATGCAGCACCAGTTGTTTTTCTTGCCTACGGGATGCTATATGCTGCTTATCATTCTCATAGCAAAATCTGAATCTCTTAGTAATCCTGCAAATGCACGTGCAGGAAAGAGGCATCTCCCTAGCAGTCAGCATAAGTGTTCCTGGAAGTCTCCACTGTCCCTGAGGTCCTTGTGGCCTCTACACTGAACCACAGAAGTTTCTTCACTTCAGCTGGATAAGCTACATAAATCAGTTAGTCGAGATGTTCATGTGAACCAGAGACAGCAAGGACTGATCAGAGGAAAGTGTTTCAGAAAAATGACAAGGAGAGGATCTCTGTGCTGTGAATGCACAGACCCTTCTTGTCTTCTGACGGGATTCAACATTTTGCAGTGTTTCCTTAAGGAGTGTTCTTTTACCAACAACGAGTTCAAAATTACAGCTATTATTTTTTTCTCCAGTGGAGCAGCACTGGTTAGGTTGTAGTGAAGTAGCTAAATGGGCAGAAGCAATGAACTTCAGATGCAGCCTGCAATGTCTGGCCGCATACCTAGCCAAAGGTGGAGAGGTAGCACTGGACCATTCCCAGGCTTCACTAAACCTTTCCAATGAGCTCTGATACCTTTAATGAAGAAACTGACATTAAAATGCTCATAAAATTCAAGTGTTTCTTGAATTTTGTGCTTCATGTAGTGGATCAGTAAAAAAATTGGGGAGGGAATGAGGTTTTTTGTCAAGTATACTCTTTCTTCCAAACTCTTTAACCCAACATATCATGTTTTGTCCTTTTCATTGTTTTTATTTTAATAATAAGGTCCTGCTGAAGGCTTAAATCCTCTTTAAATTTTCATCTTGTTCTAATTGTAAAGAATATTTTTCATTGCCTTCATTTAAACATAAGTTATCAAATTAAGACAGAGAAAACAAAGTAGTGGTGTGGAGAGGAGTGGTGTTGTTTTAAACTTAACTTGCCAAAAGAGGGGAACCTCAATCCATCCCGTTCCTATCAGTCTCATGCCAGCACCAGCAACAGATGCTCACAGCCTAGAGAGGGATCACAGGTCAGCAGGAGAGCTGAGACAGTTCAAAAGAATTCCAGCCACTGCAGTTAGTCAGCTTCATAAGGAGTCGTATCTAAATGCCTCCATGCAAATGCACACAACATGGGGAATGAGGAATTAGAGATATGCACATGCCTGCAGGACTAAGATCTTACTGGAATCACAGAGATGTAGTGGGATGACTCCTATGATTCCCGTGTTGGAATGGATGGACACGGGCTGTGTAGGAAGGACAGGCAGTGGAGATGAGGAGGGTGTGTCTCTCTCCATGTCAATGAACTGGTGGAGTACATGGAGTTTTGTCTGGGGATGGATGAGGGATCAACTGAGAGTTTATGGGTCAGGACTAGAGAGAGGGCAAGGACAGGTGACACAGTGTGGGTCTGCTATAGACTGCCTTACCAGCAAGACCAAGTGGATGAGGCCCTCTATAGACAGGATATCTATCTATCTATATACCTATCTATAGACAGATATCTATAGGTAGGAGCAGCCTCACATCCAGAAGCCCTGGTCCTCATGGGGGTCTCCAAACACCCTGACATTTGTTGTAGGGACGGCACAGCAGGGCACAGGCAGTCCAGGAGGCTCCCAGCATACACTGATGACAACTGCCTTCTCCAAGTGAGAGAAGGGCCAAAAAGCAGAGGTGCCATGCTGAACTTTATTCTCACCAGCAAAGAGGGGCTGACAAGGAAGGTGAAGCTCAAGCGCAGCCTGGGCTGAAGTGACCATGAAATAGTGCAGTTCAAGATCACTGCAGCAGTGAGGAGGACAAGAAGCAAGCCCACTGCCCTGGACTTTAGGAGTGATGCATCCTTAAAAAAAGGAAGTCTGGCAAAATTTCCAGGTTGCCTGTGTATATGAACAAGAAGCTCCTGGAAAAACTCAAACACAAAAGGGAAACCTACAGAGGTTAGAAACAGGGATAAATAACCTGGGGAAAATACGGGTTAGGAAATCTACAGCCATGATAGAATTAAACCTTGACCAGGACATCCAGACCAACAAGAAAAGTTCCTACAAGTAAGCTGGAGGTGAAAGGAAGAGTAGGAAAAATGGTGGACCCACTTAAGAAGGAAATTGGATATCTGATTACCTGGGATATGAAGAAGACTGAGGCACTCAAGAAGGTTCTGCCTCAATCTTCACTGGCAAGTATAGCCACAACACCTGAATTTCAGAAGGAAAAGGGGGCTGGGAGAACGAATAGCTGTAGAAGATCAGATTCAAGGCCACTTAAGGAAGCTGAAGGTGCATAAGTCCATGGTACCCAATGACATGCATCCACAGATCCCAAGGAAACTGGCAGATGAGATGTCTAAGCCACTATTCGTCAGGCTTCAATGGTTAGGCAGAGCATAGTCTGGTGAAGATCCTGCTCACTGAAAAAGGGATATAACGCCCCTTTTTAAAAAGGAAAAAAGGAAGACCCAAGAACCACAGACCTTCCAGTCCCAACTCTGTGTCCAGCAAGATCATGAAGCAGATTGTCCTGCATGTTAAAGGAGGTTAATAATTGACAGTCAACAATACTTCTCTAAGGGCAAATAATTTGTATCGGGTTGGGGTGAGCTGGAGTTCCTTTTCCCATAGCAGCCCTCACAGTGCTGTTCTCTGCATTGGTTGAAAGGTGGTTGATAACACAGCAGTGTTTTGGCTGCTGCTGAGCAGGTCTGGCACAGCAACAGCACTCCCTCTCCAACATTCTCCTGCCATCAAGGGGCTGGAGTGAGCAAGATCCTTGGAGGAAACAGTGAAGCCATCTGATCCAAATTAACTAAAGGGATGTTCCATACCAAATGACATCAGCTCAGATATGAGAACAAAGAAAAAGGGAACGCAGGCAGGCAGGCATGCATGCATGAATTACAGTATTTGCCTTCTGGAGCAACTGCTACATATGCTGAAGCCCTGCTTCCTGGGAAGTGGCTGAACACTGTTTGTGATGGGAAGTAGAGAATAAACCTTTTTTCTTTTTCCTCTTTCTTGTGCATGCACAAATTTTCCCTTTGCTTCAGTAAACTGCCTTATCTCAGCCTATGACTCATTTGCTTATTTTCCCTGTCTAGCTGGGGAGGGGAACAATAGAGCAGCTTGGTGGGCATATGGCATCCAGCCAAGGTCAACCCACCATAATCCTTTTTGATTCCCTATGTGGGGCTTGAGGGGTTTGAGACAATGGCAGATTTGATTGGGATGCACTAGATTGAACTGATATTGCTAGTGGAATCAGCTGGAAATGAGCAGGCTCCTGTGCTTGCCATGGGGCTTTATTTCCTGACTGAATATTAGAGTCTAGTGCTTGTCAGTGGCCACTTTTTGCTTTTGCTGCTGCTGTACTACTCATCATCTCCTGTGTTCTGCCTGGGAGCACTTTGGTTATGACCATGGTGAAGCACCTGTGCTGGCCAGTGGCCAGCGTGGTGCTGCTGCTTTCTGTGCTGAGACACTGACAGGACTGAGCTCCAGTGTAAAGAGTTGAAGGGACTGTGATGTGCATGAGACCACGATGGAGCAGACATCCACCTGCAGTCCAGCACAGGGGGCTGTGCTACTGGTGGACTCTGGAAGGAACCCCTCATTGTTAGCCAAGCTGAGAACAAGGGGAGGGGTTCATTGCAGGGTTAAACCAGATAACCTGGTCTAAAAGGACCAGGGGTGGAGAATGTAATGGATATAGCTTTAAATTATTGTAAGCTATGATTTGAGTTGCATGTTTCTGGACTTATGATAAGAGAAACTACCCAAACCAATGGAGGAGAAGCCTTACAAGAAGCAGTTGCAGTGTAAGTCCATGCAACACACCACCTCTTCTGTCCTGAGGAACCACCATAACAGATGGAGCCCAAATTTAATTCAACAGACGTTTGGTGGACATCTTATGCACATTTTTCAGGGGTGGTCCATAGACTAAGAGAGCAATATGTGTGTATATTTTATAAAAGAATAGAAATTGGGGTGGTCATTACTGGAGTTGTGTGGGACCTGTGCCCGAGGCAAATCATATGGGGTAAGGAGGGAATGTGCTGGTTTCAGCTGGAGTAGGTATTAGATTTAGAAAATCTACTTTAATTTACACTGATTTACAATCTTATGTACTCTAAAGAACATACTCTAGTAAACTGTGCAAATCAATACCTTGAGATATTGTGACAGGACACTACATCTGTACAAGCTACGTTCTGTATACAAACTACAGTCAGCATTCCTCATCCAGCAAATTTCCAGCCTGGTTGTACTGGTGCAAGTGAGTAAGAAAGTATTGCAATTCTTCTGTTTCTTCTTTTATTTCTATTTCTGCATCTTCTATTATTATTTCATAGTGTCTTTCTAGGAATTAACTGAAGCTTACAGTAATGTGGTTTTTTTTCTGAGATTCTCTGAGCACAAAATTAAAGTGTATCAAGCTTCTCAGGGACTAAAAAGAATCACTGTTGACCAGAGCCAGCAGACTACCACAGAGGTTGTCCAGATGACCAGTGGAGACCCTAGCTCAGGTGAACATGGAAGCACATGCTCATGTGAGGCATTTCAGCAGTCTCATCCATGAAAAAAATTAAGCATTAGATGTTTAAGTGACTAATCATGTTTCTTCTTACCAAATGGTGTAAGCATGAAGTGTTTGCTTCTCAGCCAAGTCAAAGGCAGAACCCCCATCAAGAATAGAATATGTCAAAGCCAGTGACTAGAGAGCATCCCGACCATTTGCTTCAAAGAGTGCTCAAATCAGACACTGGAAGCTCGTGGAAGTCCCCACACAGATGACAGGGCACTATTGCAATTCACCATGTCATTATTCTGGTTTTGGACATCTAAATCCCTTGAAATACAGTTTTGAACTTATACAAGTTATGTAACTTAGCAGCAAGAAAATCTCAAATCTTTTGTGGCAATTATTTTTTCCTTATATTAACATTTTACTCAGTTAGACTTGATGATGAACCTAATATATATTTCTGTCTTAACTAATTTACAGCTTAGTCTCTAATAAGAGATTTATTCCCACTAATTTTCACTCTTTTTTCTTCTCTTACAATTTAGTTTTAAACAATACTACATACATGACATACTTTCAACCAAAAAGATTGACTTTTGATGAGATGAAAATAGAACAGATTTTATTATTGTAATTTTTGTACTAATACACTACTCTTCTGGGGTTAATTTTTAAAGTCAAAATTTCATTGGCATAATTATATCATGCAGATGAGGAAAAAATAATACAAAATTCCATTATTTTTTATGATAATAGTTAAATATTGTGTATATATATATAACTCAAATTTCAGGATACTAAGGAGCTAACATCATCATTTCATCTTTTTGTATTGTTTCTGTACAGTTGGGAACAGAGATGGTCCTCCATCAGCAGGAGCCTTATCAGTGTGTACAACTATTTATGATAGTTTCTCTACTCATTGTTTTTTCATTGATCATTTAAAAATTAGTTATTCATATACACACACCATTTGCAACCTGGATTCTGTGCCTGCCAAAATAATTAAATCATTACGGTCAGCAGGTCAGTCAAACCAGCACAGGGCACACAGGTAGTGCAAGATTGTCAGTGATCAACCCTCAGTCATTTTTACAGAGGGTATGCTCAAGAAACTGCTGTCTTCCTAATGGGCAGGAAGCACCAGAACAAAACCATAACCAGGAGCTGAGGTTTGTGCTCTGTCTCTGGTTTCTGATCATTTAGACAGCAAACAATCCAGCACTTAGGGTTTTTCTTGTCACACATCATGGCTCTCTTTATATATGCTGGTTTATTGTGACTCAATGTAAAGAGAACAACCATGGTAAAATATGTTTCAGATTAATTATCAGCTCATGACATTATGCCAGTTACATCATTTAACTGCATTGATCACTGATAGATATGACAAGCTCACATATCCTAGTGTTTAAAAGCACCCCATCGTTTAAAAATGGAAGCTGACCTTCCTGTTTTTACATGCTGATCTGTCATGTGAGAGCTGTGCCACTCTTGTAGAGGGTGCCAAGTGTAGCTAAGTTACTCACTGCCTCGTGAGCCAAGAAAACATTCTGCTGGACTGTCTGTGCCCTGACAGAGGCCTCACCTAAATCAATTTTTGGTGAGCTAAGGCTATGGGAACATTCTACAGACAGTTTCCATATCAGAGGCATCTGTGAGGGCAAATAAATTCCTTTAGACACCTTTGCTTGTCTTCAGGACAGAACAGAGAGCTCAAATGAAAATATTCATTAAAATGCAGAACAGCCAGTGAGACTCACATGTTTATGGAGAGGCTCTTAACACCTACTGAAGCTAGTGGGACTTAATTAGAGGAAGTTTCCAATGACATTCTCATCTGACGACCCAAACACAGAGCCACACTGAATTAGTGGGCTCTCATGAAAACATTGGCACTAACAATTAGTATCACACTCCATCGTGAGTCACAAGTACTAAAACATGTGTAGGGAAGGCTTCTTGCAAGCCTGAGGTCACCTCTGGAAACCATTCCACCTACATTTTGTAATTTCTTTCTACCTCACAGAATTCTTAAAAAATAATGTATGGCTTAATGCTAAGAGTCTACACAAGAATTCTGAGCTAAAATGTTTCCCCATGACAAAGGGAAAAGTCACCCATCTGCAATGGACAACCTCCACTGCCCCCAGTAATGTCAATATCCCTGATTATGTATGAACATGTTAGAAACATTTTAGATGAGTGAGCAGAGAACAGTATTTTTTAAAAGCATTGGGAAAAACAAGATCCCCTGTCATTTTTGCCATCTTCAAAAGATTCCTAGGACGTTATTCAAAGTAATACTCAACTCTTCTTATGGTTTGCTATTTCAAAATAGTTTTTGTACTTTTGGATAAATATAAATAAGAACAGCTCTCCTGGACTGGACCGAAGGTCCCTCCTGCCTCTGGCTATAAGTCGTGGCCACATAAGCACATCCAGCTGTGGAAGACAGGCATCTCTGACTCCTCCCTCCAGTGCCCTCCTCATAGCCTCTCACCTTTTCCAGTTCACAGACCTCCCAAACCTGACACAGTCACTGTGCATTTGCCAGTCCTCAGGAGAATTCTTTTTCATTAATTTGTCCATCAACCCATGGATGATTTAGGTGCCCTTTCACACCCTGACCCCTATCAGCCTGACGAACTAGCTGCTCTGCTTGTTGGTTCCTCCCAGTCATTCATTTTGGAAGAGACAGCCAACAGATGTCCCTGCCTGGTACATTGCAGTCATGATTTGATAGATCCCTGAGGAAAAGCCTCACCAGCTTTCTCACATATCTCAGCCATGGCCAGCCTCTGCTGAGCCCTGCACTCACCATGCCATGCATGCCATACACAGGCCAGCTGAAGGTTCACTACTGAGGAGCTAGAGCCAGTTTTTCCTGAGGTAGTAACAGTGAGAGCCTGTGGGGACACAGTAGGATAACAGTGAGAGAGACTTACTGAAAGGTGGAGCAGGGGCAGTTTGGACCCTTGGGATGATCTCTCTGTAGAGATAAGTGGGATTCCCAATATAAAAGTCACACGTTGCCACTTGGAATTGAGAATATGGCTCTTGTTTGTTGCCTTTGTTTGTTTATTTATTAATTCTTGATACCTTTATGCTTTCACTGACTGTTAGAAAGTGGGAAAAAACCAAAACCAGCACCTACGTAGACTAATGAGTTCTTTTCTTCTACAAGAGGTGTGGAGGAGTTTGGCTTTTTACATGCCAGGGAAAAAAAAAGGCTAAAACAATCTGTTTAACCCTGTGACATTCGTGTGTTCAAGCAATGGGAATGGGATTTTTCAAAGCTCCTTTCTAAAACCCTGAGCCATGCACAATGAAAAAATTCTGCTTGATAGGCTTCTGAAGTTTTCCTACCTAGATGTTCCCATCTCTCCACCTTGGAAGGTCTCCCTGGCTGAGACCCAGCGTCAGGGTACAAAATCAAGTTCCCTATGGTATAGATGCATAGATGCTGTCCCTATGTATGCCTCAGGACCACAAAAATATTTTTGAGACTCCAGACAGCACCATACACAAAAAATCCTTGAGCCATTCTGGAGACTAACTCTACTCTCAAATGCACAGAAGCATGTCTCTGCTTGATCAGAGCTGGCACCTGTTGTTACTAATTAAATCAAGTGTTCAACAATTCCAACAACTGATTTTAAAAACAAGTCATCATAGAAGAAGGAGAAGTCAGGTGCTCAAATCGGTGTCAGAATTTCAAAACAAATATTAAGCAACATAAGAAATGACTCACTCATGTTATTACAGGGCTTCTCACTGATGCAACTGGATGAAGTGAACAAAAACAGGAAGAGAAGCATGAGCTGCTTTCCAATGATTTTTTCAACTCAGACACAATAGCAGTATCTGCTCCATCACATGTGAAGCTGCCATTAGAGCCACATCTTGCATGATCTTCCCCACCAGTAAGAAACCATCCTCTCCAACAAACTGTTTCCCCTATCTGCTCTGGACTACACAAGAAATTAACAGTGCTTATAACACTGTGGCTGAAAAACCTGAGAAATTTTAATGTTCTTGGGAGAAAAAAAAAAAAAGAGCAGTGAATGAAATTAGCACAATAAGGTCTTCTAGTCCCTTTGACACTTTTTTATTTCTCATTTCCAGATCATATTCTGGACTTGCAAACAAAGCAGTCAGGTAACCAAGGAAGTGTCAGGTTTCCTACCAACCTGTTTTTAAACAAAGGAAATATATTTCCCTGGATCTGATATCAGAAGATGCTCTCAATTAGTCTGCATATTAAATAAACCTGGTGGGGGGAATACTGAAAATATCTGCTTTCCACACACTCTGTAATTACCTATTATGTCTTTGCTAACAAAATACATCTTCTCATGCTCTAAACTGCTAAACCTGAGCTCAGTGTTAGCCTGGAGAAAAGCATGATCACTGCTGCTATCTTTCCCTCCCTCTCTAGACTATGTCTGGCTGCAGGGTCTCTGGGAGCATTGGATAGGATAAAGCAGAGGCACCAGTCATGTCCCTGCTTTGTATCGGGGGTGAGCATAAAGTAAAGCTGAATTATTAATGCAGGGCTATCTCCAAAGCAAATTATTGTTAGTAGATAAATGAAGAGGAAAAGCTAAGATGTTTTACTATATGATATGGACAAGAAAAGGACTCTAATGAAGTCACTAGTCTTGGTGTGGTTTAGTTTAGCTGAAAAGTTAGTCCAGCTGAATTAAGCAAAACTAATTCATTTTGCAGCAGCTGAAGACTCTGTGCATACCATAATCTGTTACTCATTCCACTAAGCTTGGTCCAGCAGGACAGGACACCACAGGCAACCAGGCTTCCTGCAGTAGCTCTTGTTCTCAATATACCTGAGCTTGAAAATTCTACTCTGTGAAAAGCCCAATTTCTCTCTTTTTTAAGTATTTATGCTGAATATGGCTAATACATTTGTGGTCATATGATGCACCTTTTTCTTCTTGTGTCCTGTTCAGTATGACTCTTATACCAGCAATTTTAATTTCCAGACCTGATAGCATTTTGTAAGTTTTTTTTAGAAAGCCAGAAGAACCCGCATGCTTTTGGATTTATTCACCAGATCTTTAGCTATCTGACTTAGACACTCTCTGCTAAGATAAATGAGGGATAGTAGTTTGTAATGTGCCAAATGTTATGACACAGAAAGCTTCTGTTAAAGATATGCCTGAAGCAAGCCTTCTAATAATGTTCTTAAAAAACTGTCTGGTTTCTCTGAGATAAAGCCCTTACTTCTTAGGCAGAAGACTGAGTGCTCAGATTTTATGCTGTAGTGTGATCTGTAAGAAATCCCCACCTACACACGAGATTAAATAAGATAAAGAAAAATTGCAAGGAGGGTGAAGCTGAGATCTTTATAATATTGTTGAGATATTGTTGTGAAGGGAAGGATGTAAATTGATAAAGAAAAAAAGCAAAAAGACAAAGCAAAATGCCACGTGGTGCTCTAGGCACAGGCATGAGGAGCACACAGATATGTCCTAGCTACCTGTGTAGTTCAGAATCCATCTTATCCTTCAGACCTCAGACCCTTTTCCATTGACCCTCATCTGCTGTGTAGGAAGACCTAAAATTTACAACATTAACATTTCTGAGCTGGGAAAAAATATATTAAGAGTTTCACTTCACACTGCCTTCCTTCTCTTTTAATGAAAGCAAGAAAATACAAAAATTATCAAGCCATGTTTGTTTGCAGCTTCAAATAAGTGAACAATTCCACTGGTAAATAGAATTATGGTTCTGCTTTCTTTTCATTCACCCAGCCTCCTAAAGGAAATTATTCCTTCTATTGGTAGTTTTTTTTTTAATTGTCCTTTTTTGTGTCATATAGTTGAAATACTACCCATATGCAAAATTGCTCCATGCACAGATTCAGATATCACAAACCAAAGTCAATATCTTTGTTTCCTTGTTTTTACCAAGTCTGAGTTAATGCAGGATAAATTATCCCCAAATTATAAGTCTGCTTTAAAAATGAATATAGTTAAAACTCAAGGAAACCTCCAGTGTGTACAGTGTTCATAAAAACAACTTGTCAAATTTCTCTGGATTGGATTTCACTGAAATCACAGCAATCATTAAGGTTTTATCTCTTTTGGAAAGCCACACAAGTTGCACATCACTAGGACATTAGTAGGGAAGGGCAGAGGTGCTCAGTGGTGACCCTACAGCATACCTGAGCCATACTGGATGATAATTCCAATTTACAAAAGCACATCAACAGGGGAGGAAGCCTTTCACGCCCTGACAGTATGTTTATTTAATATCAAAGCAGCTCATCTCTTCCCTATCATTGACAAAGCAGTCACATCAAATGGGACCTAAAACTATACATTTAACTTACCTGCATTTAAGAAATGAAACTTACTCAGAATGAAAAAATAAGGGACTATAACCACTATTTAGAGAATGGCAATGCTGGATACGGGAACACATAGCTGTTCTTTTAAGTCAGCAGAGCAGAACAAATAAAACCACAAGGTACTCTTGTGAATTAGGAAGCACAACACATTTCCTACCTTCTGTTGTCAAGAGCCATCTGAAATGCCTTGTTGTATACATAGCTTCTGAGAAGAGTACCTTTAGAAAGTTTTTCTCTCAAGAACAGGATTACCTCACCTGGTAAATTGGTTTTCAACTACAGGACAGGTTTTAGAGTTGCTAATTCTTGCAAGAGTAGCAACCATTTCACATTTTTTTCTGAGTGAGGACTGTGATTCAAACTGCTAGTACCCCTTGTATATTTGGATGTTTACAAGTTTTCATCTTACAAAAGATTATCTCATTTCTGTGTTTGCAAACACCAGACTTCCTATTTCTTGTTGATCTTCATCAAACACATTCCTCTGCTGAGATGTAAATCCATTTGAAGAATAAACAGAATTATTTGATAAACATTGGCCAAATAGATCACAGAAAGAAAATGACAAGAGAAAGTAAATTATTACAAGATAAAATTGCACTGATTAAAAATCAGTTGGATATTAGCTACCAGAAACCACTCCAAAGTAGGGACCAATTCAGGCTGGTCCATAAAAGCACTGGTGGTTCCCACCACTCCTTCACCAGTTTCCCCACTTTGTGAGTCCTGCCCAAAAGTAGTCAAGCTAGGGACAGAAGGGATCACTTCAGTCCAGGCTGAAATCTGACTCATAACTTTGCATACTGAGTTTCAACAGTTGTCCTTAAAGGCAGTTACCACAAGACTCTATTCTTCACTTACAGAATGTCAAGGTTTACCTTTAGTAGTCTTTATTAACATAATGAGAATAGCTATGGTACATGATATCCAGCCTGGGCCCAGTGTCCAGAGCATCCTTGTTTCAGCTCTTCAGTTGTTACAGCTCATGAAGATAATTTCCTTGTGAAATATTTTTTTCTGTCTTTTTTCCAGCTTTTGTCACAGATGAGCTCTCTAATCTAAGCCACTGTATGATCTCACAACCAGTTTGTATCTTTACAACTGGGAGTGTATGTAACTAGATTGAGCTAACCCCATTCATAAAGGCAAATTTGGCTTGGAAACTCATTTCACCTGTGACAAAGAAGAGTAGAGTTAAAGCTATTCAAGTATAGGCTGAGAATAAAGGCAAGGGGTAATATCCTTCAACAACAGTACCACTGCTAAAAGAAATGCTTGTTAAGTCAAAGTTTCTTTACGAAAAGTACCTTTCATTAAATTTTTTTTCTGTCTTTTCCAAAGACTAGTTATGAATAGTTCATGCTATGCAAATGTAGCCATGATCAACTGGCTAAAGAACTACATAATATATTTCTATTGTTTACTAGGAGTCTGTAACAGGTGGTATAAAAAAAAAAAGCAGAACAAAACGTAAAATGTAATGTGATTACATACTTCAGAAAAAATCCTTGGCAGTTACAATCAGCTCCAGTCAACATGCTGAAACATCTCTTCTACATGTTTCCTCAAGTGGCAAAACTGAATAGCCTCAAGGTCTTCAACAATATGACTCTCTGGGGAAAAAAAAATCAACTGGATGTTGATTGATGTTTAAGTTGAAAAAACAGTGTAAAGTTGTTGAGATGTTTAAGCTTCTTCTAAATATCACACATAGGACAGGGAGGGAAAGATAAACTCCAGGTGATCAATTATTTATTTACTCTGCAGGAAAGAAAACTGCTAAAGAAGAAAACAATAAGGATCACAGTATGAAAGCAATAAATCAATGAGTAGCTTCTTAAAGAGGAAAACAGCCACACAAACTGGCACTATAATTTGAGGGTTTGACCTCAATTACTGTCTCTGTCTACTATCAGAAATTAAACCTAACACCACAGGTGCAATTGCAGAGAAAACGGGTGCTTCTCATAGCTAGTAACCTAGAAAATGTAACAATGTAAATGAATTGGTTTTTCTATTGTTAGGCATCCAGTAAAATTTTCTGCAGCTGTTAAAAATGTCCTTGTGTTTTGTACCTACTTTTCTCCTTGTAGAGTGGAAGTGCAGTGATGATTGTCACCAACTACATTGGCCTTCCTTTTCTAAATGAGTTATCTCTATCTTCCTCATCTTTACTCATACTTGCAACACCAGCTCCTTCTGATGACAGACTGATCACCAGGACTATTGGGTAATGCATCTGCTTATTAGCACTGACAAGAGGAGCAATGGTAATGTAAAGGGCCTTGCTGTGTGCAAACAGCACCTATTTCTTCTACTGTTTTTAAACCTGTACAGACACTCAGAAAATCCAGCCTTGAGTGTGATGGTCTTTCAGTAAGTGGTTGCTTGATAAAAATATGTTTGATTCCCTGTGGACTTTAGCTCTTACATTTCTCTTTCCATCATCCTTCTAAGATTTCGAGGAAACAGATTATTAGCTGCTATTTAATTTATCTAAGCATTGTTTTGGCAAGCAAATCCATTGCAACTTACTTGAGCATTTTAACTTAGATTTCATTCTCAGCTTGGCTGAATGTGAGAGATGCAATTAAATATGAATAAACTGTCAGGAAACAGAAGAAAACTCACATCTATGGGGATAGCTCATTTACAGAAGATTTTTGTTTGGTATTCCTGACTCAGAGATTGCTCGGGGAAAACAAAAACCCAAGCCAGTTCAGGGGACTAGAGATGCTTAGCTGGCAAATGGGTGTTCTGGTTGATGGCTGGTTGTTATCATTCTGTCCCACCTATAAACAACACTGGAAAATGGATTACAGGAGCACTCTCCTGTCCATTCAAAATTGGTTTATCCAGCCAGGCAGTTTGAGAGGATCTACCTGACTTTTCCTCATATGGATGATTCACAGCTCATGAGATTCCTTCAACTAGAATGACCTTTTCTTGGCTGATGGCAGCAAAGCTGGCTCTTCACCTAAGAGAGAAATGTACAGAAGTGGGCAAACACCCTTTTAGATGATCCAGAGCTTTTGGGGACGATGGACCCCAGCAGCTGCTGACCAAAGTATACTAGCTACCACGAATGCCAAGAGAAAGCAATGGTGGAAAGCGAGATCCTCCCCAGTAATACAAACCCACATTCTTTCAGATCCTCATAGACTAGGCAAGCCCTTAAACTGGCATCTTGAAATTAAGAGGACATTATACAGCAGGCACCTCCAGAGAGCCACAGATTTGTCAAGCAAATTTGGTTAGAGCATTAAAGTAGAATACAACAATATAAAAAGACAAGGAGGCAGGTTTAGCAGTTATTGTTTTTCATTACCAGGAAAATGTTATTAGTTACTGGTTTTCATTATTTTGTCGGAGACAAAATACTTGCAATCCTTAAATCTGTGACTCTCTGGAGGTGCCTGCTGTATAATGTCCAGGATATGTTTTTGAAGTACCTCAGACACTTAATTCTTTAGAGAAAAAAGGTTCGATAAACTAAAAAGAGATAATTATTACAAGCATTTTGATAGCATCACAAGTTAATGATGCTCTGCCAGGGCTTCTTTGGGCAATACTGCACAGGCCATAAAATTCCTGCCTTGAGGAGACTGCAGACAAACTTCATTTACTCTTGAAAGCAATTGTAATACACTATTGTTCTTTACACAGCTTAAAGAGGTGTACCGTCATAACCAGAGTAAATAAATGGCTGATTTGGCAGTCCTCTCTTGTCCAGAAAGCAATAGAGCTATCTATCAGGATATACAGCTTAAAAATACAATGGGGTGCACAAAAACATTACTAAGTATTTTCACATAAGTTTAAGAATCTTAGTAACATTCAATTAGTAAGAACTAGCCTTTTTTGCTCACCTCATTTTCTGTTCTCCTCCCAACAACTTTATTGTTTTTATTTTTAAAAAAAAAAACATTCCTTTCAGCAGATATTTGTAATATCTTAATACTCCTAGCAGAATCTATGGTGTAAAAAAAAAATAAATAAATAAAATATGAGGCTAGTTATAGATGTAGTCAGTTATCCCAGGAATCCCTTTCTGCAGGACTTTTGAGATAAGTAGAAGTAAGCCCACCATGGCAAGATGCAGTGAAGTCCCTGCAATGATTCCTCAGTAGGCCCTACTCCCCCCTCCTCTCCCACTCTCACTGAGGCACCAAAGCATTTCCAGTGTATTTTTCAGTCAGCACTTCTCACCCATTGACATGATCTCTGTTTCCACACCTCTGCTGCTCTCCCATGGTGGTTAGTCTTACTCAGACACCCTTTACTGTATCTTGAGCTACTGTCTTTAGCTATAGGAGGAATGCAGACTGCTATATTGTTGCCTTTATTCTGGTTACATCTGAAAAAAAAAAAGCCTCTCCTACACCCACACTGTCCTTCATCACCGAAAAATTGGTTCCCTGGTTACAAATGTAACCTGTTAACCTGCTGTTATATTTGTTTGAAACTTTGAGCTTTGGTGTGTGATGTTCAAGTATGTGCAACCCTCACCTTCTGCTCTCTTTTCAATTTGCTTCTGTGACATTTTTTTATTTCCTTTCATGTAGAAAGGGATTACTAGTCTGACAGCTCTTCTGTGATAGCCCCTACAGGCTGCACAAAACACTTTCTCACAGAGATCAGACTGCTCCAAATTTTGCTGCTGTTGTGCTGCTGCTGCTGCTTACACTGGCCAGCACCCACTTACCATGGAAGTCACGACAATGCATGTGGAATAAAATGCCAGGACAAATGGGACAGGAATAAACTTTGCTCCTGCAGCTATATAGGCCACAAGGAACAGGATCAAAGCAGCTGAACACTGAAGTGGCTCTTACTCCATCCAGACTCTAACTCATTCTAAATAACCAAGACTTTTTTCAAAGATCAATATGAAAGGATGCAAAATGGAAGGACAAAAAAGTAGGCTGGAGACGTTCAGAAAGTAGTTTTAACAGCCTTTGGAACAAATTAAAATCCTTGTCCCTGGTAGTTTGACATGAACATCTTTCCTTTATAGACAAGGTCTACAGAGAAGCACTTGTAAAGGTGAGGAAGATACAGATGACTCATCTAGAATAGAAACAGTGATGTGGCCAGTGAGTTGTTTATTTGGCTTCACAACTTCCTGCCTTTTTTAATTGCAAGGCCTCTCCATGTCCTCGCAGGGTACAACCCACCCCTTCTCATGTCTGTATACCATACCTGAAGGTGATTTGCCTCTGAAAACAGTGAGGAAGGAATTTGGCAGCAATTTTAGTGGTGAATTACTTGTACTAGTGTTCTCACTATAAATGTATTAGTGGGATAAGCCTGCAAAATGAAAATGTGTCATGGCACAGAAGAAATGAGCATGTAGGCTCTACACACTATATTTTTTTTGCTATTTACCTTTGCAATGTGTCTTGATGTTCTCTGCCCAGTTTCTCCTTGAAATTACAGGATTGTTTGGGTTTGCATTTCTTTTCCATTTTCACAGTTTTGAAAGTGTGACTCTCTATATTCATTGTGTCTCATGACACTCTGCTAAACAATCATTCATTTCTCTGTGACTGGCAGCTTCTCACAAAGCCATTTATATACCTTTGTTAATAACGCTTCTCCAGCCAGAACACATGAATTTCTCTACAGGGCATTATAATTTCCACTTTTTATTTTGCTTTTAATCCCCAACACCAAACAAACAACCAGGGTCTTTAGGGATTTTTATTAATCTTGGGTTTTTTTGTGGAGAATCTTGTTTGTTTCAACAGCAATTAGCTGTTAGTGTTCTACTTCCCTCTTCTCTTTTACTTGGTCTTCCTCCTAGATGTTATTCCATTGCACTACAGACTCTCCTGTGTTTTTAGAGAGTACCTAGCATGTCATTGTCACTACACATTGTTGATACTGCTGATAAGAAAATAATTAGACCTTTTTCTTATCACTGTTGATAAGAAAAAGGTCTTAATTTATTGCTTAGTAAATATCATGCCATGTTATTTCCTGAAATTTCTACAATCATATGGTCACCTGTGTCTTAACCAGCCAACCCACTAAAATTGAGAGGAAATACATAAAGGACAAATTACATTTGGAGCAAGTTCAGTCAGTCAGATAAATATCTTAGTGTCATAACTATCTGCACTTGGTATCAAGACTCTACCCTTTAACACTTCACTTTTAATTGTAGGGTATCCAAACAGAAAGATTTCTAAGAAACATCAATAGTTCTATAGGGACATACCCTAATCTTTCCTTTTTAATACAGATTTATTTACAAATAAGATCCAAGAAACAGCTACTAACTGTACTTCTTTAGTTGAAACAGCCTGTCAGAGGTAACCTGACTGAAGAACTGCGGCTTTGGTTTAGGACAGTGTTGTGAGCCCTCCATTTACTTTGAACAAAAAAGCTTTGTTGTATTCAACGACTTGGATCATCCTTGCTATGAACAGCCCAGGCTAATAACAGTCAGTAATATCCTAGTTCCTCATTCCCTCACTTGGTGTTATTCTCCTACAGGAATTCTCTTTCCAAAAAATTCATTGAAGAGCAACGTTTTTATGTGTTTGAGTAAATCAGAGTCAATAGAACCATAGAATGGCTTTAATTGGAAGGGACATTAAAGACCATCTAATTCCAACTCTCCTGCCATAGGCAGGGACACCTACTTGTCCAGGTTTCTCAAAGCCTCATCCAGCCTGGCCTTGAACACTTCCAGAGGTGAGGCATCTACATCTTCTCTGGGCAACCTGTGCCAGTGCTTCATTACCCTCACAAAATAATTTCTTCCTAATATCTGATCTAAACCTGCTCCCCTTCAGTTTAGAACCATTACCCTTATGCTATCACTACATGCCCTCGTAAAAGTCCCTCTCCACTTTTCTCCCAGCAGGCCCCCTTTAGGTACTGGAGCACCCTACCACCCCTCTAAAACCTTGTCAGCCTTCATAAGAAATCCAGCAAGTGCTCATCACCAGCTGAGCGACTTCCTAGAAATCTGCTCCTGACAAGAACATGAGTCCTTTTCCTGTTTGTGTGCCCTGCTCCTGCCAGTTCAGCAGCTCGTGTCTGCTGCACTGAAAAGGCCCTACATGCTCAGCAGGTCAAGCTGGACTCCTAGCAGCCAGCAGCTCTGGAGGAGACTACGGTGCTCCCCCAGTGCCTCTTATCATGTGATTTATAACCCTTTTTTATTCTGAGCTGCTCACACAGTTTAACTGTAATTTGAAAATACTGAAGGGATAGAGTGGAAATCCAGTAGGGAAGTCCCTCTCTACCTGGGTTCACCCACTCCTCACACACATACTGGTGAATTTTGTCCCAAGTGTTCAGCAAAAGATTACTCACTTTTCAACTCCAGCTTGTCCGTACTCAAATTTGATGGAATTTGGAAACTGTTTTCATGAGGCAAACTTCATCTTTCCATGCACAAACACGTGATAATTGGAGGAAGACTGTGCTGGATAAAGACTCTAAAAGATGAGCACATTGAGTCCAGCCCGGTAAATCTTATCCTTGTCACTGTGACTGATTAACTTTTCTTTTGTTCGAGTTCTGGTTTGGGGAAGGAGGTTTGTTTTGGATTTTTTTTTGTGAGTTTGAGGGGGAAGGGGATTCTATTTTGGGTTTGGGTTTGGCTTTTTGGAAGTTTTTTGTTTGTATCTTTGTTTTAAATAAATGCTTGGGAATTGAAGAGAAAGAACTCCCTGAATAATTTCTTCTTTATCAAGTGCCATACAGGCCTAAAGCACTATGTACTAGTGTTATTTTAGCACATTACATGGTAGAATATGTGCTTCCTTTGCTGTTAAACGTGTGCAATTTAATGAAATAAGTATTAAAAAATATTACATTTTAAATGCCAATTAAAACACACAAAGATGCAGCAAAATTCTTTCCCCTGACAAGGAAAATGTTACAAAAACAACTACTTTCATATCAATCTAAATCAGAGGAATATCAAAAACATCAGACAGACTTTAAAATATCTGGGGCATAACTTTCAAATATAGAGTGCCACCTAATTAATATCAAGCATGATACCTTTTTATAAAAAAGGTGACATAGCACTGCTATCAACATCTAAGATTTAAACTAGGTTAGATGTGGCTGAAACTTCATTATCATTCCTGTTTTGTGAACACTGGCTTTCAGTATGTTTTGGAGAAAGCAGCTGAAACTTTACTTGATTTTATCAGTGTGTACTTATCAGCTCCATGATATCTGCAAAGCAAGAACTGAAAAGTTTGGCTGATTAGTTCTTGTCAACTGCAATGTAAAAATTGAAAGGAATTCACCTGCTCATATTTTGGAACAAGAAATGATAAAACAGCAGCTGCAGTAAGTTGAATGGTAAACACTCTCAGTATAATTGCTTTTTGATTTTTGGATGTCAACAAGAGAAAAAATGTGCCTTTTCTTAATTACCTGGATTACTATAGTCTTAAAAACAGGCTAGGATTTAGAAAACTGTGAGAACAGTTCTTACCCAAAACCAGCTTATGTGCCTGGAATTCCAGCAAAGGCTTAGGATCCTTCCTAGAAAGCTGCCAATATTGTTATCGTCAGCCTGGTTGCACAAGACTGTGTGAGTCTTATTCCATCTTCCTGCTGAGGTTCCAGACTAAGTCACTTTCTCTCCCATGTCTATAGGATCCTCCACGGAATCTTACATCTCCCTATACTGAGATATTAAAAATAAACTACAATAAACTACAAATGTCCTCTTAGTCCACTGTGCCCACTTGCTTTTTCAGATGAATAGTGACTCCAACACATTATTCTTTTGTGTTGAAATAAATTAACTTTTCAATGTATTGTGAGCACAAGATCTTGATCATAACATTGTGGACCTCCACGCAATCCTGCTAATGATCATGTCTCTGTGAACAACTCAGCAGGATCTCAATGTCTTTTGGGGTGACACAGGGCAGAAAGAACATAGTCATGCATATGCTGGATGGAGAAAGATTCTCATTTCAGCCAAGTACAAGTGAGTAGACGTAGAAGAACATAAAGTTCCAGTGACCTCTCCAGTCCCTGATCTTGAATTCCTGCTTAGATCACACTCATAGTCATACCCATCACCCCATACCCACAGGAACCTCTCCAAGGATTAAAGGGAGTCCAGGGCTCCTTTGCACTTCTGCAGAGAGTCCTGCCAGCTATTAATCCCTGCCAGACCCCAGCCTCCTCTTTCTGTTGGACACAGATGGGAGACACACAGGTGGACATTTTCCAGTGTGTGCAGCTTCTCTACTGTGTCTCCTTGGGCTAGCTTTCCTGCACTGCCTGCCACCAGTTGACCAGACAGAAACCAATGGTATTTAAAACAGGGCTCGAGATGATTAACTAACTTTATTTTTCCTAAACTATGAAACTTTTAATGAAGGTGTAACTCTGGTAAATCTCTGGATAGATGCTAGCCTAGACAAGTTTAAATGAAACTACAGAAAATGTTTGCAACTGTTCTCTCAACTGATTTACACTCACTGGCAGAAGTACAGTCTTCCATTTTAAACCTTAATATCACCACCATTCTATAATCTCCTTCTCTGTTAAGTGCCTGGGTGCTTAGCTTGATACCCATTACCAAAACATTTGATGTTGTCCCACAAGATTACATTAACAATAATAAATCTCTCATCTTTCTCATCATGTAGCAGTTGGAACTTGATTGGAAATAATTTTAGGCATTGTCACTCCTGTGCTCCCATCAGGGAGCAAGCAAGTCTTGTTGACTGAAACATGAGTAAACAGGATTATGACGAAACAAATCATCGAAGTAAATGAGCTGAGGTGTGCAGCCCAAAACATTTAGAGAAATGCATTAGTCATAACTTGGAAATTAATCAAGAATTTGGGGAAGGGGGGCAGAAAGTTAGTGAGGTCAAAAGGTAGGCTGGACTAGCTGTAAATAACTTCCCTCAAGATAGCTAACAATGTGCATGAGCTGAAACTTGTTTATTTGAACCCTGTGAACCCAGTACACATTTCTGTTGGTTAAATATCTTGGAGCTGGAGGCAGATGCAAAAGGTGAAGATTACTCCCTAGTTACTAACATAAAGCAACCTGCTCTCCCACACCTCTCCACCGAGGGCTGGAACGGGGATGATCAAACAAAAATCCCTTAACCCCTGGGAAACACATTCCCCTGTGACAGGTGGGAATGTTCCTGAGAAACAGCATGCACATTCACATTTTTTAAACACCTCATGTTTGGTACAGCCCAGGACTAAGAAAGGAAAGGAAGGAGAGACACGCTGCTTTGGAATTTCTCATTTCTTTTTCTCAGCATCTCTTGTCCCTCTTGTTTTCCTTCTCTGCCAGTGTCGTTCTATGGCCTTGATATTTTGTTGCTGGAAATACGTATTTTGGCAAAAACTGCAGAAAAAATAGCACTGGGCACCAGTGAAACCACCCTGAATTAACGTGGAAAGAAAAAAACCCAAGCCAAAACAAAAAGCACCCTCCCAGAAGGAAAGGATTGAACAATCTCTAAAACAATAGGATCTTATTACTTTATGATTCTTTTTCCAGTCAGTTTCTGGATAGTGGGTATTCACACATTTCATCAATGAGATCTACTCCTCTGCAGATATTATCTATATTCTAACATGTTTTCATTATAAATTTTAAGGAGGGAAATACTAGAACTGAGAACAAAGAGAAAACTATTTCACTGCATTAATAAACTTCTCAAATCCCAGTACTAAAGCCAAGCTGTAATGAACACGTCAAATTAAAACTCCTGTAGCTCTCTAAGCCCACCTCCTGGCCTACTCCTGCTGCATCTCAAGTCACTTAAAATCAGTTTGGTGATGTCTGCCCGTTTCACAACAGAATTTAGATGTTATCTAAAATTAAAACCTGAATGAGTGTGTTTCCAGCAACCTGGGGCAGATCTTTTCTTACTGAGATGAGAATATGTCAAAACACCCTGGTTTCACTGTTAGAGTGAAGAGATTATTCATACAGTCAAAATCATGACAAAAATTATAACAGAAGGGGGATGAAGGCTGTACATAATCGCCAGCTGAAGTGAGAATAGTTTGTGAGTGCAGTTCACAGCAAGGTCACTGCAAAACCATACTTTCAACAAAAACACACCTATCACTATGGTAGTGTCTCCTTTCCATTACTGTCATAGTTATGTACATTATTGGAAGGAAAGAAATGCTCCCTGATGCCCATTACTCTCTTGAAGGGGAGGAGAAAAATAATAACTTTGTCATTTTTAGAGCTGATCCAAATTTCTTGCTGTAAGCGTCACATATTAGGTATGTAAGTTTAATTGTCATTATCTCCAAATAAAAATACCTAATTTTTCCAGAAGAAATGCCAAACTGACGTTGTTCTGTCTGAACTGCTGTTCATGTGTAATCTCATTTGAATACATCCAAATATCAACTTGTAGGAGTTTAGTACAGCGAAAGCAATAAAGTTGACCGTAAAAAAAAAAAAAAATATGTTTCAGACAGTAAACTGGTTCTTCAATAACATCAATTGCAAATTAACATTCATGACAAGACTAAAACTTAGTTATTGTTATTTCAAGGGATTATATTAGAGAAATAATAGGTTAATATTTACCATGTAGGATAATTCAATGAGCTGCTTCAGGATGAATATGATAAGGCATAAACAAGTTTTGACTAATTATCAACTAGGTCAACATAACATTGTGTGCATGTGTGTTGTGTGTGTTGGATGAAACTTACACTGTTATGAATGTGTCAGAGCTGCAATACTGATTATTCATGTTTGCTTGCAGACAGACTGAAAGTACTTGCTTTCAAGTGTGTGTGCCAATAAAGTCATAGAATCACAGAATATCCTGTGCTGGAAGGCACCCATCAGGGTCATCAAAATCCAATTCCTGGTCCTGCACAGGACATCCCAAGAGCCACACCATCTGCCCGAGAGTATTGTCCAAACACTTCTGGAACTCTGTCAGGTTTGGTGCTGAGACCAGTTCCCTGGGGAGCCTGTTCCAGTGCCCAGCCACCTTCTGGGTGAAAGTCCTTTCCCTTATATCCAACCTAAACCTCCCCTGACACAGCACCTTTATGGATTCAGAGTAATGGTGGTTCAAATATTGCTGCTTGGTGAATTAATTTTGTTGATTTTTTTAATAACTTCCTGTTCTCTTGTCTTACAGTAGCTTCACCATCCTAAGAAACTAGAGCATAAACTAAAAAATCATGTCTACAATTTAGCTATTTTTAGCCCAGCATTACACCAGAAGAGTTCTGAGTTTCTCCCCAGTGCTTTCTGTGCAAGGATTCCTGAATAAATGGCTTTGACAGCTCTCTCAGCCTACAATTGCTCCTCACCTTGTACTTTGTAGTGTTTATTCCATAAAGGTCAAGGGATGTCACACATCTGCATCCACACTTGTTCTCTGTATAGCTGTGTCATCCTCTTCTGCAGTTACTAAGTTAAACCTAAACCTACATGCAGCATGCCCCTGGTCCCCCTAGTCATACCCTGGTGTTAGACCAGACACAATTCCTTTCCTGGCACCACTATTAGTCAGGAACTACAACTGAATACAGATCATTACACTCACCATTTTAAAAATGCTTTCCACTTAACTTCCACTAACAGTTTGTGGAACCACAGAAACTGGTTAATATTATGGTTTTATATTATCTGTTGCAGGGAAAATAGCCACACTTTACAATATTGTTTAAAGACAACTGGAACATTCTGTTTAGAGGAATTCTGCACTGAATGAACACAGCAGCCCCGAGGATCTTCACAGGGGTGCCAGCATCAGTTGACATTCCTCTTCCTGACAGCATTATAGGTGTGGAAAAGAGTCAGATTCTTAAAAATGTTGGCATCTACAGATGAATTAGGAGTCCAAAAATTTTGAGACTCTGAAATTTATACCTGCAAACCAAGAGGCTGAGGAATCAAAGATACCATTCCCAGGGCAGACAGTTCCTGAATTCTGAGAGCTGCTAGAATCAGATTCCAGTATAAGAATATTCCTTTCTTCTGCTGATAATTTGCACTTGGCTGAGCAAGTCATGGTGAGAAGCAGAGGTGTTCTGGCTCCAAAGCTGCATCCCAGGAAACAGGTGACCAGTGCCCAGCTCTCCGACCACCTGCACACATGATCAGGTTTCGGTCTTGTTCAATCACTTTTACTGCATCTATTTATATAGGAAAATTGTTAGTCTAACAACTAGCAGAAGATGGCAAACTGTTCTTACCAAGAAGCGAGCTCTGTCAACTGTTAATAAGTTTGGTTTAAAGTAGTACAACCTTGCTCTGACTTTCAGTAGAAAAGCTTTGGGTTTGAACAGGCTTCCAAAATGCTTAGAACCTCACAGACTACTTGCAATGGTTAAAAATTACCTCTGAAAACCCAAATTTTTGTTGTGGGTTTATTCCAAAGGAAGTACTCCAAATTTAAAAGTGGAAAAAAATTACTGAATAGGTTATGTTTCAAATCTTACAATTTCACTGTAGAAAAAATGCTGGAAAAGTGCTTTCTGGCCTAATGTTTTGCTTTTTCAAAAGCATAAGGTTCAGTCAAGGTCAGGAAAAATAAGATTTTAAAAAAAATCCAAAAACCCTCTGTCCAATTTTCAAACCAAAAGGATAGAGCTGTAGTAGTATGGGAAGCTATTGTCTTTTTCTTCACTCTAACAAGTACCTGTTCAGAGCAGGACTTCAGACTGCACAGCTGCAAAACCCGTGCCATAGAGGACAGCCTGTAGTCACGAGTATACTTTATCCATGCAAATCATCCCACTAACCTTAATGGGCAACTAAATTTCTAGGTTGATCTATATTCTCCAGTGTTTCCACAGTTTGTGTTAAAAATAGCTGCGGAGGGAGAAATAAATTATTAATGAATTATCAGCCTAAATTTGCCTTCTATATTTGTCAAGCAGAGCTGTGTTTAAAGACTTAGCCTTTCAGTCCACTTATGGATAACGCATATCCAGGACTGCAAAATGCAGAAGAACAGAAAGAAATACAGAAGAAATATAGAAGGGGGAAATTTCTCTTTCTTGTAGAAAAGGAAATAACACAGATATTGGCTAGTAATTTAATGAGAAATTTTGTCCTTTTTCTCATGTAAAGTTTCCTCATGCTTTTATTTTCACCTTTATCCAAATCAATTTAATGACAAGATCATAATTTTAAATTCCTAACATCCAGATCAGTTCAGCCTGGACAATTGGAATATTTTGGCACATGTATTTGCTTCGAGATTAAGAAGAGGTAACATATGAACATTGGGGCTTACAGAAGACTAAAAGTAAAGTTTATTTCAAAACCTGAAAAGGCAGCAGCTTGATGGAAGGGTGGAACACGAATCATCACCTCCTTAGTGACACTGATTGCTTTGCTTACTTTCTTGCCTGCTATTTGTCTATTTAAACACCCTGTCATTGCCAGGTTATTTTGCAGTGGAGGAACCTTGGGTCTGCTGAGAAAGAAAACACTGCCCAAACATGCACATTTTCTGAGTCTTAACAGACTATAATTTCTGGACATGGGTGAATGACATTGCACAGGAGAAAACAAATTATTACAGCACACTTATCTCTGTTGTCTTTTGCCTCAAAAGGTACACCACCACCTGTCTGGTAGCATGTCATGGCAGTAGGCCAACAAGAAACCTGTTGATACTGGGCTGACCTGCAACACAGCCACTCAGGCAGATAGGACCCAAGCCACATCACACAGTGTCCCCTCCAATGGGACTACATGCCCAGCTGACCCTTAGGGGTATTTCAGTCATTAGGCAGCTGTGATTGGACTCCTGAGCCCATGAGATGCCACGCAGATTAGTGTGAGGTGACAATGACTTCTCTGTTTTGAAGTGAAGGTGCAGATGTACAAGTGCCATCTAACTCTGCACACTCCTGCAGACCCTCATCCCATCCTGGGACTTAATTCTTTCTTCCTAATCCCCTGGGGGGCTCTGGGGATCCAGAATAATGCTGTTCCTTGCCATCAGCACAGGTTAAAATAATATGGACTGAAATGGTCCATGTTCAAAACTACAATTCTATTCTGCACTCCTAAATCATGTAGAAGTCTACTCCAGGGGTCTTGTTCTACCCATAAGTAAAATTTTTGTTCATGCAGGTAAGTGAACTCTGCACCCAGAATCATGTCTGATATAATGATGGATATTTAGTTCCTTGTGTATGCACTTATTACAGGGATCACTGATTTTCTGAAAGATATTAGCTTTTTGTTCCTGAAGAAGAAAAATAATAATAGTGTGAACACAAAGAGTTTAAAGCTAGAAGAAACATTCAAAGAAGGCAAAGTATATTACAGTTGTGCAGTTACTTAGAGGTCTTTTGATTTTTAAATGCAAGAAGTGAACACTTCAGAGCTGGCACAACCATTTTGCTTACAAAGGGCAGCACCATCCCTCAGGAAGGAAAACAGTGAGTTCTCAAAAACTCGATTTCTTTTTCCCTTAGTGTCAATGAGGCCCTGCAGGCTGAAATGTGCCCATGTTTGATGGGTTAAGGACTTCACTCAAGTGGTTCTTGGCAGGTGTGAAATAACTGCTGAAAATAATCTCATCTGTAAAACCAATTTGGCTGCACCACATTTTCTGTCCACATACCATGTGCTGACTGATAGAGTGCGAATGACAGGAATTAAAGACAGAAAGGATCTATTAGCTCATCCATCCTTCTGCTACCAGACCAGTCTTATTCCCTGACATGTGTTCAGCACTACCTTCAAGTCCTTTTATGAAAGGTGCATATAGACTTCCACCAATTCTTTGCCAATGAGCAAGCCTGACCCATCCCCAGTTAGAAAACTTTTTATAAAGTGCAGCTTTTGCTTAATTTCATGGCATTATCTCCTTGGCCTGCCCTTGGTATGCTTTTAAGTCTCTTTCCTTTTATTTCCACTTTTGCCTCATCATTCCTGTCAAACACCACAGCAAAGGAGCAGATTTGCAAAGGCAGCATTTTTTAGCATCCTCCAAATTTTTCAGAGCACCTCTGTATACAACCAAATGGCTGCTGGTGAGCAGCTGTTAAAAGGTAATGCAGAATTATACAAAAGCGCAGCAACAGACTTCTGCTAGTAGAGGTATGACCAAACCATAAGTAATGAAAATGAGCTTTCCTGAATGTTACTACATCTCATGCAGTCAGTTTATGAAATGTTAAGAAGAACATATTGAAAAACCCTCAATAAGTCAAAATTTGAAGTTTGTCTTGCTGTTTATGCCTTCCTACAATGAAAACTGAAAGATTTCTGTAACTGGACAAGCCTTCTGCCTTCTTAAAATGTCAGTTTCATCCATGGGTAGTTGTATGTGTTGGTTTCAAGTACACAGGTAGCTTCCTGTATAATGCATTTTCTGCTACAATCTATACTTGTTCAAAATGAAATTGCATGCCCTGAAAAAAATATCCCACTTAGACCATGCCAGTTGCTCAGTATGCTGAAGCCCAGCGTAAAGAACCAGACTGTACATTCCCTTCCTTCCTGAACCTCTTTCCTCCAACTACAAAGGTGACAATGCCATAGAAATATGAAGCACTTGTGTGGTTTAACATTTGCCCTGAGGTGACTCAGCATTTGATTTAACTGAAATCTTCAGTTGCCTCCATCCTCTTTCTTCATGAAAAAAGTTGCCCTACCTGACAAAAAGAAAGGTAGGAAAATCTTACTACTCAATAGTACCTTCTAAATTACATGGTGGCCTTGGGGGGAGGCTGAGACTCAGGACTGATCATTTTCTGACTGTGTCAGGTCACAGTACACCCACTAATGCCAGGCAGCATTCTGAGCCTGAGTAATGCCCCACATTTTGCTATTACTGAATGTAAAGCTGGAAATTGAAGGTGAGCACTCAGAGCTTATTTTAACAGCTTAACAGCACATGCTATCATTTCACAGAATCAGAAAAATAGAAGATAGGAAAGCCATTTTTCTTTGTCCAGTCTTAAGCTATCCTCTATGAACAAATTCTGTATGTATGAAAGCAAGACAGTATTTTTATTGTGAATCCCAAGAACACTTTATTACAGAATCATAGAATATTCTGAGTTGGAAGGTAGCCACAAGGATCATCACATCCAACTCTTCAGTGAGTGGCCTGTATAGGGATCAAACCCACAAGCCTGGCATTATTAGCACCATGTTCTGACCAACTGAGCTATATTTTCTAGTTTGTAGCTGTCTCAAATCAGTTTCTTCCACTTTCTCTGAGGTGCTATAGCTTATCTGTTATTGCCACCAGAGCTCTGTCAATAAAGCAGTCATCACTAGTACTGAGCAGTGGAGGTTTTATGAAGAATTTTCAATTTTTATTCTTTGAATGGCCAACAACCCAAAATTTCAAAATTCTTCAGAAAGGAAATTCAAGGACCTGGGGAGACAGTGCTGGAATGCTCAAAATATCTTAAAATATTACTGTATTAATGTCCATTTTTCAACTGCTATGTTGAATTATACACAATATAAAATATATTGTACACATACTTAAGAGAGAGAAAGGTATTTGTTACACACTGTAACTGTTCCACTGAAATACTGATACGGAAATCTTCATGAGAATCAAACATTTTCCTGTTCACTTTGTTTAAGAGGAATGCCAGCCTGCAAAATAGGCTTGATTTCTTCTGAACTTTGATATTAACACACTTCTGCCGCACATTTTCTAAAAAAATGCTTGTCAGAAATGTAGTCTGGCTCTTTTTATGTTTACTTTGCTCAACCACAGTAAATGACATCTAGACATATGCCAAATACATTCCTATTTTGTTCCTTTCATGTATACTAAAGTATGCACAATGTACGCCCCTCAGTGGACTCCAACACACTGTGAATGTAAGTAAAAATATTTTCCAAGTCATCAGACACACCAACTTGATGTGCACACCTTCTTAACATAAATTTTACTCAAGAGAGAGAAAACCACACTGTGCTCTAGTTTAAAAGCAAGGAAGAGGTATGGGCAGAAATTTTTTAATCAATTTTGCATGGAAGAAGGAGGGATGCTCTGCTGCATTTCAATAGACACTTGTGCAAAACTGCCTGTAATTTTATGGTTCTACAGAGACTTGTCACTTTTCCAAGTGTTAAGTACTGCTTTTGTTTCAAAATACAGTTCCCAAAGGGCCTGTGAGTACTGGTAAGGGTCACAGAAGAACTGCACTGACAGCTGTAAAAAATGTTCAGCCATTAGCATGAGTTAAACAGTGTTGATATGGTAGGTTAGGCTCCACCTTTAATTGTTTATACTCATGACATTTTTTTAAGAGTCCAAGCAAGTTGTATGTTCCTGAGGAAACAGAGAGAGTAGCCTTGAAGGACAAAAATTGTCCAGGGTTTTATTTTCTCATGTTGTCAGTTCAAGGAAGGACAGTAAAGAGCCCTGAACTTTGAAAATGTCTTCTGACTTTAAAAAATGAACAATCATTTTCAGATACAGGGCTAAGGTTGACTATTAATCAGATATTACAAGTTTCTAATTGTTGCATTTCTCTCCATTTTTTTTAATGGAGATACTGATTACTGCAATTTCATAGTGGTTATGCCTGCTTCCTCTTACCCAGGGAGTTACACGAGAAACATACATAGTGTCTTGATATTTTGCACCAATAAATAACAAGGCATCAACCTGCAATCTAGTTTACAGAAAGCTTTATGTCAAGACACTGCAGAGCAAATCTTTAAAGCTTGGACTGCTAAGCTGCACCAAACAGGTCTGCCTGCACACCTCATGCACATGAAAACCAGATTATTGCATATTGCATTATTTTTATTCATCTGTCTGTTGGTAATGAGGACAACGTACTTGGCATCCATTCACCACACACAGAGAAAAGACAGTTTGAACAGACACATGCAAACACATAGTCTTCTTTCATGCAGTTGGGAAGAGTATTGAAACTGTGGCCTTACATAATGTACAGCAAATAAGTAAGCAGCAGCTAACTGTAAGACAAAAAGTAATTTGATCTCACATAGTCCAACTGAGTAAATATAGCTGCTCTTCATTAAATTTTGGGTTTCATTACAAAGAGAGCTGGACAATGAAATGAAGATGAGAAAATTGTAAAGAGAAGAAAGGAGTTTGCTCCCCATTGTTACTATAATCTCAGCATTGTCTCTATCAGTAAGTGCCCAGGGTGGCAGTCTGGTTTTATTTTCATGCCCTTAAATTAATGCTTCCCTCACTTAACTACTTGTATCATGTTTGCATGGCCAAGCTTTTGTAGCAGGGGGCTACCGAGGTGGCTTCTGTGAGAAGATTCCAGAAGCTTCCTCCATGTCCAGCAGAGCCAATGCCAAGCAGTTTCAAAGGCCAACATGCTGCTGGCCAAGGCTGGGCCGATTAGAAATTACAAATGACAAAAACAGTCATTGCACAGTTGTAATCAGGTCCAGAGAAGAGTGGGGTGAGAACACGTGATGGAAGCAGCCCTGCAGACACCAGGGCCAGTGGAGAAGGAGCGGGAAGAGATGCTCCAGGCACCAGAGGAGCCCCACACTGGAGCAGGGGGATGCCTGAAGGGAGGCTGTGACCCCATGGGAGACCTGTGGAGAGAGGAGCCCATGCTGGAGCAGCCTGCCCTTGAAGGACTGCACCCCATGGAAGAGTGACCCACCCTAGAGCAGGTTGAGGGGAACTGTTGCCTGTGGGACAGACTCACATCAGAGAAGTTCATGGAGAGCTGTCTCCTGTGAGAGGGATGCCATGGTGGGCAGGGGAAGGTCTCCTCACCCTGAGCAGCAAGAGAAACAATATGTGATGAACTGACCATAACCCCTGTTCCCTGTCTCCCCACGCTGCTGTGGTAGGCAGTGGAACTGGGAAGGAGAGAGGGTGGGAGGAAGGTGTTTTTAAGGTCTGTTTTACTTCTCATTATCCTGCTCTGATTCTGTTAGTAATAAATTCAATTAATATCTCTAAATCTAGCCTGTTTTGCCTGTGATGGTATTTGGTGATTGATCTGTCCCAGTCCTTATCTCAACTCATGAATTCTTTGCTATATTATCTCTCCTCTGACCACCTGTGGAGGGGAGTTAGAGAGCTGCTTTGGTGGGTGCCTGGCCTCCAGCCAGGGTCAGCCTACCACCACTGATGAAGAAAAAGAATTCTGACACTTGTGAAGCATTAATGAAACAGTGAGATAAATATCCTGCATTTTCCAGCCAATTGCTTACATACTTTCTGAATTAGTATTCAGGAAATTGGCAGTCTGCTGACCTAGCAGCATCTCTGAGTACGGCAGTGGTGTTCAGCCAGCCTGGCAACTCAACCTCTGTACCCTGATGTGGCTCTAACTCTAGTCTGTGGCATTTTATGACAATAAACAAATCTTGCTATTTTGTAGTTAGGCCGTAACTTGGAAGAACTAAGAAGCCAACACAACTTATAATTAGTCTAGGATTGGTAACTAATTATTTTCTGAGATATTTTTTAATGTTAAAGGACTTCACCACAAGCTTGTAAGTGGAGCTTTGGTGCAAAAAGTCAGGACTACATCCAGACCGCAGAATATATAACATTATTTTCTAAAGAGAAGCTAAATTCTAGTGTCACGGTCAGAATTATTCTAGCTTGGGGATCATATCAAATAAGAAAACAAAGTCTTTAAAATGTAGTCTAGAGCAGTCGCAATGAATATGTACATCTCACTTGTGCAACCCCATATATTTCACCAACACAAGCCAACTGAACACAGAAAATTACTTAGAAATTTTCTGCTTTCTTTGAGTTACATCAAGATTATTCATGGTAAGGATACTATCTGAGCAGGCACACAGTGGCAGCACTCCAACAGCTTTCACTTTACAGTGAGTCGGTGCTTTCAGACAAAGAAGGTTTCCTCTGATGGCTTCACTTGCTTGTAATAGTGCTGACCTCCATTCCCAGTGATATTTTCCTAGTATTCAGATGCAGGCCATGGAGCAACTAAGAAATGTTATGCCTCACCTAAGTATTGCACAAAAAAAATTGTGGGATGTTCTCCTGCCATCTCATATCTGACTCCTTCAAACAGCCCATGCCAGTGGACAGCCACAACCACCAGAAAGGCAACCCACACCTGTCTGATAGGCACGTGCACCACACTCATGGTGTGTGTACACGGGTCACTGCAAGCTGGCTGCAAGCCAGGCATTGTGCTAGTCAGCAGATGTGACAGCAGCTTTAGGGGCCTGCACTGGTTTTGCCTAGGGTAATTTTCTGCACAGTGGCTGGCATGGAGCTGTTTTGGATTTGTGTTGAACACAGGGTTGGCAACAGAGAGATGTTTTTGTTCCTGTTGAGCAGAGCTTACACAAGCTTTCTGATTTTCATCCTGCCATGCTGGTGAACAGATTGGGGATGCATGGGAAGTCACAGGTCCCTCTGTGTCCTCTGCAGCTTCATAAGAAAGAGAACAAGCATGAGACCAAGGAAAGAGAAGCCTGGTTCAGCAAGGACAGCACAGAATATCTTCATTCAGCACATTATGGTTCTGGGAGCAGTAAAGAGACATCATCAGGGGGAAGAGAGCCATGTGTGGCTGCAGAAGACAAAGATCTGTGAGTTTCAGCAACAGGGACATACACATAGGAGAGCTCCTGGAAGCACATAGGGCACCTGGAAGTTCCTGATGTTCAGTTGGTGCCTGCAGTGCTAATTAATACTGTGCTGATAGCCTGACAAACAGAACTCAGAACTAACAGTCACCAAAACAGATGCAGGGGAACCACAGAGGATGTTTTTGGGAAAAAGTGATCCTTGATGTGCAATATCAACCCCAGAACACAAATCTGAAGTGTTGGCTCCAGTATTATCTGGAGCAATACAGGATGCATTGCAGAAAGAGAAAGACATCGATTTTCCAGGCAAGTCTCAGTGCACCAGGAGGTGCCACTTCCTAAAGGAGAATTGCTGGGGATATGGTCTCAGGGATATCTCACACAGACACAAAGACATCCATTTGGCAAAAGAGACCTTGACTAGCATATTGGGTCAGGTGTCCTAGGTCATGTGGTGCGAACCTCTTGCCAAGATCTCCTGAGAACATACTTTTGCTTCACCTTCAGTGTGCCTTATTGAAGTCACATGCCATCTATTCAAACATTTTGGCCTATTGGCTCAAAGAAAGAGAGACTACTGTCCATGGAATTTCTCCTCATGGTTTGTAAAATGGTATTTTCCAGCTGTTTCTGGGCAGTAGCATTTGGTTTAACAGGCAAAGCGAGAAATTACATTTGCACAAACAATAGCTCTCTCTTAAATGGCAACTGCTTACATGCTGTGCTAAGAGTGAAGGCTCTGCAGCATCAGAAAGGTCTTGGTTTGAAAATCTTAATCTTTGGATTCGAGGTTTCTTACCTCTTGGAACCCCCTTGGGAACGCCAGAGGCTGAAGTAGTTAATAAAGCACCACCTTCACCTCCAGAAGAATCAAAGCAGCTCAGCTTCCATGGGTCACAGTTTTCACTACAAAAGGAATCACTAGCTGGACGGTTATGACACTTCAAGGCATGCCTCTGGGAGGAGGCAGAATAATTCATGCCTGCCAAAAGGAAATTCTCTGCCCTGCAGCACCAGCCCTTGTACAGATCCTTTGCAGAGTAGCAGGAAATTCCTCTCCAGCCCCTAAATTTGCTGGACACTTCCCAGTGCCCAGCTCCATGAAGACTGTCTATATACAGCCCTGAATTATTCCTCCCTTTGAGGCAGCACTATTGGAGTTTCTGAGTCTCAGATTCCTATGGGCTGCTGTTCCTCATGCACAGGGTTTTGCTGCTGATGTGATTTCACGTTAATGTACAGGCTGTAAGACACCAAAGTGGAAGTAGAAGAGCAGCATGAAAGCATCCTTTGTTAGTTCACTTACCGAAAGATCTGCTTCTGCAATACCTTTCCAGTTCCCTGAATATACCCATTTCCCTTCTTCAACGATTCCCAGGTTTTGTCTGCTTGGTCTGCTACTTTGCTGGTTGTCCTCCATGTGTAACTCCTCCAAAGACAAGCCTCTTCCCTCCATTTCATCGTACTCACATAGATTATCAAACATGTTTGCAGATATTGTGTCTCATTCAGCAGTAGTGTTCCAGGAAAGTTCTGGTGCACTTTGAATGTAAATTTTCTGATCCTCAAATAATTCAGATTTTTTGATAGCAGAGCCAAGCACAAAAGACCCCAGCAAAATAGCTGCTGGCAATCATGTTAAACTAGAGGAATACACTGCCAAATGTAGATCTCTATATCAATGAAGCTTGGTTTACTACTAAGTAAATACAACATGCACAAAAGTCACAGGTACAATTAATACTTATCCACTAAGTAAATTTTTCCTTATTGTATTGCCCATTCTGCTATGACCTGGTCATGCAACATGTTGTTTTTTTTTTTTTTATATTGGCAGGGTTTATATCTTTTTCTGTGTCAACAAGGATTGCTACAAAACTTCAAACATCATCATCATCAGGAACGTGGTAGTATAGTGTAACTCAGAACCCAGAGAACTAAAAGGGAATATGGAACTCCAAAGAGACTCAATAGGTCTTGGTAAGCTAAGATTAAGGGGCAAAACAGCACTTCAAAACTTCACTCTTGCACTAATTAAATCTAATCATAGCTGACAAGTTAGCTCTTCTCCCCAGGGGCTTAGTGAATCTGTTTTAAAGCTTTAATTTGTGATTAAATCAAAGTACAAACAGTTCCAAAAGGCATCAGAGACAGCACAGCCACTACTGGAATATTAAAACATAACATCAGCCATCAAACACAAATCAACAGATTTCTTATCTGTCTTGTTCTTGTCATGATGAAAACCCCTGTTCACCCCAGTTCAATACCATTCTTTTCCTCTGCTGGCACTCAGTAATTTGCTCCTTTCTTTACAAGCAGCAATGAACTGTGGAGGTGAAACAATGAACTCTTGCATGGACAGAAAGTCAAGAAAATAAAACCTCTTTCACTGGACATCTTTTTCTCATTGTCTCTCTCTTTCCTGAGACAATGTCTGCTGTCTTGGTTTGAAAAGACAGGTGTCTGCTAAGGAAGGCAGGAGCCTCCCTTGAAATGGAGAATGTAAACCCCCTCCCTCTGAATTTCGAAATGAAGGGGCTCTCAGGCAAAGAGATGGGAATAGGAATAACAGCTCTTTACCAGGAAAATGAAAAATACAAATGCAATAGCGGAAGAAAAGAAACCACTGACAGATTCAGAATACAATCTGACACGCTGTTGGTCAGGGTGTTGGTAACAGCCCAATTAAATGGTGGCTGCAGTCCTCCTGGATGTGGTTCTGTTGAAGCAGTGATCCTGTAGAAGGGTGTAGTTTCCCTCTGAAGGTCCAGTGGTGGTGTAGATGGGCCTGGTCTTCCTCTGGGAAACCAGTGGAGAAGAAAGCTGCTCCTTTGGGAAACCAGGGGGAAAAGGCTGCTCTAATGTTCCACGTCTCAGATTCTTTTATCCAGGTAGGAATTACTGGCTCCCCCCCACCTCCCCGGGCAGAGCATCTCACAATGAGACTCAATGATCCATTAACTGAAGATATCTTCCTGAGGGAGGGTTGGTTGTGGAAATGATAAAGANCCATTAACTGAAGATATCTTCCTGAGGGAGGATTGGTTGTGGAAATGATAAAGAAAACTGCCCCACCTGGTTTTATCAGGTGGCCAATTAACAGGAGATAACTGCCTCACCTCTGACAGATGGGAATAGAATACAAACCCCCAGCTGAAGACATCTGCCTATGTACTTTCAAAAAACAGAAGGCTAAAGAAGAGATTATTAAAGTTATAATTAGTCCGAAAGGGTACCCTTTTCATAGTACATCTCTTACCTACACAGTTGCAAAGTTCAAAGGGTAGATCCTTATCGATTATATGCAGGCATCCTTTTATAAATGCTGGGAAATCTCTGCAGGCACTCATGGTTTGACACTGTCTGCATATCTGAGGCCTTCCTCCTGCAAGTCACTGCAGTGGGATGAGCAGGTACACCTTGGATGGGGATGGCAGATGGGCTGATGCAGACCCGGGACCCTGCTGTGCTGAAGCACAGTTTTGGGGAGCAGAGCCAGCCCTCCTCACCTCCCGGAATGCATGGCAAACCCGCACAGCCATGTTGCACAGTGTCAGAGTGATGCACGGAGCAGATCACTAGAGTAGCACATTGCAGGCGCTGGGCGGGCAAAGCTCCTCCATCTGCTTGACTCATCAACCCATTCTAATGCTGCTGCCATCATCCTGCCAATGTATCTGTGTTGATAAAACTAAAAAGCAGAGACCAAGCCAAGCAGTGATGCTCCCCAGAGCTGCCAGTTATGTCACTTTAAGACCTTGATATCAAGCCGAGCAAGATTTAAGCAAAATTTTAATCAAACTTTCAGTAACTATAGCTAGACAGTTACAATTAAGCAATTGCACTGTGAATGTTGTGTGCTTGGCTTATCTTTTGGTTTAACAGAAATTGATGGCAATCCCAAGGTGAATGGGGTGTCTGGATGAGAGCCACCAGGATAAAGCCAGCAGAACTGTGCAGTAACTGGGGGAAAGGTAATTCCAGCAGCAAGCCATCATAGCCACTGACTCAGTGTCCACCTAGTCAAAACAGACCCCAGACCCAAATGAAGGGAAGAACTGCACCTGCAAACTAAGAAGCATAGGAAACGAGATATATAACTAATAAATAAGGGTTTGAGTATTAAAAATGAAAAAGTTATGTAACTGTAACCAATGAATGCTGATTTATACATTGTTAAAATGTATAAAGTTTTAATGATCCAGGAGCCAGCATTTCATGGGTTACCACCAAGCTCCCTACTTAAAATAAAATTTAGAATAAAAGATAGAAATACCTCACCTCAGTGTGTGAATTGGTTCTGTGCATCAGGTAACATGCTCACATCTGAGACACCAACATTACTCTACTAATTAGTAAAATTAGTGGACCTCATGGAAGGTAATGGAGTTTGCCCATGTGGAGTAACTTGTGACACTGGAGCTTTCCTCTCTTTAGTGGTGCACCAGGAGGTTGAAAAATTACTTCCATAAGCATTCCTGGACATTTTTTTAAAACCGATGGCAACAGAAGATTATGGTTTTAATTACAGCTGGAAACTGGAGTCTGTATTCCATCCCCTCAACCACAAAGATCTTTTTCCATGAGATTTTGATTTTAAAAATATGTTCTTATTGTTCCTCTTTTCCAATGTCTGTGTTTCTCTAAGAACAATCTCAAAGGCCTTGTTTAAGTAGTAATTTATTTTCTCCTCCAACATATTCTTTTCATTAGAAAAATACTTTGTCATTTGCTACATGGTCTGTGTCCTCTGAGAAGTTGAGCAGCTCCTGAAAAGTGTGAGTGCTTAGCTCCTCATAAGGGAGGTCCAAGACAGCATCCCTGAAACAGCACTGAGAGGGAACTAGGAAGAGGCTGACTGCAATTCTCCTCCATCTTAAAACCAGATGAATAGCTGCTGCAAGAACAAAGCCTGTGTTCCTTGGCAGAACGAACTAAAAAATATACAGCACTGGGATTTTGATTCTTCTCTGAGCACCTTCACATTTAATAGTCAGCCTCTCAGACTGGAAAAGGAGAGGAAAAGGAGAATGCTGTATGTCATCAGGGAAGAGAGGCCAGTAGCCCAAGCTGCATTACACATCCATGGTTTTGCTGTTTAGTGATTCTGGAAACTTAAGTCAATTGGGCCTCTACCACCACCAGTCACTCCTTTAATTCAAATAATGAGAAAAGTGTCAGGACTCCTTATCTCTGTTAAAGACCCAAGTAAAAGGTGGTCAGGAGAAGACAATTATTTAGTTGAAGGAGTGGCTTCCTTTTTAAAAATCCCAAGGAATTATGTTCCCACTTTTCAAGCTTTCTCCACTTCTGCCATGAATAAGTGATTTATGCCACTTAAAGAACCACTGTCAAAGTTCTTTTTTTAAAAAAAAAAGCTTAACATAAATTTCCAAAAGCATAACTTAACAAAGTTCAATGTAAAGTTCACTGTATTACCTATTACATGAATGAAACATACAAAGGAAAATCATATTTAAATCAATTCATGCATGCATACAAGCATTAAGCATGTACAGAGGTATATACCTGTTAAAAATTCACCTCAAGTTCAGTGAAATGCTCATGTTGGATGCCTTTGCACCTCTCAAGAAGTGAGGGTTGAGGTTAGATGAAGGGAGTATCAGCCCGGACCCAATTCCAGGGGGTGGCCTAGGTGTTATAAATCACAGAATTGCTGAGTTCCAGGAGGTGCTGCAATGGAAGGAAGGTGCTGGGGCAGCTACTATGGCCCAGCAGAGCTCAAAGAGCCTCATCCAGGACTGCTGCTTAGGGTTAGATGTAGTTGCCTGTTCCTCCTGGCCATAACCTGGGTTGGAATTTTGCTCAGATGTCCAGTAAATATAATGTTGTTTCATCCAGACAAATAGTACATGTAAATAACATTCCAAGGCTTTAGACAACAGCAGCTGGTTAGCAGCAGAATTCCCAAGGAACACTGTCTTTGATAAGCTCAGATGGAGTTTAACAGCCCATCAATCAAGGTGGAGGCCTAAAGAGAATTCCTGGGATGTAGCGCGGCCAGAGTTGGAGGGTAAGGGACCATTAAAATCAAACACTGGAAGGTTTATTAACAGTAGCACCACAGTAGATGAAATTTTAAGTAGCAAAAAATGTATGCAACAATGTAATTAAAGCTGGTAGCATAATGCCTAACCTCATAGGGCCTGAACTAAGGCTATCCTGGCAACTTTGACTTTCAAACACTACATTTCACAATGTTGATGTTTCTTTCTCAGAAGCTTCTTACTCCTTAAGTATCCACTTAAGGCTTTATAGAAAGCCTTGTTTCTGACTGTATGGAAAGCATAATTTTTTATAAAACTTGGGCTTCAAAGATGTCCTTGAAAAATATGGATTTTTTAAATATTCTAATTGATTTTTGTGGGGCAAAAGAAAAAAAATAAAAGAAAGCAAAAACTGACATGACTCTGCAAAGTTTAAAGTTCAATGAAGTCTCCCTGTTCCTAAAGATGAGCAAAGTGCTATTGTTAGTGACCATAGCGACTAATTAGCTCTCACTTTTGAAAGTCATAAAATAACCACAAAACCTTCTTACCAGAAAACTACATCTTAACTCCCTGTCCTTACATTGAAAACCTAATCATTGCTACTTGTGAACAAGTATGCTGTAGCATTTGTTGCTTGCTGTAGCAACAAATGCCCCAGTATTTTCAGTACAAGGACTTCTCCTGTGACCTCTTGCCTTATCTTGCAAAGTTCTGCTGAGCTGATGAATGAAGCCACTACCACTCAAAAACACCAGAATGCTCCTAATGCTTTTCTCCCTTCTGGAAAGGTGAGCATGCACAAGGCTCAGCAAAAGGAATCTGCTAATCTAAAGACTGGTGATTCTTTGTGACACACCATCTAAACATATATTCATGGGCATATCTCCAGCTCTTGCTTCACCATCAGGTGGAACTGAAAAAGTGTGAAAATTAGGAAGTGCTCATGCAACCTTAGAAAAAGCAGATGAAAAAAAATCTGTGTAACACTGCAGCTCCTGAGCAAAGGGACACTGATGAAGATGGCGCACAGGTAATTTTCAGAAAAATCAAAATTGCTATTAGCAGATGCTAAGATTCTTCAGTGGGTGATAAACACTAACAGACAGTTCCTGTTCATTCCCCTAATCAGTAAGAATTCATCTTATATCAGACATGAAATGATGTGTGGATTAATGGTCTTATGATCCCTAAAGTTACAATATGATGTAAGACTTTACCTAAAATTTTAATTTCAGTAATGTAAATGGTACCACATACTGAAAACCAGTAATATAAACAGTTTTTTTTAAAAAAGGGACAAAAAAGTCATTGTTGGAGATGCAGTCATGTACAGTGACTCAGTGATGACAGACTATTTACTAATAGACTGTTGTCTGCAAAAAACAGATTCATTACCTGGTGTTCAACAAGCCAATAATTACACACTCTAAAGAGGCATTGATTTTTTATTTCAAGGTTGCACAAGCCTGGATGTCTGGTGGAATTCCACAAATCAAGCATCCCAACTAGTAAAGCTTTTTACTATTTTTACATTTTAGCAAACAAAGGAATTAGTGTTCATTTGCCACAATGTTACATATTTATTACATAGTTCTTACTAATTAGTGTCCTATCTTCTACTGGTTAAAGATTCTCTCTCTTCCCATGCTAACTAGTCTGCATGCTCAGTCTTTCTCTTCTTTTGAGTCAGTGGGCTCGTTTGGTGGTCTGTGAATTGGTGGTCATAGATTCCCCTGCAGGAATTACCTTTTACCCAGTCGGAGCTGATTTCAGCACAGTTGCTGAGCTGGCTTTATTAGTTTTTCCCTTATCTTGGGAGTTCTACCAGATGTCACATAAATTCTGCATTCTTTGTGTCCAATATCACTGAACATCCTTTCTTCTTAAGCCTTGTTAAACCTCCCCCTAGATCTGAGATCATTGAAGCATGTCAAGTGCTAAACTTAAACAAGGATTTATTTTTCTGATACATGGGCATCATTTAGAGTTTGCTTGTTAGCTGCTATCTGTTTCACAGATTAAATCTCCCTTCTTGTTGATTAGGTTTGAAAGTATACGAAGATCAAACATCAAAGAACATCCTTTCTTAAGAAAACTTTTACATATTCCACATGTTGCAATAAGACAGTACATCAAAGATTAATATTAAACTTTGCAGCTGTTTTATTCTTATCATTTCACCCTCCGGGGACTCAGTTAAATGCGCATTTTTATAATGCTGTGTTTTCTAGAAAAATAGTCCACAGGATTATTTCTACCACCAGCTCCTGTCAGCTGTTAGGTAACTCCTTCAATTGATAGGGATCCAGCCCCACTTGGACCTTTTGTCAGCCCTTAACTACCTTACAACAGGTTGGCTTCCCTTGTGCCCCACCTATGCACTTTGGTACCCTGTTAGTGTGACATAATTTCACACTAACCTGACCACAGGAAGGAAAAGAGAGAGGAATTTTTACATGTCACAGTTAAAAGATTAAATAATTAGTTGTACTACAGTGGGATGGGAACGGGGCTTGACATCCATAGCTAAAGAATAGAAAAGGAAGGGATAACAAAAAGCCTTCCCAAAAGGTATTTTAGACCTGACAGGAATGAGTTGCTTCTTTCCTCCAAAGTATAAACTGCAGTTAAAACATGGGGAGGAGAAATTAATCCAAAAATATAAAATCCACTGCCTACACCATAAGAAATAATTTGAAATTTTGAGAGGAATAGGAGCATGAAGAATGTCCAGACACTAGCACCAGGTAAGATGACACGCAAAAGTATACAGATACAGCCCAGTGGGCTCTGCATACCTATTCTCTGCAGTTTTGAGCCTGTAAGCAGCCAGCAATCCATTCAAATTCTTTAATAAAAGCCAAGGTTCATGACTGCAACCTCCCCAAACTCACAAATGCATCGGCTTGGCACAAGCACTTACAAGTATGACAAATTTTACAGTCAAAAATGAGAAGAGTCCTTGCACAAAGGGCAGATGAGAGCCAAAAGCATAAAAAGCCTTCCACCACCCTCCTGCCCAAATCTGGACACAAGAAAAGACAGCAGCATGAAGACAAGCCAATTCATTGTCTGCTTTTTTTTTCCTAGAGCATATACTAGCCCTGCTACAAAACAGCTGCAAGCTGGAAAGCAAAAAAATAAGCACACTCACTTTCATCTGCTTAGCCAGAAGTCAAGCTAGAAATGTTCATTAATTCCTGGATATTTAAAGCCAGCATCAAGGCAATTGGAGAAAAACAAAAATCAAAGGTGGGCTTGAGTGTGTGCTGGTTCTCTCTTTATAGAGAGAATGGTAAAATAAATAACTAAGCAGTGGATGTGCCAGGCTGAGTTTCAAAGCCATAAGCTGTGACATCTTTTTTTGGTGAAGCTTTTTAAAAATTTTTCCGATATATTTTCTAATGGCTGCAGGGCTGCTCTAAAGCCCAAGTAGAGAGCCTTCCTACTAACATGAATTAAATATGTGGGTTAAATGGCAGGGTTGTTGTGATTTCTGTATCACAGGAGGGGTACAGGGACAGAATCATCATGACCCTCTACTATGGAGGATTGCATCCTTTATGGGAGGATGAGAAAAGAAGAAAAAAGGGAAAGCAATGCTCTGGTCACCATAAGCAAGTGGGCAAGAATCCTAGGCAGGCCCCAGCCATAGTGTGAAAGCAGACAACAGAGCCATGCTGTACCTCACCACTGCCTTTCCATGATCCTGTTTTCAGTAAAGTTTATGGGAAAAACAAATCCCATGATAAAACATCAATGAAAAGCTTCTGGTATACTCCCAAACAGAGAGGTCACAAGTCACTTGTGCCATCTCAGGATCTCCACAGAAATATCACTGGTATAGTCTTTAAAACTTCTCCTAACTTACCCCTTTGCTGCTGCCTATGCACTCGACTCATAAAATCTAGGCCCAGGCTAGAAACCTAAAACAAGATTATTTTCCAGTCAGTGTAGCTCAGTCAGTACAGTTCAGTACCTTTGGAAGACCACTAATGTCTAAACTGAAACAAAGCCAGCTAAGCTGGTTAGGCTGTGGGTAAGCAAACACAAAGGATTTTCCCATTGTGCTGTTGAGCAAATACAGAGGAAGAACAGTTCAGGACCTTCCCTGCTGCTACGATAATATTGTCTTGCTGGCAGGTAAATTGGATCTCCAGCAGGTAGTCACCAAAATACTGCTCTGAACTGCTTAACTCACAGCTTAACCACACATGGGCACACCCCTGCTTGTGCCCTGACTGGCATCAGGGCTTACCTGTACCCTAGGAAAGGTCTGGCCACTCTCTCCTGTCTTTCTGCTACAGGGCAAAGTCACAGAACCTGAATTAGTAGTAGGAGAAACCAACAAAATTGCACATAACACTTAGGTTAATTTTGCTATGCAGAGGGAAATGATTAATACCCAATGCCCAGACACAAAACTTCCTAAGTGTCTGTTTGCAGGATATGGTGAGATATCATGACCAAAAAGCTATCTATGTTTTCCAGGTGAATGCCTGTGAGAGGCTGAAACTACAAGCAAGAGATACAACATGAAAATCTGTAGACAGAATTTCCATAGATTTTTGTATTTTCCTCTCATTACCAGTTTCATTACTTTATATTACTTTGGAATTTTATCAGTAATGACACTTAGGCTACCTTTAAAATGTTCTGGCATAGACAGCCTCAAGTCTAGAGGGCAAACACATTGTTTTCTATATTAACAAAACACTGGTATTTTTTCCCAAAGTATAGCAAAGAGAAACAGAGAATGGAAAAATGCAAACTAAAATCTCTTCATGGCTCAGTTGTCCTGATGCCCAGAGACTGTTAATGTCATTTTCTGTGCTCTGTCACCTGTGCATCATTGGTACCTTCCTTGAGAAGAAACATTCATCTTGATTATCTGTTTGCCATAAAATCAGCTTCCTCAAAAGAGAACAACTGGTATTTGGTATCATCCACAGGCATTTCTACATGGTTCTGGTTAGGCTTAGTAACTGCTACAGTTTTCTGGTTTTGGCCTCATTCTGTTGCCCTAATTGCAAGTATGCAATGCTCATATTGTTTGCATTTTGCTCCATTACAGACAGTTAGAGTTTCACAATCAATTACAAAAGGACCCGAGATGTTATAAAATATTACGGCTTATTGTGCTCCTCTGTTGGCTGTCACCTTCATTAACTATTTCTTATTCTCAGCTACATAATTTTAACTACTTTGAGGTTATCATTTTGAGACTGATGACAATCACAGTTATGTTTCTTTTGGTTCCTTGAGTGACTCAGCCAATTTCCTAAGTGCACCAATTTCCTCACCCCGGCTTTGATCATACCAAGAATTGGTTTCAATTCCACTTTCCTCAATATGGCTCCAATATTGCCAGTATCCACGTTAACTAACTGGGCTATGCACTTTATACCTCAATTGATGCAGAATGCCAAGTTCAATCCCGGATCTCAGCATTATCCCAGTTTGTACTTGACAAGCAGTCCTGTGGAAGAAACAGAAAGTGGAAGGTATGACCTGTTACCTGGGATTTAAGCAAGTAGAGGTGTTTAATTTGTGCATTTACTGACAGATTACCAGTCTGCCTGCATGCATTGCACTGCCTCAGTAGCCCGGGTTCCCTGTATGATATCCCTTCTCCCTGGTGACCCCATCCTACACATCCACTCTTGACCCTCTTTTTTGTCAAAGATTGCATTTTTTCATTATTACATTCAAGATTACATTAGAAAAGCATTTTTTTATCTCAAATGATTTCTTAATTTTCAGAGGACACGGGAAGAAGTTTAAGATGGCCAAGTGAATCAAAACAGATTACAAGATGCCTGTGCTACAGTTAAGTCTGAAAAGAGGTACTTCTGTGTTTGCCAGGGAAAAAAGTATAATACAGCAAGTCTGCTATATTGTACTGAAAAGTCACTCCTGTTTCACCAAAGTATCTCTGGTATTAGTAAAATAAATCTGCTTTCCCGTTCCTCCTACAGATAAACAAAGCCACAGGTACAAAAACATGGTTTTGGCATTAAAATCCACGCACCAGAAGAGTCTGTAGCACAGAATCAGTCGGAGATAATATCATCAAGATGTATCTGTTGCATAAACTTGCAGCACAGTTACCTAATTCCTAATTTGACTAAGAGGTAGCCAAGAAATGAGGTCTCAAAATTAGCAGTTGTACCTGCAGAACATTATTAACAGACTGTCTACTTAAATACCCACCAGTTGTGTGTATGACTTTCTGTGGAATTTCCCAAATATAAAGCTACCAGTTTAAAAAAAACAACCAAAAAACCAACAAAAAACCCACCAAAGATTACACAAATATAAATTCAGATTATTAGTTATACTTCAGATTTACCCTTTTTTGCCAGTGAAATCAGACTTCATTAAGCTCTCCCATACTCTGTATCTTAGTTTTGTGTTTTATGAGCTGTAATCATTTTCGTCAAAACGCTGCTCATAGGTATATTGCTTCTGTCTTGCAAAAGCTAGTTCCTTTGAACAAAGGAAAGAAATGTTTTCAATATTAATCTACACTCTTAGGTGTAATTATGCTCTGTTGTGCTTTTCAAATGTTGAAGTGATAAATCAAGTGAAGTGGAAAAATAGGGGTGAGATAAAGTGAAGTGGAAAAATAGGGGTGAGATACCCAGTACGGGTAACCCAAAATGTTATTGTATTCCTTATCTATCTGTGCTCAAAATTGTTACTGTCTCTTCAAGACCCTGCAGCCAGAAATGAAACCGCAGGGCAGTGGAGGAGGGTGCAGGTCCCTTTTAGAAGTCAGAGTCACCCAAGCTGAGTTGTCCTCTTTGTTGGCCTAACTGGAGGCTCTCTCTTGTCTCTTGCCTCTCTTGCTTCTTGCCTCTTGGCTCTACTGGAAACAGTAGCAACCCAAGAAGCTGCATTTCACAATCAAAAACTGTTTCAGAGTGAATTTTGCAGCACTAATGGCCAGAGGGTACCCTTTTCAGTGCTTGGGGGCTCTGTTTTTGCCCGGCAACAGAGCCATGGGAACAGCAGCATTGATAGCTAGGGGTACCGGAGGAGGCAGCGAGAGTCTGACTTGCCCAAGCTGGCTGCTTGCTCCTGGCTGCCAACAGTAGAACATCATCCCTCCGGCAGTTCCAGCCCCTGACAAATCAGCAGCCCCTCACCGAGTTCCAGCCGCCAGAGCTGCCAGCCGCACTTGCAGACAGAGCTGCTGCTGTCAGAGAGACGCAGGGGCCGGGCAGGGCTGCTGCCATTTCCCTTTGTCTCCCCACAGCGGTCGGCAATGCGGGGGGGTCGCTCTGGGCCCGGGATCAGTGACATTTCAGCACCTTGGCAACTAGTGATGCTTACTGATATTTTCCACATGTTGCTGTTCTGGGGGTTTTTTTGTAAACTGTCATTTTTTTCACTTACATCTACTCATATTTGTTTCTCCTTATTGGTGGAAAGGGATCGGTTAAACTACAGGGGAGGTAATTCACTTTAGATTGTGCACCCCCTTAACTTGTCTTAAACCAAGACATACACCTCCTTTAACAAATAGTTTGACACTTAGGAAAGAAGGGAGGAGACCAGGCTAACAAGGTAATATTGAATTACTTCTTAAAAACTGACCACTTAAGAAAGGTATCTGCTGGCCACTGCATTCCTTTTCAGGAAAAAAGTAATTAGTTTCTCTTACGTGTGAGTCGTTGGAACATAGACATAACATAAAGGCTTTCTTCAACCTCTATAAAAGGACCTTGCACAGCTTCTTTCTGATGGGATTCTGATAGTGAACATATCTTTTGAAATAGCACTGTAAATGTGAATGAAATACCACTACTGTGACCATGAGGACCCAGAATTGGATGGACAAGAAAGGTTTTGGAGAACCCAAAGCTCCAAGAATTCAGTCCAATATGAACACCTTCAGTAAACTCCCCCATGGCTACCTAACTTTAAAATCTGCCTTCGTCATAAACAGTGAGATTTAAGAAAAAAATGTCATGTTGAAACCAGAGGATAACAGAAAGGTTATAAACAATGGAAACCCATCGGAAGGATAATGCTAAAAATTAAGAAGTATTTAAAACAAATAAATTAAGCACAGGTACTGAAAATCTAACAGGCTGAAAAGACATATATGATATACAGCATGCTTAGACATATTGGAAAAAGAAGAAAGAAAAGACAACAAATGTCCAAAGAATGAATACTTCCTTAGAATTCTGATAATTTATATATTTTCCCAGATTAAGAAATGTTTATAACATTATTTTATTGTATTGTGTTGCATTGTGTTGTATTGTATTTTTCAAATGTTTATTTTATAAAAGGACTATTATAGGGATTTTCAGGCCTACAGTGACTGAGTTTGCAAGACCACTGGAGAGCCTCAATAAATGAAGCCAAAGTGTCTAGGGAGGTATCCCTAGTGCTCCTCATGATAGGCCTGGAAATCTCCCTTGATTGTTAGCTCTCAGTGGAGATTCTCCCTGCCTCTGCAGCCTTCAACCTCCATATTATGAAGAAAACAAACTAAGCTGGCCAATCCCACCTACCAGCACAATAGAAAAAGTAATCTGATGGGGAGACATTCATATCAGTAAATTGCTTCTCAGGTTGTATGTCTAGAAACAGGTTTAACTGAGTCTGTGAACTAGCATGGCAGGCTGGACTAATATTTAACAAGGAGGAGTACTGTGAACACTGATGTAGTCTCCAAAGAATTAAACAAATGGCAGGGCACCAAGGATCCTTTCATTCTCCCACTGTCTCCCACATGTGCTCTTGTCCCAGTCTATTAGACAAATACATTCAAAAGTTAGTACATAAATCCACACTTAGGTATTGACCTGATTTCTAGAAAGGTTCAGTGTAATTCCCACATTGATCCCAGTACAGCAGACCCTCATCATCCCAGGACAGAAATGCATCTTCTGCTAAGAGTGGGGGCATTATGAAAGAAGCAGCAAATGCAATGAGATCATCAGCAGGAAAAATGCTACATGTTTTATGTATCAATATTATAGATCAGTGTTGCAATCACTGGATTTTTTTGCATTTAAATTTCTTTGCATAGGTTAAAATGCAAGAGAGCATGCAGCATTATCCAAAATGGCAAGAGACTCTGGCAAGTGCACCTGTATAGGTAATTCTCCCTTCTGTATCACCACTATCCTATATTCTAGGTAAACACTACCCTTATTCTTTTATAAATTAANTTTTTTTTTTTTTTTTTTTTTTTTTTTTTTTTTTTTTTTTTTTTTTTTTTTTTTTTAGTTAGATTATCAAAAGGACAAGCAGAAGCTAGAAACTGTAGAAGCTGGTTCCATCAGGTATCTGGAAATGGGTCAGGAATGCACAGACAAAGAACTCTTCAAGTGCTGAGAAATGAATAAGCAGGTGACATAAAGGTTTGTGGAGACTTTGGATGGCCATGAAGTAAATGCTTTCTCAGAGTTGTTAATTCTGCATATTCTTTATGTTTCAAAATGCATTCTCAGCAGTGGCAGTGTGTTTTTTCCCAACATATCTTACTGCTGGATATGAAACATGAATACTACTATCTTAATGAAAATTATCTGCATTTGTTTACATTTACAAGGCTTTTTAAATACACTAAGTTACAGAGAGTTTAAAGACTTGCCAAAACAAGAACATGGACAGTTCTGAAAAGAGTTTGATGCAGAAACCGAGAGAAAGTTGAGAGCAACTCATGAGAGAAAGTTCTTCATGAATGTTTTTACATTCAGAAAGTAAAGAAACATCATCTAAGCCTACCACAGCAAGAATACTGGGCTGCCATGCAATGAATCCCTTTGCAGAAGCCCGAACTGGCCACTGCCTGAAACAAGTCATTGTGGAAATAATCCCTATTGCTGAGTTAAAGCCTCTTGAAAATGTAAACAGGAAGCAAATTTTCAAAGACCAGTAACTCTGAGTAATGCCTCATATCAGCTGTAGTCTTCTGAAGTTGGCAGTACTCTGTCTTATTCCTGTTCCTCAAGAACATTTTTGTCCTGATATGCAAGTTTCAGTTATGCCTTTAAAATTCCATCCTTTAAAATGTTCTATACTTGTTGTAAAATAATTTTGGCTTCTTTACACCCAATACCCTGTAAACCTATTCATTACAATGTTGCTAGTACTGCATGAGTCTCCATATGGCAGCAGATGTAAAGCTTATTCCTTTCTATGTCCTTGATCCAGTCTTAGCTCCAAGGCATAAGAATTCCTTGGGCTCTTTTGTATGAAGGATCTAAGCAGCTTAAAAAGGTAAATTCTTTCATGGTTCCACCAATTCATATTCAAAATTTTACTATAGGTTTGTTTTGACCTGAGGAAATTTACTATAGGTTGGTTTTGACCCAATACTCCAATATTTATGGGGTTCCCACAGAACACCATATAAAAGTGTTGGGGTTCAGGGAAGGGAAATAAGACATTTTTCTGAGGAAATTTAAAATAAAAAATATTATTGTCCTGGAAACTCCTGTGAGGAGACAGTCAAACATGTTGTTTTGGGGGATGGTGGAGTGGGGTGCGTGTTCTCCCTTAGACCTAATGAGGGCATTCATAGGCCACTATCAATAATATCCTCCCAAATATTTACATCTCTGTGGTAAGCAAATTATAATCCACATATCCAAATTAGCTCAAAAGAGTCCCATTTCGAAAAGATAGAAAGGTGAACTACTCCAAGTGAAGTTGTAGGAATGTTTTTATGTCACACAGAAATCTAAGTAATTGCTGTGCCCTGACGAATTTATCTTTTTGTATGACATACATCCTAGTATCAGTCAAAAAACCCTAGTTTACATTTATATCAGTCATAAGGAAAGGTATTAAGAAAGGCACACTCTGTCCACAGGTAGAGCTGGGTAGCTTAGCAAGGTCTGTACAGCTACAAAGACAAAAGAATGTTGCCACCACCATGAGCATTATGTGAACGAGGACATTGCTCATCTGTATTGAACAAACAGGTGCTGCAGATTCACCTGCTTTCATATTGCAGCTTCCCTGCTACCTCACCCCTCTGACCTCTTTACTGATCAACACTACAGCTACAACATCCACCTCCAAATACTCATCTCTTTTGAAAAAAATTAAAACCTACTTGTTGATTCTCCAGGACTGAGAACTGGTCACTTTTCAGACTCTCTGTATCAGGACGTGTGGTCATACCACAATACAACTACAGTTTGGTCTTTGCTTAGAAGATGCTCAAAAATACAGAGAAATCCAACAAGGCAAATTAGGGCAATGTTTTAATTGTTAGATACATTTTAAAAAGTACTAGAGTGGTCAGAAATTCCCTGCAGTCTGAATGACTGTATCTGACTCCTATTTAAATGTAGGAAGAAAAAAAAAAAAAAATCAGTTTTAACAAGAANAAGTAAACGCCACCGAAAAAAAAAAAAAAAAAAATCAGTATTATCAAGAGAAGTAGATATACACTACCACTACAGCAATTTTTCTCAGGAAAATAATTGAGAGGAAGATACATGGCCAAAGAAAGCAAATAATCTGCCCTCTTACTGCATTAAAAAAACAAAACAAACAAAAACAAACAAAAACAAACAGAAAAAACCTGGCATAATTTAGATCAGTGGTCTCCACTGATAAATTTGTCAGGGCACAGCAATTACTTAGATTTCTGTGTGACATAAAAAGATTCCTACAACTTCACTTTTTTGTGCATCCCTATTAGTAAAGCACTTTTGAGCACACACACCTAGCGTACATATACTTATTTTATCAGTTGTATACATACATTACTGAAGTTCTAGTATTTTCTTCCTGCACCTCATTAGATCATCTCATGTGGGCCCACTTTGGACACCACTGATTTAGATCATCCAAATATCTTAAACAATTGCAGTGCTTTGGATGACAGAAACATCCAGTCGTGGGCTTCTTCCTTGCAATGTTGCAGGAAAGAGTTGGATTGAGAAAGCTGTAATACCTATGGTCAGATACAGTTTTCCAAACACAAGTACAGACCATCAAACAACAGATTGTATTCCGTATATTGATTTTGGTTTTAAAGTAATGTAGTCATTAGAGAAATTAAACTAGTAGCTGAGCCAGACACTGGGTAATCTGTTGATGCAAAACTATTTAAAGCATCATCAGAAAACAAGGTACAAAAGTATTAAAGTATCATATATTAAAAAGAGGTCTTGAGAGTTGAAAATGAGAGACATGAGAGCAGGATGTGAGGATTTGCACAAAGAGAATAATATGCAGAATAGTCCATGAACTGTCATGACTTTTGGGAGCACAGTAAACTCTGAAGATTAAAATTAGTCTGGACAAGACTCGTGTTACTGGCACAACAAGGAGAGGAAATTGAGAAGCACTGGCCAGGATCAACACAGCTGGCTTCATTGAGGCACTTGTTCACCACAGTCACAGAGATTCACAACTCAGCATGCCTTAAATTACACCATAGTAATAATAATTCTAATATTATGATCATATGTATAATTATATTAATAATTAGGTATTATCTTGTTGTACCACAGAACGGGAGTTCACAATACTTCCAGTAGCACACAGAAAAAGAGCATGAAGACCCTGTAGTTCAGTCATCCTCTACATTTCTTTTAGTCCCTCCAACGGAGGCGAGATGCTCAAATGTCAGCACTACGGAAGAAAGTAGCAGAGAGAAAGTACTGGCAGTCTTTTACTATCCTTCTTAGGTGTAAGCTTAAAATTATATGCCATAAAGTAGTCCAACGCATTTTAGAGAAGAATCTGTGGGAAAGATGGTCACTCATCCCTCTGTTGGACTGCATCCCATATGCATCTAAAAACAATGTATCTCCACCAAAACGTTTCAGGAATGCTACATTTCAAGTCTCTTCAGAGGCCAGATGCCCTTCATCAGAAGGTGAGTTTACAGTCTTTCAAAGGAGTGTCTGGAACCCTGTTCAGATTCCCAAACCACTTATTTCCTGCTTGCCTCATCTGCCAAGTTCTAGGTACCCACATTCTTGAAGAATTCACTACATGCAACCAGAAACAACAGCTGTAAAATAATGGAAGCAGTATGTTTCTGCTCTACAATGAATATGTTCATCAGAGAAGACTTCTTTAAAAGTGTGTCCCTCAAACCAGTCACCATTTTCTCAGAAGACAGCTTACTTGTGATGCTGCTGGGCAAACAACAGGAGGTCCAAAACCACTGTTGTCTTTTGAAGCTGTGGCTTCTAAGGATGCACATATTCTTTTGCTCCTTGTGGTAAAATCGTTGGGTTACCCTGGGAGTGTCTTCCTTTTATGGGTCCCTGACATTCCAAACATCACAAAATAATAAAGGTCTCAAAGGCAGTTTTTGTGAATCTCACAGAATTTTTGAAGGTAGTAACCTCTTAGAGGATAAGATTCTATCCAAAATGACACATAGAAGTAGCTCGTTATCATTGGATTAAGTAAAATGTATAGTTACTTCGTTATTCTTTCTTTTCTGTGAGGGTCTGCTCTTTAGAGCAGTGAGAGGACTATGTTATCTGACAACTGGCAATGAAATTTATAATCGGCAATTTAAATTGGAAGTCTGTTGTGTTTCGGGGCAACGGTCCCGCATTTTTACTTTCCATCTCACAAGACGCCTGGATCTTGTAGGCAAATTTAGGTCAAATAAAAAGAAAGAAATACCCAAGGAAACTATATTTTAAAGGCAATCTACGTTCTCTAAGACTCGACGTGCCGCAGTGTGCCGGAGCTGAGGCACTGCGTCCCTCGGCCATCTAGCGGTAAGCAGGCGCTCCGCCAGCGCGGAGCCTTCCCCGCCCGGGGCTCCCGCGCTCCGTGACGTGGCTCCGGGGGAGAACGGCCAGCGCGGCACNCCGCCGCTGCCGCTGCGGGAACAAAGGAGCGAAGCGGCGGCGGCGCGGCCGCCAGCCCGGCGCCCCCCGCAACCCCCGCTCTCTCCGCAGCCGCCCGGAGCTATCCGCGGCGCCTTCTCCGGCACCCGCCGCGGGGTTTGTGGCCCCCGCCGGGAACAGGTGTGTGAAGGGTGGCAGGCTGGGCTCGGCTCCGCGGGGCCTTCACCGCGGTGGGGGGTGCCCGGGCCTCCTGTTGGGCGGCCTCGTTGCGTTTGGCCTTCGGCGGGACCGGTGCCGGGCAACGCAGGCGGCGAGACAATGAGGTTCCTGTGGCTGNGGCCTGGGGCCTGCCGGTGGCGGGGCCGACCGTGACTCAGGCGGTTGCGAGAAGCGGCCCGGCCGGACACCCCCGCCCGCTGCCACCGCTCCTCAGCCCGGCAGTCTCGCGGGTCTTTTGTGTCCGGGTGTCGGCGGAGGCAGAGGGGGTGGGAAACGCAGTTAAGACGAGCGGCACTGCGGGCGCTTGGCAGGGCCCCCCCCTTTGTCTGAGTCAGCCGTCGGACTGCACCCTCCTGGGGAGCGCCCTGTGCCGGTTCGGTTCCCCCGTACCGACCCTGGGCTCTGCCTCGCCCGAGCGCGGCCGTGAGCGGCGAGTGACCCGCGCCGCCTTTGTGCATCCTCCTTTTGTTTTGTTCTTGTGTTTCTCGTGTTTATCGTGATCCGTCTTCAGGAGGAGGATGTCGAGGCAATTAGGTATTTAGGTCAGTGAGCCCGTTGCTAACGCAGTGCCCGGGTTTTCGGGCTGGTTTCAGCGCGCGTTGAGGCTCTCGTTTTTGTCGTTAGCCGCCAGTGTGGGATCGCCCGGCGGGACGGCGGCAGCCGGGCCATGGCCTCGGGGCCCAAGGGGTGACTGAGGTCCGCGGCTGGGGTTGCTAAGATTTAGCCTCCCCTTCCTCCGAGTTGGGCTGGTGACGGTGGGGGTCCTGGTGGAAGGAGATCTTATTTTTTTTCCCTTCTCTCGAAGAGGAGCGGTTGGGTGTAACCTTACCCGCCCCTGGTTGCGGGGCGCATTTGTGGAGCGATGCGGGAGGCCGATCGCGGGAGGCGACCGGCTGGTGATGCCTCATTTTCTGGGCTCCAGGTCGGCACCCGCTCTCCCCTGGAAGGGCAGTCGGATTTCGCCGGCGCCTCCTCCCGCCGGAACCGCCGGCCTGCGGGAGATATAAATAGGGACTGACTTCAGCGGGCGGCGGGGGCGGCCGGGTGGCCCGGGCCCGTCACGCCGCCGCCTGACAGGCGGAAGCGCAGGCGCTCATCCGCCCATGTGACCGACCCACCGCGGCGGCACGGCCGCCGCCGAGCGGGCAGTGCCCCGGCGCAGAGGTGCGGTAGGGGGTCGGCCGGGGTGCGTGAGCCGTAGGGGTTCCCGCTGTCGGGAGGCGAGTTGAAAATGAACGCGGGTGAAACCCCGGAGCCTGGAAAAGCACGACTTGTTCAGCGTTGGGTGGCAACGACTTAATCCGTTAGCGGCATGCATTTCAAGCATGGAGACACTGCAGACCAAAGGAACTGCTGAGTGTCTAGTTTGTACTAGAATATTACAGTTGGCACCTAAGCAACATTTAGTAAGTGGTGAAATTTGTTTTAGCGCACTAACTTGGAAATTAAGCACGTCAGTTGATGTCGGCAGTGCATTTGATTGCATGTTGATCTTACCTGGTTTGTAAACAAAAGGGCAGAAGTAGTCTTTATTTGTATTATATAGACATAGGTCTACATCTTGTCAAAGATGATGAAAAGATGTCTTTAGATTTCCCGAGGTGAGTCAGGCTTTTTTCTATCTCCCTTGAGACTGGTGTGTTTGGCTGTAAAACTGTATCAGAATAAGTGTGAAGCCGTGTTGTAGCCAGAAAGGACGCTATTTATACCTGGAAGGTGTTATAAAGCTATAAATAGTACAGCTATTTATACCTGGAAAATTAGGTCCTGTGACCACCAGCAGACAAGATGAATTTTGCTTGTTTACTTTCTCCTGGTTTTGGTTTACTGTCATCGCAGAAGTTTAGTTTAGCCAAAGGCACCTGTCAGTTGCCGTTGTAGTACTAGTGAAACATAAGTTTACTACTTGCAGTGTGAGCTCTCTTAATTAGAAGCATTTTTCTTTACACTGTAACGAATTCACTTTTGTCATTTTTGACTTCCAGCAAGTGTCAGCTGTCAAATATCTCTTACTGTGACAGTTTCTGAATAGGAAAACAGCAATCCAAAGTTTATACTAAAATGTCTTCAGATGCCATATGCGCAGCTTCTACTAAATTTAAATTTTAGAGCAATATTATTACATGTCTTCATTTCGTAGCAAATGCATGATTGCTGTGTTCCAGTTTTATTGCCTTTGGGAGTCAAGGATTTGGCTGCTATGCGATTCTCTACTAACCTTGCTTTTCAGAGGTTAACAGGCAGTGAAGGTGAAAACCTTATTTCTAATTCTTAATTCTAATTCTGTTTCTTATTTCTAACATGCTTAACACTGTCTCTGGGGGGCTTAGAAGACTTGACACAACTTGATTAGAGAAGGGGCTGGGTTTTTTTCTTTTGCAAATGTGTAAGCTGTGAAATAGAAAATACTCAGCAGTTTGGAGTTGTTAATGTTATCTCTCTTGTGTTAGTGTTGCAAGAGTAAGTACTGCTAATTGTGGAATTAGCCTCAAAATGATGTGAGATCAGCACTGAAAAAGCAGGACTTTTCTGCTGGAGTCTCTTGGCTCTGCTGGAGTCCAGCAAAAATAAGCTATGTTATTTGCCAGAACTGTTTTGTGGGTATGAACTTAGTCTTACTTATTCTGCATATCCCTATTAGTGCTCAGAAGCTGGTACTTAAGGAGGTTTTTTTGGCTGTCAAATTAAATTAACCTGCGCATTCAGGGCTCAGCAAGTATAGTATTTCTCAGTATTAGTATGATGACACTTTTTCTTGTCTTAAAGGTTCATAATGATGTTACTTAGCAATAAATTGTGGTCTTGTGTGGTATATTAACGTTCGTATAACCCTCTTAAGAATGGTGATATCACTTGGTGGAGCAGGGTGAGCAGACATACTTAAAATTCTTTTAATTCTTTATACTTTTAACCCTGTAATTGATTTTTGGTGACATGCCAGCGCCTAATGCAGTTTTTTATTTTATTTACAGCATCGAGATGACTCAGGAGACAAACCAGACCCCAGGGCCCATGCTGTGTAGTACAGGATGTGGATTTTACGGAAATCCTAGGACAAATGGGATGTGCTCAGTTTGCTACAAAGAACATCTTCAACGACAGCAGAATAGTGGTAGAATCAGCCCAATGGGTAAGGGTGTGGGGAGATTTTGTGTGTTTCTTTATTTCTTTTGAAATAAAATATACCGAGGATTACAAAGAACACTAGAACATTTTTTAGGAGAACTTCTGAAAGCTGAACTGAAAGAATGAATATTAAAAAAGAATACTACTTTAAAGCACAGTAAAGATAAAAATAATTTCTGCGTAATGTGTTCTGGTTTGCTTGGCATTCAACCATGACTTGCTTTCCCACTTAGCCACTAATGTTAGCATTTTCTTATGCAATCTGTATTTTGGTTATTAAGTAAAAAGTGTCTTTAAGTAAGCACTGAAAATTGTATGCAGGCAGTTCACAGCTGTGTAGGAGACTATTTGATTAATGTGTTTTCTGCAATTTGTTCATAACTTGTCAAATTTTTGTTACATAGGAACAACCAGTGGTTCAAACAGTCCTACCTCAGACTCTGCATCTGTACAGAGAGCAGACACTAGCTTAAACAACTGTGAAGGTGCTGCTGGCAGCACATCTGAAAAAACAAGGTAAAATTAAGGTTGTACTGTGACGGTTGAATAAGCTGTGAGTGTGCAGGACGGCCTGCAGCAATCCTGCCCTGTTGCAGTGAGTGTCTGCAGAGGAAAAAGGACCTGACAGGTCCTTTTGAATTCATGTAAATTGAAAAATCATTCAAATATTTGGTGTTCTAGTGCTACAGTAAAAAGAATGGGTTTTGTTTATCTACAGAACTAATTTGTTACAGGCTTGCCTGTTTTCGTCTAAGGAAACTAAAATAGAGTAAATAAGCGTATTTTGAAGATAGTAGAAGCATAGGTCAGGAAAACGTATCAGTAGTGACTGAACCAGTAGTTCATTCATAGGTCCAGACAGTGAAGCTTTTATTATGAATGTAAAACTTACGTAAATTATGTGTTTCACTGTGCTTAAACAGAAACGTGCCTGTTGCCGCTTTGCCTGTAACACAGCAAATGACAGAAATGAGCATTTCAAGAGAGGAAGAATTAACACCGAAAACAGAGACTGAGCCAGGTATGTTCTGAGACTGACACTGGGCACAGCCAGTGACTTAACCATGAGTGCAGGGTCTGAGTAGCCATCTCCTGTTATGGTGATGGTCTTAAGAAATGTGTTTAAGATGCTTTTGAGTACTGTCTCCTCAGAATCAAGAAAAAGGACTAGTTCCAGAACAGCTTTAAAATATATGTTAATTGTTAGTAAAATAATTGACACTTATGTGAGAGTGTTTTTAGATCCCTAACATTTGTTTTTAAAAGTGAGGCACTCTAAAATCATGCTAGGGCCATGTGTTCAGTTTTGAAGTCAAACTATTGAGTTTTGGTACATTATCTAGCAGAACAATTCCAGCTGACTCATGGCAGTCAAAATGGCTTGTATTTGGAGAAGGGTGCTTAATAAATTCCATTCTAGAGAGGAGTGAGGCTGTGGGGGAAGGGAGAATATGTGGTTTAGAAACATTAACAGAAGTTGCTTAGGGTTCTTGAACTAATTGAGTAATCTGTAGATACAACCAATGCATTGTTTCAGGGATGTAGGGTAGTTGCAGCTTTAATTGCTATGTGTGAATTGTGCATTTAACAGTTGTGTTCTCATGCTGGATAGTTGTAGCTGGAGTAGTAAAACTTCAATGTGTAAACTGTTTCTTGGAGTGACACAGGAGGGAGGGCAGCTTGCTTAACCTAACTAGTAAACAACCAAATTTGTACCAGTTTGTTCAAATGGATGTCTTAACACACTTTTTTTGTTCATTAACAAATACAGACTTTTTTTATTTAACTTACCAGCTCTGAAACAGTTTTAGAAACTAAAAGCTGTTGTGTAGTAGGAAGTCTGTTTACTCAAGCTGAAGATAAAGTCTGTTTTTTCAGTTTTGAAGTAATTGAGATGAAAACGGCATCAGATGCTACTAAGCACTGTATCAAAATGATTTTTGTCTAGTTATATCTTTGCCAGCAAAGACTGGTCCAACACTTAATGTTTAATTTTTCAGTATTTGTACAGAGGGCTTTACCATTTTCATAAGTCATGCTTAAGTCAAGGTTCTGTGACACAAACTAAAGTACAGTTATACAATGTATTGGGGGTTTTATTATGTATGGACTAAAAGGGATTTTTTACAGTTACTAAATTTCTGTAGCTGCTGTCGTCTTAAGAGGCTTCATTATGTGACTGAAAAGTAATTTCAACTTTGCAACAATATTCATTAACCCATTGTGCTGTGTTATGAAATCCCACTGGAATTTGTCAAGAAGGAAATAGGAATACATAAAATTATAGTAATGCAGAAGTAATAGGTGATTTTACTTTTCTTAGAACAGTTGTCATTTTGCCAGCTGCAAAGAAAGTCTTAAGTTATTGTTGATAAATAACCTGTTTTTCAGGTACTTAGGGTACTGTATGATAGGTCGTAGAGCTCACTATTGATTAGCATCGGGGAAAAAATCCAAAGCAGCTCAAAGATACTTGGGAATTGTAGTAAATGATTTCACAGGTTGAAACCACTAAAAGCTGTGACAGGCTTGTGTAGAGATGATTGGAAATACTACAAGAGAACTGAAATGCCTCTGGAAAAAACTGGAAGAGCTAAACTACCCCCTGAGAGAACATACCTGTAAATTCATGAGGCAGCCTTAGCTGCTGTAATGTCCAAGTTCCCTTTTAAGTATTATTGTTTGGCACAGATCCTAGACAGCATAAGATAATGTCCTTATATACTATTCTTAGGGTTTGTTGGACATCTTAAATTAACAGTGTTGGCTATATTTAGTGGTGCATTACTCTGAGTCTTGCAGGCAAGAGAAACTGGCCTAGACTTTTTATAAAAAAATTCCTGATGTGTCTGGGCTAGGCAGATTTTTTTATCTTCCTTCTTTCCAGTAGTATCCATTGTGTGTTGGTCTCTCAAGGACAAACTGGAACAATAGTAAATAATTTGCATCACCCAATAAGAACAAAAGTTAATACTTTCTTGGAGGTGTGATTCTGTAAGATAATGCAGTCCTGGAGTTGTTAATTGTTGTTGTTACAGTGTAGCTGTAAGCATAGGCTGACATTAGGGACAATTTAATAACCAGATGGTATTAGATCATGAACTGTGTCTTCAACAGTACGGAGTCACATTCTCTTCTGCCAGATGTTCATTAGCAAAAGAAATTTTGTATGCTTCCCTTACGAATCAGAAAGTTTAAAAGAAGGATTACATCTGGTAAACTAATTTTTTTTTGATGTCTTGAAGCATAAAATTATACTGTTACGCTTTTGGAATTGAAACAATTGACTAGGTGGAGCAGGTGGAGAAGTTGAGAAAAAATTAAACTATGAAGTTTGAAGCTGAAATTTGTTTATCTTGGTTTTGTTGGGATTTTGAGTTTTTTCTTCTTTGCTCAGGTTGAGGTTGCAACCTAGAGTCACCTTCAGAGCAAACCTGGTGCTAAGACAATTAATTGCACCTTAACATCTCAAGAAAGGCATGGTGGATGTAACTGTGGATGTACAACTGTGAGTTGTAACTCACATGGTTGTTTTCTTCTAACTTGTTGAAGTGGGCTGAGTCTGACTTGATGCCAGGCACCCACCAAAGTCTCTATCACTCCCCTCCACAGCTGGACAGGGGAGAAAAAATAAAATGAGGGGTTTTAAAATGAGGGGGAAAATAAAATGGGCTGAGATAAGGATGGGGAGAGATCATTCACCGAATACCATCATGGGCAAAACAGACTTGAATTAGAGATACGGAGTTTATCATTAAGAAGATCAGAGCAGGATAATGAGAAGTAAAAACACCTTAAAAACACCTTCCCCCCACCCCTTCTTTACACACCCTCTTCCTCCTCACCCCAGTGGTGCCAGGAGCCAGGGAATGAACCGGGGTTGTGGTCAGTTAATCACCTGAGCCATTCTCTTGCTGCACCATGGGCTCCCAGTCTATGAACTTCTCCAGTATGAATCTATGTCACAAGCAGCTCCCTGAGATCTGCTGCAACATGAGTCCATCTCATGGGCAGTGGCACCCCCTTGAACTGCCACACTGTGGGTCACTTTCCCGTGGGGTGCAGTTTTTCAATGACAGTCTGCTCAATGACAGTATAGGAGCAGGGCCTCTCTCTCCACAGGTCTCCCATGGCATCACATCCTCCCTTCAGGCATCCCCCTGCTCCGGTGTGGGGCTCCTCCCTGGGCTGCAGGTGGATCTCATCCCCCTGGGCCTCCATGGCTGCAGGGGCACAGCTGCTTCCTCATGGTGTGCACCGCGGGCTGCAGGGGAATCTCAGCTCCAGTGCCTAAAGCACCTTCTGCCCTTCCTTCCCCACTGACCCTGGTGTCTGCAGAGTTCTTCTCACATGTTCTCACTCCACTCTTCTCTGGCTGAAATTACAACTGTCCAACAACTCTGGGGTTTTTTTTTCTACTTAAATATGTTACCACAGAGTTGTTGCCACCATTTCTGATTGGCCGCGAAGTGGCTCATCTCACTTTGGAGCCACCAGGGATTGGCTCTGCCAGACATTGAAGAAGCTTCTACCATCATCTGATAGAAGCCATCTCTGTAGCCTCCTGCTACCAAAACCAAGCCATGCAAAACCAATACACCACTAAAAATAAACAGTTTTGAAAACAAACTTAGTTAAACAATTGTATTGTTTTAATGCACAGCATATTTTTATCATTTTCTTAGACTTTTGTAGATGATTACTTTGCTAAATGATCAGCCTCTAGTCAGGTCTGTCAGTGTTTCCAGATGCAGTATCAGCACTGGCTCAAGGGTCTAGTGCTTTTTGTGGTTGTTTTTTGTTGTTGTTATTTTGAGATTTTTTGGTTGGATTGGGTTGAGTTTTTTAATGCAGTAATGGTCTGATTTAGGGACTAGTGTTATATGCAAGTAGTATTACTTACAAAAAAGAAAACCAAAAGTTGAACTGGTAATGGTATTGAGTAAATTACATATTTTAAAAATACCCAAATACTGTTAACTTCCATCCATGCTGTAACTTACATTTCATTCAGCAGCAGCAGCAGCAGTGTTAGAAGACAGCCGGCGATGGTGGTTGGCCTGTCTCTTTGCTTTCTATCAAGCTGTTAGGGTTAGAACTACATTACAGATGTAGGTTCAGGTTGTGAAACACTGTAATGGGTTACCCTTGCTATGTTGTAGGTAGAGCCAGTGTGTTGCAGGTAATATTTGTGAGTAAGATGTAAGTAAGGTAGCTTATGAGATCTGGTAAGATCAAGATGTAAGTACATGATGTTCCTTAAATCTGGTTGTAATGAGTGCCTTGTTAGTTCTGGTTTGTTTTCAGGCATGGCTGTAGTAGTTCCACCACATTGCTCTCTGTAAACAGTTCCGTTGTACTACTAACATTGTCTGATATGATAATTCTATATTGTGTTGAAAATAATTAGGTTGTCTTCATGTTTCCCATGTCTGCTGTAGCTTTGGTAAATGCTCCCGATTGAAAAATTTCAGAAATGAAATCTCTTGTAAGCCCTGAAGCTGTCCACTGCATACAAAAACGCTGAGGACCTAACTGCTGGTGCTGTACATGTTGGTGATAGCATGTTATTATTATTTTAATAGTGATACACCACACGCGTCAAGTCTTTATGATAACCAAATTAAACTGTGTTTCTGTGTGATACTGAAACTGGGGAATCTTTATGTTGTATTAATGTGGCATATTAAATTAAGATATTAAATACACAAATACACGAATTAGAGTTGGGCATGCAGAAAGTGAGTGGCATGCTGCAGAACATTTCTATTGCCAGTCTTCGACATGAAAGTAAGCATGATGGAGGTTTTTTCTGCAGCCTTTCATCACGGGCACCTAGGTTGGCATAGAAGTTGTAGTTTCTGAGCAAAAGCTTGATAAAGCATAATAGGTACTGCCCATCTTTCCAGACTAAAATTGTATGTACAAGCACTTTGTTGTCTTAGATTAACCCCAGCTGGCAGCTAAGTGCTATGCAGCCATTCACTCCGTTCGTGCTCCCCAGTGGTGAGGACAATTGTGGGGGAAAGACCTAAACCCCTTGGGTTAAGATAAAAACAGCTTAATAATTAAAACAAAGTAAAATAAGCAATACTGATGATAATAACAATATAATAGTAACGGCAAGAGGAGAAAGAGGAATGAACTCCAGAAACTTCACAAGTGATACATACTGTCTTTGGTCACCGCCTGCTGACTGATGCCCAGCTCACACCCCAACAGCGATTGGCAGCTCCCAGTCAACACCCCCACGTTTATATACTGGGAAGGGTGTTCTGTTGTGTGGAATATTCCTTTGGCTAGTTCATTCAGGTCAACTGTCCCAGTGATGCTCTCTCCTGGCTTTTTGTGCACCTGTTTGCTTGCAGAGCACATGAAACTGAGAAGTCTTTGTTTTAAAGTAAAAGCACTATTTAGCAACACTTAAAACACTAGTTTTATTAATATTATCAGCATTATTCTCACACTGAATCCAAAATACAGCGCTGTACCAGCTCCTGAGAATAAAATAACTATCCCAGCTGAAACCAGGGCAGTTGTGCTAATATGCAGTATAAGGATTGTATTGTTTCTAGTACTTCTACTACTAGTAGTACTATTGCTTCAGCTCCAGAACTGCAGAAATGCATCTACTGTCTTTTGGATAACTTTGTACTTTATCTTTTCTCTCTCGTTTTGTTTTGTCCATTTCTTCAATGGTGGGAGTTGGTAGTTAGCTTCATCAAGTCATGCTTCTTAAATCAGTCTTTTACCCTGTGCTTTCGAGAATTTGTGCCACTGTTATCCTTGAAGTTTAAGGTGTTCCGATCTTATTTTGGTGAATTTTTCTTTAGTCAGAGAAGCTTCTAAAAACTTCATTCTGTTACTTTTGTATCCCTTTCTGGTCACTTTTGATATGGGGAATGTTAGAAAATAGTACTGATTTATTTTCAATGTGTTTTCTTCAACTGAAACATTGGATTTAATTCCTTTCCAGTGTGAAATCTCTGTAATGCTGATAAGACACATGCTTTTTATAAAGTAGCCATACTGTTTTATATAAGAAAACTACTGACAGCTTTGAACATTTTTTTCCTAGAGTGGTTTTTAATTTTGAATGGCACTCCCATGAGTCTAAGAAGATCTTTATTCTCCAGTTTGTAGAAACTTCTTGCATGTAGATTGAGTAGCTGTTGTACTTTGTCATGTGTCTGACTGGTTCCATCAGTGGTCTTGCTGCTCCTCTTGTAAAGATGCATCTTATCTTTAGGATACATTTGAAGGAAATTTTCCAAAATTCGTGATGAAATGCTTGTATTTTTGTAGACTTTCAGGCACCTTCTTCTAGTATAGGATTATGTTAGTCTTTATCATTAATTTGCTAGGATAATAGTCATCGTTGGCCATGATGGTAATGCATCTTTGTAGTGCCTACAGGCAGTGATTTAAGACCAAAATAGTAGTTAATAAAAGCCTACCCAGTTCTGAAAATCAGTTGTCCCTAAAGTTTTTGGCCTTGTAGTAGAAGAATTGATCTTGTAAAATTCAAGTGAAGTTAATCTTTGCAGGTCTTGAGCCAGAGACAGGAAGGGACATGATCAAGGTGATAGAGAGGGCTACACAGAACCACAGAACTATTTGGATTGGAAAGGGCTTTGCAGACCATCTAGTTCCAGCCCCTCTGTTCCTGTGCGTCACTACTCTTGGAGTCAAGAATCTCTGCCTAACATCTAATACAATTTTCTCTTGTAATTCAAAAATGTTTCCCCTGGTCCTATCACTGTCTGCCCATTTAAAAATCTATCCCTCTCTTTTAGAAGCCCTCTAAGATTGGAAAGGCTTCAATAAGGTATTCCTAGAGCCTTGTCATCTCCATGCTGAACAGCTCCATCTCTCTCAGCTTGGCTTCATAGGAGAGGTGCTTCAGACCCCTGATCATCTTTGTGGCCCTCCTCTGGTATTAACCCAGCAGATTTACATGTTTCCTGTGCTGAGGACCCCAGAGCTGGATTCAGCACTCCAGATGGGGTCTACAGTAGCAGAGTAGATGGACAGGTGTTGAGGCCATTTCTCAAGTTTGTCCAGATCTCCGTCTGGCATCCCCTCCTTCGTGCTGAGGGTGAGTGCACTTAATCCCACTGTCTGTGTTACTGATTAAGATGTTCAAGGGCAGGGGGTCCCAAGACAGAGCCCTGAGGGACACCACTCATCACCAGTCTCCACCTGGACATAGAGCCATTGACCACACCTCCCTGGCTGTGTTCATCCAGTCAGCTCCTTATCCACCACATAGTCCATCCTTCAAATCCATGTTTCTCCAGTTTGGAGATAAGGATGAAAAAGTGCATGCATGCCAGTAAGAGTTCTTTCATGGTGGGAGAAGTTTTAGTGGTGAGGAGTTTGCTTCGTCTAAGCGCTGTTACTGAGGAAGCAGGTTGACAGGTACCAGTAACCACTGTTTTCCAGCTTTTGGCATTTTTTCAGCTGCCTGTGCTGCGGTGATACATAAATCATTTAGAGCACTTCAATTAACACTGAGTGATTTCTCACATGAATTTAGTATCTTGAGGACTGGAATTGTACTTGCCCAGTTGGATTTGTCTTTTGTTTTAAAAGAAGCCTTTTGTGACAAGCAACTGTAAGAACAGTATTTTGATTTAGACGGGCTCCTGATGTCATGGCAGAACAACCACAGTTTTCAATATTTTTCATCTACAGGTTGATGAAAAAGGAGTTTTGTTCTGAGCTTTAGGGGACAGGGTAGGCAGCTTTTGCTTCTGTCCTTGCTATTACTCAGAAGCACATTTATGAACATTTAACATCATAAAAGCCAATCAGACTAAAGTCTGCTGGCATAAAATAATAGAGAATCCTTTATTCTTGGAGTGTAATAAATGGATCATTTTAGTTTGGATTTAGGGAGCTATGTCCCCTCTTGTCTTGGTACGTTTTAGAGACCATTACTGCATGTTGTGTACTGCTTTTCCTCCTCCGAAGATGTTTTAGTTGTGGGGGAAGGATCCTGTTCAGCAGGCCTTTCAGGAAATGTGCTGCTGCAGTTCCTTAGGATCACTTTCATCACTTTACACATTGTGGGCTGCCATTGTTGCAGTTTATTGATGCAAAGATGGAAGTATACCTGTAGTAATTGGTAACATTTTCCCTAGATGAATTTGTTCTCAGAGGTTTTGTTTTGTGGTAGAGTGATCTGCTAAGCTGTCTTTTTGCTTTGGTAATTCCTGGGAAGTTGCTGTTTTCATTTTTGCTTCCTTGTTTACATGTGTCAGGCAGTGATGTAAATGATTCTCTTCTCATTTTCATTTTCTTTTTGTGTATGTTGTGAGTGACTTTGTCACTGTTGATTTGCACCCTTCTGCATTTTCTTTTGCATATGATTGAAACAGCATGCATGCTCCCAGGGCTCAAATTTTTAAATTATTTCTGATGTAGATGAAGCTTTCCCTTAACTAGCTACATGACAAATGGCAATGTACATGTTTCTGGTTCCTCTTACTCATCTGTCTTGGCTTACAATTAGCATTTCATTTGGAAACAAACTAGCAGTGTAACATATTTTTTAAAAAGGGATTTGACTATGCTTTTGGGGAGGTGCTCAGTCTTTTTATTTCTTTTAAGGCCATAGCTGATGGCTCTTAGCTAAGGTGCACAACATCCAACAGGTACATTCAGTTTGTGGTATTGCTGACTGTTAAGCCAGTTTTTGATCACAGGCTCTGTAGTAGACAAACTGGTACTGAACACTGATTTTCTTACAATTTAAAGACAAGTTCAGAGTGTCACATTAGTTCATCTAGAAAATCTTAATCAAAACAAATCGTTTTCACCAAAAAAAAAAGTTACAAAATGTCTGCAATGTGACCAAAAAAAACCAGGTTGTAAATGACCTTGGTTGTTCATTAGGACTGTTGCTATGATGTAGAAATATAAGAAAATATTAGCAGTCATTTGTTTCACTGCATGAAATTTTTTGGTGATGAGCACTGAAGGTTGCCTGTTATTTCTGAGCATTTGTTGCTTCTAAGTGTTGTTTAGATTATGAAGTCTTGCCTGGGGTCTTTCTTGTTGTACAGTGAATTGTGACGTTTTCTATGACAATGCAAACAGAGTTTTAAAAAGCAGGTCCTATTCAAAAGAATCTTACCAACAAACCATTTTTGTATGAAGTTGATTGCAAATACATCCTTGAGCCTCATATACTCCATTTATTATGAAATGCTTTTTGTAGTTAATAGACATTATGATAGATGTTATCATACTCTGGGAGTGTTCAGCAAACTTGTACCAAGAGCAGATATTACAGTTGTGTACAAGTGCATCTCTCAGCTTTCCTTAGTTCCAGTTTTGAATAGGAAGAGGCTATCAATTAACAAAGTTAAGTTTTTGGGAAAAAACCACTTTTTTCAATAAAACAGCCATGTCTAAAGGTGTTCTAAAGATGTCTAAAGAGGCAACTGAGAAAGTATTCATTTTGACTATACCTGCTTGAACACTGAAACTGAATAAAATACAAAAAATACAGATATACAATGCAAATCTGCACTTTGTTACTTAAATGAGGTCTCCTTTGAACTGTGTATTTTGTAGCTGTGTTCTGGATCTGTCACAGAATTAACAGCTTCCTAGCTGCTGTCTTGGTGAACTGGTTTAGATTCCTGACTTCACTGCAGAAGTGGCAAAACAACCCAGTGCTATAGCAGAAACACATTACTGAATGTCATTTTTTTTCTAAAATATGTTCCTGTTAGTTATATTTCCTGCAGAGGTATCTGTGTTCAGCAACTTCAGCTGTGACAGTATTGTTACTCTTTTAGATTGTTACTTGATCATAGGATTTATTGAAATATAAAATGTGTACATGGAATTTCTGTCATACTTTTCAAGCCCATATAGGTATAATGAATAGCTAGTTGAAATGTGGGGAAAAATCTGAGTGTCTCAAGTAGCGTCAAAAGGGATGAATAAAGTACCTAAAAATCCTTATTTCTGGTTCACATTTTTAGACTTGTCAATGTAGTACTGTAGGTAACAGATGTCAGGGTCTTAATGGGTGACTTAATCTCTAATGTATGCATACTACTGGATACCTAGTGAAGCCAAGAAAAGCAAATTTAATCCTTATTTCCTTTGTGTGCTTTAACAGTTGTTACTCAACCGAGCCCATCAGTTTCTCAGCCTGGTACTTCAGAGAGTGAAGAGAGAGCTGCTGAACTGCCAAAACCAAAGAAGAACAGATGTTTCATGTGCAGGAAGAAGGTTGGCCTTACAGGTATGAGAATACTGTCAATTTTAAAGAAATTTGCATGATTAGTTACCTCTTGATTAAACTTGACAAAATTTGTGTTCTGTTAAATTTATCAGCTTCTTCACAATTCACACAACTTAGTAAATCAATTTTTTTTTTCTCTGTATGTCATAGTAGACAAGCATATCCCCTTTGTAGTGACTGTACCCTTAATTAACACCTTAATTAAAAACTGATCTTAGTAATGTTGCTTCTTTTTCTGTGTACAGGATTTGACTGCCGATGTGGGAACCTATTTTGTGGACTTCACCGTTATTCTGACAAGCATAACTGCCCATATGATTACAAAGCAGAAGCTGCAGCAAAAATCAGAAAAGAGAATCCAGTTGTGGTGGCTGAAAAAATTCAGAGAATATAAATTAATGTGCTTGTGAAAAGACTGACTGACTGACTTTTTGTGGGGCTTTTTTTTTTCAATACATCCTGAAAACATGAAAAGAGCAGGTGCATGGTCATTCTCCTTTGTTTTCCAAAGTTTTACTTCTAGTCCTGTCTGTCTAAATGATACTTCAGATGTTTGGGTGTTTGTTACAGGCAGAATTGGATAGATACAGCCCTTGAAAATGTATATGCCCTCCCCAGAATAGATGGATGATCCAAAACCTGCACAGGAATACACATGCACAGAGGACAGACTCTAGTTCACATGTGCCAAACAAGTGTATGCAATCTGCATGTGTGCAGCAGCTCTGCCTTTTGAGATGTGCATGAGGTATTTAATGTTCGGCTAGTGTTACATGCCTCTTTTGGAGAAGGATACATCAAAACAGTTGGCAGTCTACTTCTATCATTTAAAATCTCATTCTACTTTTAGTTGCCACACTCCATTTTAGTTTTCCAGCAGAATGTGAGCTGTGTAGAGGGGTCTACCATCCCAGTAAGATGAGTGTCTTCGCCATATTTAAGTCATTTAACAACTGCACTGAGAAAAATTGAAAAAATCAGATACATATGAGAAGAAAATTGTTTTGTAAAAGATTACATTAACTTTAGAATCTTGAAAAAATGTTCCCAAAGGAAATGTCCCATTAGGAGCTTATGAACTGGCCTGCAACAGAGTTGTCTGCTTTTCCTTGCATAGCTGAAAATGTTGTGTAGCACAATATTGTAAGATTGGTTTTCAAAAAACAATTACAAATGTTTCTAGACATATCACGGCATCTCTATCAAGCAACACAGGTCTAAATAAGTTGCTGAAATACTAGAGCAGATTATTATTCATGTACTACTTATGTTCTGTGTGTTCCAAGTTCAAAAGAATATTAGGAATTAATTTTTCTAGTTTTAAATGTAACAGTTGCACCGTTCTGCATGGAAAACCATACCTAACATGGCTGCTGTAGACTTAAATGGTAGCTGGAACCACTCTTGGAGGGCTGCTTTATCATTTTTAATTGTACTTGGGTATAGGACTGTAGTGTTCTTGGGTGTATTGCATGGGCTGCGTTATCTACGGCATTGTACAATAACAACTCTAGAAAAGGCAGTATTCTTCACTGATGCTTGTCTGGTAATATATATCACTTCTGTGTTATAATGGAAGGGGTTTTTGTGATGTATGAAACTTGTGTTTTTATATAAACAAATACGGTTTAGACTAGTGTTGTGGTAATGCCTGTTTTCATCTGTAAATAGTTACATATGTACACAAGGCACTACTCCTGACCTGATTTTTGTTGCCAGTGTTCAGTCTTGGTTTTTACTTCACTATTAAAAGCGTCAGGTTTTTGCTTCTAACTTTGTTCTTCTGAGTTATTAGATATGCAAACATGTACAGATAGTTCATATTTATGTATTGCACATAAGCTACCCAGCATCTATGCTATATTGTATTATGTAAATAATAAAAATAATGTACAGAAGGAAATACTTCCTTTTATGGTAGTTCATTGGTTTTAGTTCTTGCTGTAATGAGAATGTGACCTTGTAGAGGCCCGAGTGCAAAGTTTAATATAAGTTCTTACAGATGGTGTCTTATGCATAAGCTTGCCTATGTCCTTATAAGGATATACCAGCTTTTTTTGAGACAAATTGCATGAGCAACTGGGGTACAGGTAACTACTTGATGACCTGACAAAAATGCCAGCAAACAACCATGTGCTTTAAAGGGAGAAAAGTATTAGCAATGAACTTCTAACTTCCAGTGGATCTGTCATGATAAAGCCAGTACACTGACTAAACTATTCTGTCTACATCTTCACCAGCAGACCTCGGCAGAGTTTCTGTCAGTGTCAGCAACCAAATACAGGTGGTAAATATACCTGGTTTATCCTTTCCAGTNCCTGGTACTTCAGAGAGTGAAGAGAGAGCTGCTGAACTGCCAAAACCAAAGAAGAACAGATGTTTCATGTGCAGGAAGAAGGTTGGCCTTACAGGTATGAGAATACTGTCAATTTTAAAGAAATTTGCATGATTAGTTACCTCTTGATTAAACTTGACAAAATTTGTGTTCTGTTAAATTTATCAGCTTCTTCACAATTCACACAACTTAGTAAATCAATTTTTTTTTTCTCTGTATGTCATAGTAGACAAGCATATCCCCTTTGTAGTGACTGTACCCTTAATTAACACCTTAATTAAAAACTGATCTTAGTAATGTTGCTTCTTTTTCTGTGTACAGGATTTGACTGCCGATGTGGGAACCTATTTTGTGGACTTCACCGTTATTCTGACAAGCATAACTGCCCATATGATTACAAAGCAGAAGCTGCAGCAAAAATCAGAAAAGAGAATCCAGTTGTGGTGGCTGAAAAAATTCAGAGAATATAAATTAATGTGCTTGTGAAAAGACTGACTGACTGACTTTTTGTGGGGCTTTTTTTTTTCAATACATCCTGAAAACATGAAAAGAGCAGGTGCATGGTCATTCTCCTTTGTTTTCCAAAGTTTTACTTCTAGTCCTGTCTGTCTAAATGATACTTCAGATGTTTGGGTGTTTGTTACAGGCAGAATTGGATAGATACAGCCCTTGAAAATGTATATGCCCTCCCCAGAATAGATGGATGATCCAAAACCTGCACAGGAATACACATGCACAGAGGACAGACTCTAGTTCACATGTGCCAAACAAGTGTATGCAATCTGCATGTGTGCAGCAGCTCTGCCTTTTGAGATGTGCATGAGGTATTTAATGTTCGGCTAGTGTTACATGCCTCTTTTGGAGAAGGATACATCAAAACAGTTGGCAGTCTACTTCTATCATTTAAAATCTCATTCTACTTTTAGTTGCCACACTCCATTTTAGTTTTCCAGCAGAATGTGAGCTGTGTAGAGGGGTCTACCATCCCAGTAAGATGAGTGTCTTCGCCATATTTAAGTCATTTAACAACTGCACTGAGAAAAATTGAAAAAATCAGATACATATGAGAAGAAAATTGTTTTGTAAAAGATTACATTAACTTTAGAATCTTGAAAAAATGTTCCCAAAGGAAATGTCCCATTAGGAGCTTATGAACTGGCCTGCAACAGAGTTGTCTGCTTTTCCTTGCATAGCTGAAAATGTTGTGTAGCACAATATTGTAAGATTGGTTTTCAAAAAACAATTACAAATGTTTCTAGACATATCACGGCATCTCTATCAAGCAACACAGGTCTAAATAAGTTGCTGAAATACTAGAGCAGATTATTATTCATGTACTACTTATGTTCTGTGTGTTCCAAGTTCAAAAGAATATTAGGAATTAATTTTTCTAGTTTTAAATGTAACAGTTGCACCGTTCTGCATGGAAAACCATACCTAACATGGCTGCTGTAGACTTAAATGGTAGCTGGAACCACTCTTGGAGGGCTGCTTTATCATTTTTAATTGTACTTGGGTATAGGACTGTAGTGTTCTTGGGTGTATTGCATGGGCTGCGTTATCTACGGCATTGTACAATAACAACTCTAGAAAAGGCAGTATTCTTCACTGATGCTTGTCTGGTAATATATATCACTTCTGTGTTATAATGGAAGGGGTTTTTGTGATGTATGAAACTTGTGTTTTTATATAAACAAATACGGTTTAGACTAGTGTTGTGGTAATGCCTGTTTTCATCTGTAAATAGTTACATATGTACACAAGGCACTACTCCTGACCTGATTTTTGTTGCCAGTGTTCAGTCTTGGTTTTTACTTCACTATTAAAAGCGTCAGGTTTTTGCTTCTAACTTTGTTCTTCTGAGTTATTAGATATGCAAACATGTACAGATAGTTCATATTTATGTATTGCACATAAGCTACCCAGCATCTATGCTATATTGTATTATGTAAATAATAAAAATAATGTACAGAAGGAAATACTTCCTTTTATGGTAGTTCATTGGTTTTAGTTCTTGCTGTAATGAGAATGTGACCTTGTAGAGGCCCGAGTGCAAAGTTTAATATAAGTTCTTACAGATGGTGTCTTATGCATAAGCTTGCCTATGTCCTTATAAGGATATACCAGCTTTTTTTGAGACAAATTGCATGAGCAACTGGGGTACAGGTAACTACTTGATGACCTGACAAAAATGCCAGCAAACAACCATGTGCTTTAAAGGGAGAAAAGTATTAGCAATGAACTTCTAACTTCCAGTGGATCTGTCATGATAAAGCCAGTACACTGACTAAACTATTCTGTCTACATCTTCACCAGCAGACCTCGGCAGAGTTTCTGTCAGTGTCAGCAACCAAATACAGGTGGTAAATATACCTGGTTTATCCTTTCCAGTGGGAAGGAAAAGGACACAGTACACAGCACATCTTGCAATGGAGGAGGACATCTTCAATACTGGATGATCTGTAAAAATTGCTTATATCAGAAATGGATAATGTGTATCCCACCAGTCAGCTGATAGTCAACGTGATAAGTTAATACTCCAGCCACTGTGTGTACCTCCAGTAAGGGAACACAGGCATGCTCTGGGACTTCGTCATGGAACTGCTTTAAAGCACCAAAATTACAGTACTTCTACCTTTTGTATTAAAGCAGCATCAGCAACTCCACTACAGAATAAAGGTGTTGGCTTTTTTTTTTTTTTTTCTTTTAAACCTGAGAATGCCCTGTAGCTGGGTATTTGAGGAACTGTCTGGTTTTTATACTTTCTTGGTTAGAGTGGTTTAGGACTGGTAGTAGTACTGATTTGTTAGTTAATGATTATGGTGGTCTCAATCTGAGTCTGATTTTTTCTGTACAAAGGTTGTACTTGACAACACTTGTTGAAATATTTGATCTTGGCACATCTGTACAGGAAAGTACGGAATGAAAAATCCCTCTTTTTCCTGTAAAATTGTGAACTATATCATGTAAACTACACTTAAATGGGGTATGAGCCTGTCCTCAAGTGTGCAAGTTGGCCAGTGCTTTGTTCTTTTAATAGTGTATGTGGTGTGTATAATCACTCCTGAGCTCCGATTCTGTTGAGGCTCACTAAACAAAGGAGGGGAAGGTTGTTTGAAAAGAGCAGGTATTGACAAAGTATATGGATGGGGACACTATTTAGACTGAAGTGCCAATGCTGGTATGTCTTTCAAGAAAGAAACATCATTGCTTCACATATCACTGATCCTCATTTAACATTTGCCTGTTAGACTGAGATGTTTTTAACTTGTGCATAAACACAGGTTCTGGGAAGAGTCTCAATCTGTTTTAAACGATGTTACCAGATGATGCTGACTTTTTTATTTAGGAAATAAAAAGGACCATATAAACACACGAGTAAATGAAAACACCTAGACCGTGATTTCATAATCTTCAATCTGTGAGTTGCTTGCCTAGCCCCAATTGTTAATGTCTGTGCACTACTATGTTCCACAGGATTCTGAGCAAACTTACTGACAGCTGTTACTGTTAAACCTGGAATTTGGAATGTATGGATGGCCTTCCTGTGGTGGTTCTGAGGCTGATGAGCTGCCAGATGCTTTGGTTGGTTGTTGGTTGAGCTGCATAAGGATGCCGTGGGGTCAAGAGCCCCTGACTATCTTCATGGTACTTAGCTCTTTGAAACCATGCTATTGATCATTGGTTACTCTCCTTTGGAAGGTGATTATTCACAAGTGTAACAGAATGTCTTAGATGCTTGTATTTGTCATGGCTTCTAGTCACTGAAGGGGTACTTAAGGATTTGACTCTGGTCTGGTGTCCCTGATGAGTCAAAATGCATGTCATTTTAACCATGTTCCTAAGCTGCTCTACAGTGTCATCTGATGCATCTGCTTGAAGGAGGAAATGTACAGCAAATAAAGAATTGGTTTGTTTCAGGTATCCAGATGTGTTAAGTAGCTATGACTCAGTCACAAATGGAACTTCGCTCTCTCTACAGATGTGTGATTTTTCTGCTTGTTTCATTAGTTTCTCCATCAGTCAAAAATAAGAACACGTTTTCTCACAAATAACATGTTACTGGCTCCCTTGATATTTTCCAGTAATTAAACACCCAGGATGTTTGATGGACTGTTTTCTGATTTGGTACACAAAGAGCTTTGGCAGTACACCTGAAAGTACCTGGATGGCATTGGAATTGACATATGACAAACCTGAATAGGTAAAAAACTTCAGCTGGAAAAATAGTGAGTGACTATATGTCGAAATATAGTGCAGGAACGAAGTTCTGTCTGTGAGTGCAGTGAGAGTTATCACCACAGAGAGTTTTAAATGCCATTTTGCTAACCTGAGTTGTCACTTAATCTACTGTAAACACTTAGTGGAACGTGCTTCAGCCTTTAAGTTGCCTGTTTTAGAAGTAATTTAGTGATGACCAAAGAAGCCATTGGGGTTTTTTTCACCAAAGGAAATACAGAGGCCATTTCTGCTTGAAAGGGCACGTCAGCCTAATAAAGCAGAACCAAAGACTAGATCACTCATGGAATGAAGAATTGAGTTCTGTAGGATGTAAAGTAGCAGAATATCAGCAGTCTGTGGTTTGATGTAAATTAAATGAAAATAGGGGTAAAGATGGGAGTACTGAAACATGCAAGAATCAACACCTACAATAGCAACCAAAAATACTGACTTGACTGTTTCATTTGCATAGGCAAAATCTAGTATTTTAAAAAAATTTGGTAATTGAAATTATTAGTGTCATAGCTCCCTGAAGAAGCTGTCTTGTACTTGTCTTTTGTACTAGATGGTAAGATGCAGATGACAAATTCTTTTTTTAATGCCCATTTCATTTCAGTGTGTGTTTCTGTTGTAAGCTCATGGCCAGAATTGAGGCAGTGTTGGAAGATGGGCTTCTCAGGTGAGTGTTACTTCGGCTCAAACTGCCTGAGATACGTGTCTTCATTAAACCCCCTTGTGGTGCTCTTTCTTTTCTCTCTGTATCTACAACCAGTTCACCAGCATTTATTTCCAAGCAGCAGTAAGCCTGCTTATCACAATCTGAGGTTTATTCACTATGGAGAGAAAAGAAAAAATAAATGGGATAATTGTATCTACTCTTGCACCTAAGTACAAGCAATGCAGGGTAGACTAGGAGTTAGAATTTGATAGTCCTTGTAAGTCCTTTCCAACTCAGAATATTCTGTGATTCTCTAATTATTGTGTTATAAGTCCTGGTCCAAGGCAGGTTAGGTCTCACTTAACTGACTAGGCATCCGAGAGGGTTGCAGGGTGAAGTGCCTCCCTCTTTGTAGGCATTTTACAGGTTACTCATGACCTTTGTCAAGAGAAGGCACTTCCAGAACCCTCCTCCTCCTTTGACGTTTCCATTGAGACGCCTGTAAATGCTATATTACTACCATTGCTCTGTGATGCTATTTTTGATCCATGCACAGGTGACATTTCTCAATTGTCTTACTGTGACTGTGGATCAAGTTCTTTTTGTTTGCTTTTTTAATGGTTACATATGTTTGGGATTCTTTAAAAAGTGTTGAGGGGGGTTGTGTATGCTGCTTATCAGTGTGGCAATCTTCTCTTTTGATAGACCAGAGCCATATTTACTAAATTAACCACCAGGACTGGCATGTTTCATGAAAAATGTTGAAATCCAGGGAAGGAGTTAGAGCCACTGACTGCATAGTAGCCAAATGTACTTGCCTAATTGGACTCAAGACAGCTGCCCACTAAATATCTAGCTAAGCTGCTGTACAATGTGTCTGTGTCTGAAGTGATTTTACCCTCCTCCATATCCAGCCATCTTAACCATGCTTTGATTTGAGCAGGGCAAAATCAACGCTTTCTAAATGCTTTGTTTGGGGATTTTACCAGTTTATTTTGATAGGGCAGTGAGCACTATTGACTTTAAGCCTCTTCCTGGTCCGCGTGTTTCTAGGTTCTTCTATTGCTCCTAGATGCCACAATAATNAAAAGAGATAAACTGAAGCCTTGATTCAGTATGGGGCCCTGCTCACTGCAGAACTTTTCTGCCAGCTTCGTGTTTCCACTGCAGTTATATCTCTCACCTTTATATAATGTCACCTTTATCTGGTGTCTGAAAGGTGACATTAAATGTTAACTGGACCTGTTTAGAGATGTTTATTTGGACTTCTCTTTATTTTCAGATTTCACTAATAGCAGTCTTGACTGGTTGTTAATGTATTTTGTTGTCTGAAAACTTTTTAGTGGTGATGTTTGTTATGTTGTTGGCATAATCTTGTGAGAGGCGTTAGAAGCAAAAAGCATTTGCCGAGCTATTGCGTGGCAAACATGTAGGTGAAGAAATGCTGCCTACAGCTCTGACCTTTCACTTCTGGAGACCTACAATGCCTGTGTCTAATATTTTTGCCTGTTTAATATATTTTCAAATATAGCAAAAGAGAATGAAGTCCCACTGTGAATCTTCACTTGGTATCAGTGAGATTGTAGCACAGATCTGAGGAAAACAATTCACTATCCCTCATTCTTGTTCATCTACTCTTTACCATAGTGCACATATATATTGTTTAAAAGCCACCCAGCCTGTGTCATTTTTTGATTAGAGTTTTCCTAGAGTGGAAAACAATTTTAGATTTGATTGAATTTTCTTTAGTGGATCAGTGAGAAGTTGGGTGCATGATAACTGTACTCTGAGCTCCCAAGAAAGCCTGTGAAAACAGTTTGTGCACAGGACTATTTGACTTTGATAATGCTTCTGGGAGACCAGGTCAGATTTGGTTTAAACAGGATTAGGCTAAAGTAGATTTTCCTTAGTCGTATTTTAAGTAGCATGGGATTTATGAGGGGAAAGTAGATTTATGACCCTGGAAAAATCTTGATCCCTTTCAGTCTGGTTTCAGTCTTCAGAGTGAGACTAAGCTGGTTCCTTTGATTGCTGGATTCATATGATGGATAATACCCATACTGATTTGTGTATTTCTGTTAGAATTTCTGACTGATGTTGTATGACCAAAGTCTTGGAGGTTTTGTTGTCAATTCGTCACCACAGCAACTCAGGGGAAGTTCAGAGTACTGGGTCTAGTGTGAGAATGATGCACAGGCAGGCAGGAGAGGTGAGACCACTACACACAGATTTGCACACACTGCTGAGGAATTGCAGTTTTGGTCTCCATGCTCAAACAGTTTGGCTGGTAGCTTCAAGCATAGTAGTGATGCAAAGATTAGCATTTGCCACTGCGACTTTAAGGTTTGCTAGCTGAGTGTGAGCCAGTCACCTGCAGGTTGAGGAAATAGTTTTACATTGAAGGGGATATGTTTGCTGAAACTAGTTAGTAATTATATGTCTGGACCTGCCAATAGATAAAGGTCGGACAGTAGTAGCAGTTCACTGGCTTCTCAGCAACATTTTCTAAGCTACAATTTAGAAATTGCACTATGTTAGGAAATGGCCTTGAGATTCAAGTTAATTTAGTCCCCATTTCACCTAAGCTGGGGTGGTTGTGTTTGTCACCTGCTGAGGCTGAATCACAGTTCAGCACAGAGTCATTTCTCAATGTTGGCCAGCCTTCAGTAAATAGGGGCGTGTAAAACTCACCCTGCAAATAACTGCTGGAAGCCACAGGTTATGTCAGTGAACAGTAACATCGGGATTTTTACTGACTCTGCCTCTTCATTTCCCAGAGCCCCTCGTGCTGGTGGGTAAGGGTTGCTGTCCCCAGAGCACAGAGGGGAGGACAAAGCATGGAAGGGGTCAGTGAGGACACAGTCCAGCTGTTCTGGCTCCAGCTGTGCCATATTACCAGACTACTGCCACCAGCTGCTTGACTGTCTTACACACTAGTTTTGCCCTAACTTGTGAAATTGCTTCCTGATTTGGTTTTGGTCAAGTGATCCAAGTCAAAAAGCCACATTTTAAAGAGCAATGTCACAGATCTCAGAGAGGGTGGGTGCGTTATGCTACCAGAAGCAGAGGTACAACATCTAGGAATACCCCTGATGCATCAGTTTTTAGCTTTTGTATTTTTCAGATTCTGTACTGCTTTAGTGTGTAGTTCTGAGCTTCATATCAAGGGATGGTAAGCTCTCTTCACAGAGTAGCTAGACAAAACAATTCCTTTTCTAGCTGGGGACCAAGGAAAAATGATCCAAATTTCAGGCCCAAGAGCATAAACAATGTGGACTGAAGAGAGAAAAACAAGAAGGCTGGGACTTCATAACCTAAAGCTATAATTGGACAATTAACTCCAATATGCAGATGGACCAGAACTTATAAAAGTGAGAGACCTCATGACTGGTTGTCCATTTTGTGACCATTTTGGGTTCATCCTGGGTGTAGCCCTGTCTGGGCTCTTGTGCTGCCCAAGGTGTATCCACTGAGGCCTTTTTATAAATACCTACTTTATTCTTTAACTCTGTCTAGCCACTGTTCTAGGTCAGCCTTCTCAAGGCATCCCCCCAAGTGCTGACTTATGCCATCTTTTAATAAGAGGAGTGCAACATCTGAGTTCTAAACTGCTGCTGGCCAGGAAAAGCAGCAGTGCCATGTTCTGGACCCAGCTCGCCTTGCTTCTTCAAGTGTCACTGTGGCATACCTGCTTTCCCCAAGCTCCAGAGTGGTATCAGGGAGGGCCGGGGAGGAGCAGCAGCCCCTTGGCTGGAGCCTGAACAGCCACTCCTCAAGACACAGCTCCACCATATCATGTTGGGGGACAAAACCAGATGAAGCCTAGAGTTGTCATTTCTATATTTACTTTACAGTAAATACTGCCCCAAAAGATCTGTGAACTCCAGTATGCTCCTCTGGAGGTTAAAATTCACCCAGCACCACACTTGGTCCTCATCAGGCTATAGAAATTCTTCAATCACTGGCACTTCAGCTCAGGAAACAATTGTGTCACACCAATGCCAAACAAGAAAAGCAGCAATAGGCAAGAATACCCATACACTTCTGCTGCCTTACCCTTACTCTGTAACTTAACTCCTGCACAAGCTTTGGCTGGCCTTTTCTCTTTCATTTCATCCCACTCGTGATAGCACTTCAACAGTCTGAAGTAAACATGTCTAATTTTCTTAAAGTAGTTCCCTGTGTATGTGTGTGTGGGTGTTGTTTTTTAACTCTCATAAAAGGTTTTGCAGACCTTATTAGTACTGAAGAAAGTAAGTTAATAAATGCACAGTCTGCAGCATAAGTTGTATGCTGGTTTGGGCTACAAATAGAGAACTATTTTTAGAAAAGCTAAAAGCAAGAATGCCGCTATGGACTGCAAGTCCTAAGCAGTCAGGGTAACTTCCACTTCTTTTACTGCTAAATATGCTTGTTTTTAGGGAATGTTTTACTAACATCAGTTAAGTTGCTAACTTATGTTTGGGTTGTTAATAACTAAACACAATTTATTTAGGTGGAGTATGGACAAAGAATACTGTTTGAAATCTCTGTTTTTGCAAACCTGGTCACTGTGTTTTTAAAAAGTCTGTTGTTCAAACACACCTGCTTGCTGCCCAGCTCTGTTCGAGGTGAGAGCTGTATAGGAAAATCCCTGCCCCTCACTCTCCCACCTCAGTCATCTGAAAGCTATGTGTAGAGAAGCAAAGCCTTGTGTTGAGAGATCAGATATATGCTTTTGTGTTTCAAAACCTTTTGTGTGCACAGCGTTTACAGCCATGAGCACACTTTATAGCTTTTTTCTTTCCTACTTCAAGAAAAGAGCCACTCTCAGCCCACAAATGTAGAAACACAACCAGCTTCAGGAGTTTGACTCAGCTTAATATAACCAGTGGCTGGCCACAGTCTTCACTGTGCCTCAGTTTCCCTCTGGCACATCTGAAAGTGATTCACAAAAGTCAGCTGTAAAGAAAGGGTGTCCAGGACAGCCCATCAGGGTGTCCCTGCTGCGGGTTGAGCCCTGACCCTGCCATCGCCATGTGAGCAGGAGTCACAGCTGTCATACCTCTCCAGAGCCCAGTCCAGGCCACCTGTGTCACTGCAGCAGTCCCAGGCTGGCTGGCAGGGCCCTGGGGGTCCCAGCTGTACCTGCTGCAGTGCCAACCCAGCCCACACATCCCAGCAAGGCCTCCTCGCACCACCGCACCTCTCCCTTCAGTGACTCAGCAGCCAAATAACAGCCCTTTTCCCTCCTCCTCCCTGGGTCCTTACAAGGAATTTCAACATAAGGAAACTGCTTTTAGAAAAGTACTAAAATAAAATAAACTAACTGGAGTCTTAAGGTTCCCCTTTCCCGAGGCCAAAAACTAAGGGTAAAATGATCCTGTCTTTTAATCAAAGAAGTTGTCAGTCTCATTGGTCAGTCCCAGAACAAAGTTCCAGGAACAAGTAAATATTTTAGGCAGGTGTGTTTGTTTTATCTGTGCTGATAGTGCCAAGCTGTGGCACAATCAGGTCACTTTGACCATAAGCTAAGCACCAGAGCTCAGAAGGGTACTTAGAAGAAGGCTTTGAGTAGGCCAAAATGGGAGGGCATGGTGCCCTGGGGCTGTCTATGCCACACCACCACTGTGATGATGGATCTGGAGTTTCAGCAGTATGTGGATGCAGTCAGCAGCCAGGCCCTGCCAAGGGCACCATGGAGGGGGTGAGTATTTATGCCCAACATACTGCCTCTGCTGGTCCCCAGGATGCTGGGACAAGGGGCTATCAGATGGAGAAAATGCTCCGAGTCACGAGGCAGAGCTGAGCCTGCAAGAGGGGAGAACAGTACCTCCTCTATCACCATTGTTCCAGCATGAACAGTCTCATACCCCCACACTCATTGCAAATGCCAGGGAAGACTGAGTTTCAGCAATACATACCAATTTCACTTTACCTATGCTCAGAGGCAAAGCACAACAGTGCCACAAAAGCTTTCACTTTTTTTTTCCCTGCAAGCAGCCATGTGGATCATCCTGGAGGGTGTTTTGTGCTGCAGATTTTCAAACACTTTTCCTTTAATAACAAGGAAGGTTTAATGCCTGTAGTATGACTGTTCTTTATAGGGCCTCCAGGTGAATTTTGCCCATATCTGATTGGACTTGTGAGAAAAGGGGGAGTACTTTTTTCCTGTTTTATGATTTTATAAAGATTTGCAACAAGGAACTTTTATGTCATGTTTAGGTGAATTTTCATGCAAATGGCTGTAATAGGAGATGAGTGTTTGTTCTGTTTTTATGACAATATGATAAATTGTTAAATAGGAGTCTTGAAGTCCAGTATACAATTTTGAGGCCATGGTTGCTTCAAGGTGCTCACACTCTGCATGGTGAATAGACCAATCAAAATGCAGAGAGGAGTGTGGGAGCTATTTATGTCAGCGAGAGACGCCACACAATTCATTCTCATACTTAATTTTGTCTAATTATTAGTATGGATTTTTGTAGGCAGTGGAATAATCTGCTTATAAAATGCCACTTTGAAATACATTAGCTCTGCCTTGTTCTGAAGTTAAACATCTAGGAGTTTAGTCAGCTCAGTGAGTCACAATTCCAGTAAATGCAAAAGACAGCTCAGTGCATTTAGCACTAATATCACAATTAACACTTCAGAAGCCTGCCTAAGTAACAAAACCACCCAAAAAAATTACGTAGACATTTTTAGTAACCAGGGTGTAGTGTTCACTCAACAGGCAAGAATCCTCCTTATAAAAATCTTCACATGCTGTTGAGACTGGAAATGGTTGGTTAAATTATGCCCGTAGAAAGGTCTAACTCTTCCCAAGCAGCACAAACATTACAGAGAGGAGAAATACGACGCAATTTTTCAGTATCTATCAGAGGAAGTTGCTTAGATGTTTGCAAGCAGTCAGTATTGGCTTCCTTTGCTCCAGAGAGGGGCAGAGCTGGCACGTGGATCCTTGAGGCCAAGCGAGGTGCTCATCGTTGTACCCCCTATCTTGGCAGAGAAGCCAGAGTGTCCAGCTGGTCTCTTCTGGGCTCTGCCAAAGACATTAAAAGCAGTGGGGCCATGCTGTTGTTCTTGTCCTCTAGAGTAAAAGGATGAGTAAGTGTTTTTAAAAGGCTGTTGTGGTTATTATGAAGTAATTCTTGATAATGTGTAATACCTTGGTTTTGTGACCTTATTCCAAGGGAAGGCCAGCTGAAATTTTCATGGTCTTTGCATCTATGAGGATGTTGAGGTTGCATGGTAATCTTGGGTTTAGGAAACAACTTACAAATTCTTATCCTTTCTATTAGTAATATCATGTGGTTCATCCATCCATCCCATATCTATCACCACAGTATCTGAATTTTATCAGGACAATTAAAAAAAATAGTTCTGAGAGCTCATGTGAATAATAGGAGTATGAATCATGATCCAAAGGGATATTTTGCACTTTGTGCATCCAGTTGCAGTCAAGCTATAAATTCGCTGAGGTCAGACCTCAAATATGTCTGTAGTTGAATGCAAATTTTTAAACCTGTCCCAGAATGTAAAGTTCTGGTAGTGCTTACAGAATGCACATCAGCAGGAACACACAAAACATCTCCAAAAGGAGATGGCCCACCCAGGGCAGCACCGCTGCCAGCTATACTGCCTGCTCCTCTCATGTCCTCACTAGAAGTGCAACATTCCATATTCTGATTGTACTCCATTTCTGTCAGAAAGGATCTATTTAAAGAATTAGGTTTTAAATACACAAAGCCCAGTGGGGAGAAGGAAATAACCTTATCTCCCTTCTCTCCCCTCCTTCTATGCCCTGTCATAGAGTTTCTCCTATCCTCTTCATAGTGGCTCTCATACCATACAGCATGTTTGTACAGGAAGGAGGAAAAGGTGGAAACTTGATGCTGTAAATCAGTCTTGGATCAAGGGAAGAATGTTAGCTGCGCAGTATTGCTTTTAAAGTCTGGTGAACCCTGAATCTGACACCATCTTACAGCAGTTCCCAGCTCAGCATGTCTGTCAGCCTTAGCATGGAGGAACAAGATATTTTAATGGTTTCAGGCAAATGCCAGCCTGTTTGGCCCTTGCAAAACATGCAAAATGTTCTGCTTCTTCTAGGTCTATGAAATGGTCTGTTTTATTTGGGGGATAGGCATCATTGACAGCTCCTCCTTGTTTTCTGAGAAACCAGTCCAGTCTACTTCAGGTGTAATTTACTGTCCAGCCCCGATCTGTGTCAAACCAAATTACAAAAGAAATACATGAACACACCCATTTGACAAATTTAACCAAAAATATAAGAAGCACAAAACATTCTTAGTCTTCCTTGAAATAATTTTTAAGGACAGTGATGCTAGTCAAAAAGGTGGCACTATACTATTCACCAGAGCTTGCAGGGATGTGTTTAGGTGCCAGTAAAACAAACAAAAGAAGAATGGACTGGGCCACCCAACAAAAAATGAACAGATGGGATTCACAGTTGCTGGATTTTGTAAAAAAGCAAAAAATATGAATGTATCAGAAAGGGACTAGACAAACTAAAGAGCTAAAACAAACTTCTCTAATGCAGTGTTGACTTAAATGTATATGATTTGCTGGCTGAAAGCAGGGCATCTGCAAGGGAAGGCTTATTCTGTGTCCTGCTTTCCTCCTGCACATCCTTATTATTCATCAGCCTTACTAGAAACATGACAGTTTTGCTAGATAGACCTTTGGTCTTACCCAGCTCAGTGCCTTTCACATCCTTGTCTAATGAATAGTGCAGTTATCCCTCCAGGGGGCACACAGTGAGGAGAGGGTGGTGTGACACAGAGATGTATGTACCTGCTGTCCATGTGAAGAACAGAATACTGTTAACAACTCTGGCATTCTTGTGCCCACTCCCTTTGCTGTATCTTTTTTTTCCCCAAGTCAATTGTTTTTAATACATCAGAAAGTTACGGGGATTTTTGGTCTGAAGATAGAAGGGCCAGGGTCATCAGTGGGATGGCTGAAGGTTTCTGTGAATCCACAGAATGGGTATCATGTAGGAGAAAGAGTTGCTCACGCCAGCTTGATGCCTATTTAGTCCCACAACAGTTTAATATTCCCAGCAGAATTTACTGATAACATTTGCCAGGAGAAAATACAGGGTTTTTTTGCAATGGGTGCAATTTTACTTTCTTTCTTGAGTGGCTATAAGAACTTTAGGAGAGATAAGTGAAGCAGGAGAGGCAGTGGGGTAGCACTGCTTGTGAGGGATTGTTTAGATTAGATTGAAACTCATGATGATGATGACAGGTTGAGTGGGTAAAGGTCAGTGGAAGGTCAGCAGAGTGGATGTCCTGGTAGGAGTCTGACACAAACCACCTAGCCAGGATGAACAGGCAGATTCATTCTACGGGAGGCTGGGAGAAATCTCCAAAGTGCCACCCTTGCACTCCTGGGGGATTTCAACTTGACAGATACCTGCAGGTAGTTTAGAAAATGAGGGGGTGCATCCTGATCTCATGACTCAGAAGGATGATCTCACCTGTTGCATCCTTACCTTTTTTATGTCTCCTAGTAAATAATTGTAAATCAATTCTTATCTGATTTTACTTTCTATGTTTCATCCATGTAGTATATTCATGTAATGCAGAGAATCTTGCCATTGAACTTTGTTAAGCTGTGCTTCTGGAAATTTTTATTAAAATTGCTATTTTAATACCTTTGACAGTGATTCCTCAAGGGATCTAAACCCCTCATTTGTGACAGCTCTGTACTTCTTTTTCATCACCTTAAATGTACATCTACTTTCTTCTCACTCAGCAGCAAACCACTTTTTGGAAAAAGATTACCAGGCACTTTAAATTAAATCAAATCAAATCACATTTTGCAGGAAAGACCTAGAAAATAATGGAGAGGGTTAGCTGCCATCACAAGCACACCTGAGTCCACAGCTTCCTGTCCTGGAAGGAGCTATTGTGAAGCCTGGTGCAGATCGTGCAGCCACCTGTGACACTCCTGTGTGACTGGGACAAGGTAAGGCACTGTGAGGTGGCACCATGTCTCACCTTCATTTCATGCTTGCACAGGCTGTAGCCCTCAGCATTGCAGCCTGTGTGGCACCTGCACTAGGGACAGCAACCACCAGGTAACTCCACAGATCCTGGAGGGTCTGTGTTGATGGGGGATTTTGTTATTGTTGCAGTGATTTTATAAATGCAATTTTCATGGCCTAAAGAACAAGGCGTTTCTTTGGGCAGGTCATGTCCTCTTCTCCAGTGCAGATTTCAGTACTACAAGGAGTCTGGAGGACTTTTTAAATGGAAGGATTATATGGCTTGGAAGGCAGAAGAATGAAATGGTAGTAGATATTGTAGGGCAATGACTGCAAATTGCATGCAAGCAGTTGCTTCTCTAGATGATGGACTGTGCTTCAGATGTGTGAAGGTCCCAAAAAAAGTGATGAAACACGATACTTTGAAAGGGCATTCTCAGAGGGCTGTGGTTTACCAGGGGATTAGGACGACTGTACTTGTCCTGCCAGCCAGCCTTGAGGAGTCATACTCCAGGAGAAGAGGGAGAAGGCCTGTGCAGGGATAGGGAAGAGCAGCACAGGCAGGTACCCCCCTCCACCCACCTCCCTGGGCTGCTTCCACTGGTATGAAACACCTCTGTAAGATAAAGCCTAGGAAATAGTGTAGGAAAAATCTTTATTTTCCCCTCCTGCTGTTCTCATTATTCCTTTTGCTCTTTCTTTCCTTTTTCTCTCTTATTTTCATTTCTTTTCTTTCCCCTTTAACCTCTCACAGGGATTTACAAAGGCCAAGCCGTGTTCATTTTAAAGAGAGGAAAAACTGAAGTGCAGGAGTTTATGAAGGTAGCTCGTGACACCACCTCATGCTGCCTCACCTGGTCTCAGTTCCATATCAGCACCTACGGCCAGAAACAGCAGCTGTACAAGACAGCAGCAGCTCCCAAAACAGGGATGCAGCTGTGAACTGCCTGTGCACATAAACTGCCTTGAAATGGCTTTTGTATCAGAAGAAGTGCAAATGCAGCAATTTGAATTTAATTTGACCGTTTGTGATGTCACTGAGATGAGGATTCCCTGGTGATGGGACCTCCCTGCTCTCCAACAGGCCTCCAGAGAGAGTCTGGGCTGCTTCTGTAGGCTGGCTGAGCAACGGGGTGTCCAAACAACCTCCCAAACTGTTAGCACGGGGTTCACCACAGCACTGCACTTAAGGGAACAAGACCCATAATAACTTTAGACACTGGGTGTTTAGCATGTGCACAGTGTTATGTTGCTCTTACATACTGAGCCTGAAAGAACTCTAATCCTGGTCACTCAAATCCACTCTGTGTGTGTTTCACTGAGACATTCAGCCCCAAGGATGGGTACATGATGAAGACGTGAGACACAGCCTCACGGGTGCCTCAGCCACCCCTCTCTGACCTGGAGGGGTCAGAGCAGGTTGCAACTGTTCAGTTCTTTATAGGTTTACACTTAACATCTGTGAGTCTCTGTAACAGCATCTGCTGCACACATTTCAAACTCTCCTCTTCTTCCTGTTACCCCTTGAAGCAAGTGAATTTTGTGCAGCAGTGCTGGAAATGCCCAGAGGCAGCCCCTCAGCAGGGGTAGGGAGGATTGCTCAGCACTGGCCGCTGTGTCCCGCAAGGCAGTGCTGATCTCATGGGGCACATCTGTTTGCTGTTTCACAAGTCATAAAAATACAACAATGGGGATTCCTTCTCAAAAATAAAAGGCCAGGGAATAATTTTTATAGCACTGAGAGAATACAGTGAGCATTAATGCTGCCCTTAGCTAGCTGGAATTGATATTCTGTATGAATTACCAGAGAAGTTGGGTTTCTGACAGCTGTGAGCTTTCACCAGTGTGCTGGGGGTTGAGATTGGTTCAAGCAGGGGCTGAGATGAAAATGTACTTACTGCTTAATACTTCCAGTTTCTAAGAAGAAAAATACTTTTATATTTTGAAGTGTTACAACTAAGACCAATTATAAAAGAAAGAGGCATTGCTTGAATTTCAGCTTGATTTCATGGCCTTTATCCCAAATTTTTAAGGTAATTCCTAAAGGCTGTATTTAATTAAAAATAATACAGGAATTCAGTCACATGCTTTGAAAGGAAGACAGCTGATTACAGGGTACAAGCATAGGGCAAAGAACCTGCATTTTGCATTTTAACTATGCTCTTAAGTCAGGAACTGCAAACCCATTAAACTGAAATATAAGTGATCCAGTATCTGATCTCAAACTAAGAGAATTTTTTGTTTTCTGCTTTATGGTCATGGGGGAAGACTGATAAATTTACATTGATAAAGTGTTCAGGATTACTCAGTGACTTTTTGGGGAGATTAGAAACTCTGTTTTCACTTTTAAAAACTGTGCCTGCATCAACCTATTGTAGTGAAACAGATATTATATACTACATTATAAATTATATATACTATGACTTATAGTATTATAAATTATATACTGAGATTTACTGAGAGCAACCAAAGGCTCCCAGATTTTCAAATTGACTTGGAAATCCTCTACACCATAAGAACTCTGCTCACATCTCAGGCTCATACTGCTTTAAACAGGTAAGTCTCAACACAGTACACCAGTGAAATACTGCAAAAGCATTTCTTAATGGTGTTTTTCAAAAGTAAAGTGTCAAGTAGCAGGATTCCCATGCTGAAAGCCTAAATGGGCCCTCCTATTAAGAGCAGTAGTCTATAAAGAAGTTTTCTTTCACTTTCTTTTCTCTGCTCGTTGATGAAAATACAGAACAGCTTTATTTCTTGTGCACAAAATTTTGAGCAATTTGGTAACAGTTTGCACATAATTCTCAACATTTCAGTATACAATTCCTCAGTGTCTAACTAGTGGTCCTCTTATGGCAGTTTTTGTTTTAAGAAAACCCACTTCTGGTGAGTTTCAGAGCTGCTCAGACTGGGGAGAGTTTTATGCCTAAGCTTTGAAAAGTAAGAAAGTGAAGAAACACACATCAAAGGAGATGTAACTCTTCTGTTAAGCAGAAGAAGCAAGCTTTTCAGGACAGTATACTTCAACACAAAAAAAATAAAGTGGTTACTGAAGCACTGCCTTTGATTTATGAAGCTAACCAATCTGGTAATAAAGATACATCAAAACCTGTTAGAGCTTTGAATCTGAAGAAAGATCCCCTAAAATAACGTTGTACATACTAAGCAGAGTTTGCAAACTCCTGTGATGGGGGGTTGCTCAGGTTCCCCAGAGAACAGAGTATGTTGCTGTGTATTTTGGCCTTCATTGTTTATTAGTAGCTTGTCAGCTCTCTCTCTCTTCTCAAAAGTCAAATACAGAAAGAGACGAGGGTTGGTGTAAACACAAGGCCTCTTTATTTTGTTTCAACAGTACATGATTTCCTATTTAGCATGACCAAAACCAAGCAGAACAGTGGAAATCGCATATACCATTTCTCCTAATACATTGTTCTTCCTTGAAACTGCACAAGTACAAAAAGAAGGATAAATTCAACAACATTAACTCCAGTTAGGCATTTTCACATGAACCAGAGCTTATGCACAACAGGTGACAAGCAGACAAATCAGCATCAGAAAAACATACTCCAGCAAGATGTGAACTCTCCTTTGGGGAAAGAAAATTTCTCTTGAAACAAGGGATGCAAACATCCTCAGGTAAGGAGCACATGCTAATGCTTTCTAAAAGCTTCATTAGTAGAAGCTGTTAGAGAAGTACACAGCCCAGCTCCAAAGCCACAAGGCCAGACAGGATGCAGTCTAGAGCCTTCAGTTGTCACCAAAACTGGCCCCTTCTCCTTCTGGCTTATCTCCATTTTTTTTGTATCTAAATATGCCTAGGAGCCCGTGGCCAAGGAAAGCCTCTGGTGGCTTCAATGCAGACCACGGTAAAACATTTTTATGTGTCTGTCAGCTGCTCAGAGTTTATGTCCTAGCCTTGATGGAGTTTAATTGTTACAGGTTGACTGAAGTCATTAAGCCAAATCATTGAGTCTAAGACCTGGGAAACGTAACAACATCTACCTGGTGGGACAAATATTTTGTGTTGAGGCATTAGGCAGGCTGGCATAAGATTTCCCTTTATCCTTATCCTTCTCCCAGCTCCACTCCTTTAGCATAGTTATTCTCAAAATAAGTCGACGTCTATGAGAAACCACAAACCAATGCTAGAATTAAAGCTAATACACACTTCTGAGTCATGACAGGGTAAAGAAGTGAGGGTCTAGGCATGACTCATGCATTCACTACTGCAGAAGTGACTGCCTCTGCAGAAGCCACAAGGGACATTTTGGTTGGAGCACACTGATTCTGGGCATTTTCTAAGAAAGAATTTCCACTGAAGTTTCCAGGAAACTGCCTCCCAAAAACATTGCTCAGCCTTTCCACATAAACTAACAGTTCTATTAACTTTTATCAACAGATTGTCGTTAATGTTGCTGATGTCCTTTTGGCTTCCCAAGAATGGTATTTGTTGATTTTGTTGTTACTCTTTTTCATACCTTGCGGATGTCATTTGCTGGTTTCTCTGTTGAGAGAAGCATGAGTTGTTGCACATTTAGTGCAAGTGCTTAAAGACCCCACAGCTTTAAACCACAGTGGGTTTATCTAGAATTTTAGTACTAGATATATGATTGTGTAATTTAAAACATATTCATTTTTCTAAGCAATGAGCTTGATTTCTAAATAATCTGATATTTAAAACAGCTTGTATTCAGTCACTTCAGTCACACCAGACCCTTTGTCCTGTGCCAGACTCAGTTATCACTGCATCATCAGGTACATGACAGGAAATTATGTCTGAGGCATGCAGGACCAGTAAATTCTTCACTGGGACCAGACTAATTCAGCCTCTGCTCTGGCCAGTGCTAAATGTTCCACAGCACAGGTGTAGATAAAACATAATATGCCCTTACATTATGTTTCCTCTGGAGCAGTTACAGGTAATTTTTATTTAAATCTTGGAGCAGAGGTCTAGAAGTTGTGAAAAGTTACATAATTATGCCATGAGCAGGTATTTGGGCTTGTATTATTAAGCATGTAAGCAACTGCTTTGGAAACCTGGTCAGGTTTTGGACCTCAATGACTTTTAGAAGGAATGGCATCCATGATCTAATAGAACATTATCTGAGAATGTATCTTTTCTTCTGAGCATTTCAAACTTAAAATTTCACTGACATGTCATCTTCTTTTTATGAGTTCCTCTGATCTATCTCCTTTCTACTTTGCAGTATTTTGTATTCTGCTACCAGTCTTTTCAAACGTCTTCTGCAATTCATTTTTTCCCTGTCCTTGGGGATGGTGCTATGTAGGGCCAGGAGCTGGACACGATGATCCTTGAGGATCTCTTCCAACTCAGCTTATTCCATGACTCTATAATTTTACAGGTGAGTGGACTCCTAATACATACCCGGCTGCAAATAAAGCAGCATGGTTTATTCATGAAAATCCAGAACTTTAAAAGATGTCCACCTCATCATCTGTTACGGATTGTTCCTGGAAATGCTTAAAATAATATATTTAAACATCTTGTCTGAGTAATGACATTTAAATATTTTCCTTTTAAAACTGTGATATTCTTTGGAAAAACTAGGGCTTTTTGTTTTTCAAGACTTAAGTATTCTTTTAAAATTAATAATCAAGAATAGCTATGTTCTTTTTTGCTCAATAAAACTGTAGATATTTAACAATAATACCTTTTGTTAACTTGCATTGCATTATCATAATTATATTTGAAAAAATTCTATTTATCTGCACTTCTTTTTACATTAAATGTTAATATTCAAGTTCATAAAACCATTATAATTTTTTCCCATTCATGACTGTATAATCAGGCACAGACTTTTAGACAGGGTAATTTTAAAGTTCCCTTTTCTAAAAGAAAGACAACTTACCGAAAATTTCTGTGTGGTGAAAAAATACACTTTTTTTCCCCCTACAAAACCTTAGGATTGCACAAAAATACAGCATAAATATAAACATTAGGCCAAGGCAACATTTTAAAGTGCAGAACTCCACTTGCCACACATGAATAATTCATATAATGCTGCATAATGCATAGGCAATTCTTACTAGTATTTCAAAACCTAAAGTGACACAATGAGATCAACATATAACAGTAATTCAAATGCATTCTATTTATAATAAATAAGTGCTCATCTGACCATAGAACACAGTAAGCATATTGTCCCAACAAGCAAGCTCTACACAAATACCCTTTTTTTTTTCCTTTGTCTGAATGGTGTGCTACCATTGAACATAAAGACACATTAAGAAAGAAAGATCTCATCCACCATCTGGTAAGAGAACTTGTGGGGAGAGACATCTGTAATCTGTTGCATTTACATTTTTCCAGAGGTTTTATCTTTAATCAGTCAATTTATACTGTCATATTGGTCAATTTATACTGACTGAAAATTATTCCTTTATTTTCTTCCACATACTCATATCCCCTTAGTGTTCAGTTGTTTCATTTCTAAGGTTTGGGGTTTTTTTGGTTGGTTTTTTTTTTGGCAGGGGGTGGTGTTGGGGAAAAGGCAGGAAGGTGGAAGAGGGCTGCTTCAACTCGTATTCAGCTACTAAGTTCTGTGACGGAATGAGGACAGATGGGGAACAGTTCCAGTTCTAGTCTCCATCAGCATTTTGGTTTGAGACAGTAGTGCTGTTCTAAATTCCCCATCATTCTTCCTTACTGAACCTTAGTTCAGTTTGCAGGGTGGTTTTGGTAGACAAGAATTAAGCTTATTTTGGAGGGAACTACACTTGAGGCTCAGCTGCCTTCCAAATATACTCCAGTGTCTAAAAGAGACACTAAGAATCTGAACCCATTTCTTGGCCTGTTTCAAAGTGCATATGCAGTAGGGGCATCTATCCAAGGAAGCAGAATATATGAACTCTTGAGATGCATATAGTGTAGATGTGTAAGTTTCAGCAGTAACTGCTTTTATCCACTGATCCTCCCCCAGCGAAACAAACAGGCACAGAGTCTCAAGTATCAAAACTTCACAGTGGAATCCTTAGTGATCCTTAGTGAGTAATTTTCCCTAAATCACTTCAGAAAATTCTGACTACTACATTCTTTGTATGACCTAAAACCTTAAAATTTTTCTGCATAAGCCACCTTCCACTGAACAAGCTTTTGGGACTGCCTCAGATGACCCCACTTAACTTTTCTGGCAGCACATTTTTTGTCCATTCAGTTCTGCTTAAATGTTGCTGTCAGAAGACCTCAGTTTATTTGTTGTATTACTTCCTACACTGGCCTCTTCAAACATCAAATTCAGACTTCTTGCCTTTAGCCCTAAAGGACTTCAGCATTTAATGTAACACTATCCATATTGGGCCTCACTCCTCCTGGCCTTGGGCATTGCAGAGTGCTGCAGGCAGCCCATGGCACTACCTGCAGGCAGAGCTCCCCCTCCAGCTGAGATTCTTAAAAAGATTATTTTCCATTGCTATGTCTGGGTAATGTCTGGATACTAGACATTAGAAAAGCTATAATCAAAAGGTGAGTTACTACCTTGTCCCTGAATTTAACAAGAGTCAAACTGCTTATGACCCAGTAAAAATGCAGATACGAAGCTCACTGGCAGCAGTTATCCTGGAGAGTCCCTTTGTAACTGGGCCAGCAGTGTAGTCCTGAACTTGTTAAAGTTTTCATGTGTTCTCATATTGCAAATAAGCAACCTGTCCACCCCCAAAAGTATTTTAAGAAGAAATGCTGAATCCCTTTCTTAAAAACACCACAAAATAATGGGAAAACAATTAAGTCAGAGACAGTTAAGACTACCACTAAAATAAAAGCATTAATTTAATTCATAGCTCTGGAGGCAAAGAAGTAGGGCACTAGCATATATCGTACACAAGGCTGTGTGATCTTTCTTCACCACAGGAAAGCCAAAGCTGAAAACCATGTAATTCCCTAAAAATAGTTTCAAACAGTAACCGGGAGGATTAAAACATGTGTCTCACAGTTCTTTGGTTTTGAAATGTGAAATTTGGTCAATTAAATTCATGTCAAAATTCATGAGAAAAAATGTCCCTGAATCAGGAAACCAAGTTAAAGAGCTAAAGGTTGTTATTTGCTGAACAATTGTGCTACTGTGTAGGTGATTGGGACACATGAAAAACATAACGGTTGAGAAAACACTCTGATGGAATGTGTAAATCTTAATCCTTGGATCTTGACTCCTAAAGCCTTAGGAGTCTTTGAACATAATGGGTAAGAAGGCTGTACCTCGGCAAGCAGCAGCACAGTGCAGCAACCTGGAAGATACCTGAGCAAACTCTCAGTGAGTGGCTGCATCCAGGTGATGTCTGCAAGACACCTTCTGGATTTTATTCCCTGCTGTTTGGTACGGCCCCTCAGCCTTGGCAAAAAAAACCACACTGAACAGATTGTACTGCTTTAAGTGCCCAAATTAGCTGTTACACTTCCCCTTGACGCTATGCTGTCTCATGTAAGCATGATCATAAAAATACATAAGCTCTGAAAATGCTTTTAAAATCAGAACATTATGAGTGGCGTTGGGCCAAGCACTCTCTCTGAAGTAGACATGAAGTGAAACTTTGGTGCAGTGACCTCCCTTGTTTTGCGAACAGAGGTAAGTCCTATATCCCCAGGCAGTGAGATAAAAGTGCAAAACAAGGCTTAGTGAAATCAAAGAAGTTTGAAGCAGGCCTTAAAAACATATTCAACACACGTTTACAGTATCTAAATACAATATTGGTCTCTAATGACCCTGAAATTAAAGCTTGCATTCTTTGTGCTGCAAAAACATAATAGAGAAGCAAGAAATCCCCTCATCAAACAAATCTCAAAAAAAAAAAAAAAAAGCTGGGAAATATGCCTTTTTAGGAAAGGAAGTCACACAGATTTCCGAAACAAAAAGGGCATATTTTTTTACCTGGAATCCTGGAATTGTACAGGGCTGAAATTATGGCTGCCACATTGAAAAACGCAAAGAGCAGAGTAAAGCTGAGCTGCTTTTTTCAGTGATGATTTTCACCTCAAGTCAAATGTGGTAATGGCCAGAAAGACCATTTCTCTTGGAAATTTTTTAAATGTACTCACTTCCCTTATAGAAAGGAGAAGGGACATCATATCATCCTGTCTGAACAGTCAGGAGCAAATGAGTTTGGGAAGATTCTGCAGGATGCTGAACTAAATGAAGCACTCTTTCTAGTCCAGAAAACTCTCTTAATTTGTTCACCATTGTATAGCCTGCAGAGATATCTTAGTACCTGCTTCTAATTCAACAGAAGTTTCATTCAGCCATCACTCAGATCAAGGTAATTCAATGGAGTGTCTGACTACATATGACAATTCTAAACTCTTAAATAAGGACCCTTGTTTATTTATAAACACATACTTCTTAGTTAAATCCTCAAAAAATAATGTTTTAAATTAAATAATTTTTTTTAAAAAGCTCATAGGAAAAACTGAAAACTACATTCTCTAAAATGACACTGATTTTTCCATACTTGATAATAATATTATGGAAATTGCATTCTTCCATGATATTCATTACCTGCAAAATCAATTTACAAGCACTGTTTTTTTTTTTTAAATTCCTATAGACAATGAGCATCTCATTGTTCCACATAATGCTTCCTATACTATTATTAAACAGAGCAGCAGGTGTCCTCTTTAAATAAGTATTTATCAAATCCCCTATCAATGCACAAATGCTATTTTTACAAAGAAATTTAAATAGCCATTCCCTCTAGAACTATGAACATTTCAGTAAAGTAATTCTTGAAAGGTCTAACAAAATTTTCAATATTTGCAAGTTTTATACCATTATCCAAAAGTGAGGTGTCATTCCTGATGATCAGGCACTGTGTTTAATCAATCTTTTCCAAATCAGATGCAGAACGATCAGCAGAGTATTTTGCAAAAGGAAAATTGATTTATACAGAGCTTGAAAAAGGAACCACTTGCTTTCCAGCCACATACACTTCAGAAATATTCCGATCATCACCTGAAATAACATGGTCAAAATAGAGATTTGCACATAAATACAAACACTGATTTAATTAATGAAAATTATGCAGTCCACAGAAACAGTTTTGGAACACAGTATTTGCAGCAACCATTTCTTAGAACTAAAAAAGTCCATTTGGAGAGAAATAGTCAGGACTACCACAAAGATTAATATATGTTTTAGCAACCCATGGTTTTTTTTAAAAAAGTAAACATGACTTTCAGCTGCTGCAATAGTGTCGTGGATTTTCTGCATACTCAGTAGATCCAAACCCCAAAAAGATTATGGATTTGTACAGAAAAGGATTTGTTGCACAATATCTGAACTGGCTTGGGAACCAGCCAGCAAGAAAGGCAAAAGTCTCATTAGAGCATGACACAGCTGTGGCCAGAGCTGGCACCAGGCACCTCAACATCACAACACAGCAGCAGCGCAGCCCCGGTCCGGACACTGCCAGACGTATTTACAAACAATGATAAACCAGTTTTTATTTATTAATGTAAAATATGAATTCTAATTTTTAGGGACATGTTAATGTTCGTATAAGAGCTGAATAAATATATTTAGTTACTGCAAACAAATGTATACTTACTTATATAAAAATAAATTTATTATTAACCCCAACATTAATTTAGACAACATTTGATGTAAGAAATGAGAATTCAACTTGAGCTGAAAATTAAACCATACCTAGATACAGGAACTTCTGGAGTGTGTCCTATAAAAAAATGGGAGAAAACAAATTCAGAAAGCAGTATCTGCTGACCTGGATCATGATCATTTGAAGCTTGAAAGAACTGATAAAAATAGTTCTCCTAAATATTCCTAGTAACACTGAAATCAAAACTTAGAATACACCATTTACTTTTTGAAAATAAGGCAAAATTTAAACTTTTGTGAAATTATAAGGACCAATAACTTAGCTTAAAAGGTTTAGATTTAAACTTAAAAAATAATACTTTTTTACAGAACTGGAATTGTTTTCAGGCAGTCTGGCCATATCTATAAATTCAAGTAACTGCTCCAAATTATCTTGGTTTAGTCAGAGAAGGTTTTTGAATGAGAAGGTGTTTCCATACTATAAAAACCAACACCACTTTAATGTTAACATAAAAACTGTGCTTTTAACTCAAATTAGCTATCTTGAGTGCTTGCTTCATTTTGTAGCAGCAATGTAGAAAAGGCAAACTAACCTTTCTCTGGGAACAGGCTGCCATTTTTTAGTCTGAACTCTAAGTATTGACTAAAAATAAATTGCTTTTTCTTGGCTGCCATTTGTCACCGCAAATACATAACTGTAATTGTCATCTTGGGCTAATAAAACATGCATTAAAAATATTACATGCGTTTTTGCTCATGTGTTATGGCACTGTCACTGGGGTCACCAAGATTCTGAAGAAAAAACCAATCTGGAACATCTAGGCTGAAGCACAGACAGCAGGAGTGTAGTACACTCAATTCCTGTCACCAGTATCACTCTCAAGAGACATTTTCTGTTTGTATTGTGGACCTTCCCCATATCATTTCCATTAATTTTTTTGATCATCAATCCTCTTCTGATTACCTCAAAATCATCTGCAGAGAACAAGTCAAAAGGGCTATCTGAAGCCTTCGTGTTGATTAGCAATGCATCAAATTCTTTTCCCACCTCGAAGTTTCCAATCACATCATCTAGTCCTAGAGCTGAGGAAGAAAATAAGCTCATAAACACATCTTCAGGACCAGCTTTCTTCCACCATGTAGAAGCACCTAGCAACTTGAAATATTCCCAAGACAAACAAAAATTTAGATGATTACAAGGAAAAACTCAAAAGCAAATTGAATAATCTGTATGTTAGCATCTGAGCTCTTAAGAGACTTAAGAAACAATAGGCTATATTCCAAAAACATTCAAACTCCAAATGGGGCAATGAAATTAAGTCAGAGAAACAGTAAAGCATATAACAACACTCACCTTGCTAAGGCAGTATTAGACTGCATTTTTTAAAAGGTTTCAGCAATCCTGAAAGGTTGTATAAGCATATTGACATAGTAATATTTAGTAATATGATAATAAAAGAGGTACCCAGTGAGTAATTGCAATTAGCAGGAAGAAAGAATAATATGGTGTGGAAAAATAATCATAGCCAGTCTGGAGGTCTCATACCTCCCTGTACGGCTTGGCTTGTGGTCTATTATTTAGCTTTATTTTTTCAAAGTTTCATTACAACCACAAGTACTCAGGTTCACATGCCCTGAAAACCTACATATTCATCTTCAGGGACTGGGTGCTTGCAAGTGCTTAGAATACCTAAAGAGAAGCCTTTGTGCCTCTTTAGAAATAAATTACAACTGTCTTCAGTTGTAGAAAATATCTGTGAATTAAATACATTTTCCCAATACTCTGAAATAAGGTTATCAAAGAGCATAATATCTGCAAATAATTTTCATTTGTTTTCAGATTGCTCTGATAAAGGAACTTCAGTCTTCATTGAAGTTTGTGAGTGGCAGGAATATCACAATATCTTAAAGACATTCATACTCCTATAAATTATGGAATATTTTGATTATCTACTAGTTGCAACTAAAATGATCTCATGTTCCTTCAGGTTTTTGAGCAGAATGCAATTTTTAGATTAAACACAAGAGGGTGATAAGTGTTTAGGAGTCTTAACAAAGCAAATTATTCCAACAATATAATCACTTATTTAAATTTCTGCTACTGTAATTTTCCCTTTCAGTATCCAGGCTACTGAAAGCTTGTAGAAGTAATTTATATTCTACCCTTAAAAGTGATTCAGTAAGAATAAAACAGCTTAAAATCAATATACAAAATTAACACTTTACTATGGAAACCTAATATAGAAAAAGCACAAGAGTAGCTGGGAAGGGAAACCACATATGAGTTTGGGATTTTTATGGGTCTTCTTTTCTGTGTCTTAGCTAATTATCACACTTTGTCGAACAGTATATATTGCAGGAAAAATAGCACTTTTTGTTCCCTGCTCATCTTCTGACTTTTCTATTTCCCCCATTACACTCTCCAGGAATTCAAACACAGTCCTGAGAAGACCCGTTTGACAACATTTTCACTACATCTTTTAAACTTCCATTAATAATTCCCAATAGAGCTTTTTGAGAGCTACAGACATGTTGCACTGAGAAGATTTGGGATGAGTGCTTTAGAAGGCAGTGAGCTCATTTCTGCTAACTGAAACAATAATAGGTTTTCACTTATGTATGGATTTCCTCTCTGCTAAACCAGTGCCACTAAAATTTTTTAAAATTGTATCTATTTTTGTGTGCATATTGATTAAAACAAAACTGGTTCTCCAAAACTGGATAACCCATATACTACATGCCTGCATTCTGCAGATGCAACTGTGTTTTGAACAACCATGGTGGAAAGCCTGTTTTTCTGCTTTTCCCTGAGTGAGGAGAGATTTGCATGATATTTTGATTTGCAACAAACTGCCTCACTGACAGCTCAAAAAGCACAAGCAAAATTAGAAACTGATGACAAACAGAATGCATGATTTTACAGTAATTGCAGTTTTTCTTCTAGGTGATGGTTGCTGAGAAAACAAATTTCCAGCTGGTACAATAAATAGACAAGCACTTATAGCCTTATGACTAAGAAGTCTGAGGATCTTTGCAAAGCAAATGTGCAACCCTGAAAAGCCATTAAGATTTTGTTATTAAACTCTCAGCACTAAGAGAGTACTGTTCTCTGAAAAGCCTAGTATGGGTATGAAAAACTGAAGGATTATCTCTGCCCACCAGTTAGATTTCACTCTGGCACCAGAAAGTACGTGAATCACCCATGAAGACAGGGAGACATATCATCAAAAAGAGTTGTAGCTCTCTGTGTGCACACTAAAGAATTTTCTTCTTACCTTGGCTTCCTCCCAGAGTGGCAAGCTGAAAAGCTTCTTCAAGAGTCAGTCCTGTTTCATTCACTTTATTGATCTGAAGGCTATTAGATGCCATCATCGTTTTCCTTATAGCATCAAGCATAGAAGCTGAATATCCACCTGCAACATCTAGAAGGGATCAGAGTCTTAGAAACAAGCTTTGGGTATAATTCTCTATGTTAAATTTCTATAAGCTTTAATTCAAAGTTACGAAGAGACATATGTAGTAAACCCAACAAGTTCTACTGCTAAGCACTGTCTGTGAAGGCATAATTCCCAATAAAGGTCGGGTGAATAGAACGTAACACAAAAACAGAAACCTGAAAAGTTGTGGTTCAAGCCCTGTTTAAGCTCACAACAGCAACAAACTTCTTTATTAATTTTTTTGTTTTGTTTTAAAACACTTTTGGACCAACCCTAGACTAGTCTAGACTTCCTTACTCCAGTGGAGAAAACAAAGGAGCACCAAAAGTTGGAGACATGCTGATTTTTAAATATGAATGTTTTTGTATCTCCCAATGGTTTCTAGAAGAAACCACTTTCACAGCAAACTACTAACCTGTGCCAAGACCAAGCTTCACATTGTGTTTGAGAACCTTTTGCACATTTAAGACACCGCTGCGCAACCTGGATTGGAGAAGAAACACGTTCTGTGTGCTACATGCAGAAAAAGTTCAGGAAAAGCAGGTCTGCAGAGCCATTTTATGACAAAGATTCTCCCTTAATGTGCACAGGATTTGGTTTATTATTTATTCTGGCTGGATACCATGCAGCATCTCATGTCTGCTCAATAGGAAGAAGAATTCATAGTCCATTCCCCCAAAACACTAGCACACTTCAGGGGGAACAGAGATGCCTTGAATCTACCACTGACAGAATAGTCAAAAGAAACAAATTTTTAGAAAAGAAATATTTATAAAGATATGGATATAGATGCAATAAACTGAAAGACCACAAACTGGTCCAGAGCAAGCTATGCAGAAGTGGAAGATGAATGGTCATGTTCAATCCAATATGTCATTTATGGTGTAATGAGGTATCATATAAATAGCTTTGCAATGGTAGCATCAACTCAGGGTACTACACGAACAACAGCTTTATTTAATTCTACAACATTCCTATTTTTTTTTTAACTTACGAAAAGTTAGAATTGGGGCAATGTGAAATTGCAGCTCCACGAAGACTAAAAAGTTTCAGCTCTTCTTCAGAAAGATGACAGGCATGAGCCATCACTGTCTAAAGAAAAAGAGAATCACCAATTTACTCAATATTGCATTTACTTCTGTGGCTCTGAGTTTTGCTGCACTGCTTTAAATAGCCAAAAAGAACACGTTACCATTAAGTGAAATTAATGCACTTCTTGAATTAAGCTCTTAGAACCCACAAGGGAAAAACTGATTAAATTCAGTGTGCCTGACATATCACTCCTTCAGCTTTTTTGCATTTTTTAAATATAAGAATACAGAGTGCTTGCCCTTGCAGTGACTGCTGTGACCAAAGACAAAAGTGACAAATTCCCAGTTGTCCTAGTGCTGTAGCAAGCTTACAATTCATATTTTGTAGCTAACACAGAGATTAAGTACTGGGGCTAGGAATGCATCAGATAAAATGGAAGACGTATATACTGTTAGCATGTTTCCTATTGGCTCTCTAAAAGTTTGCACCAGGAAGAAAGAGAGAGAGATTAAATATTATTTAAGTAAAATAATCTAATTTTTTATGCAACTGATAAATTACTTTTATTTCTTAGCCTACACAACTGACTTTAAAAATAAGTTCACAAGAAAAACACAGAAGTATAGGACAGGATAATTTAATAGTGCACAAACCAATTATTCCCATACAAATCTAATTGGCATTACCTCATATGCCAAATGCCCACTGAAAGAAAAGAGCAAGAGCTCTGTTAGATCTTGCAATCTGCACATAAAATTGAGCATGGCACTGAGACTGCTTCCACTGAGCATCTCCTAATAGCACTGGGCCCCTCCCATCCCTACTCATCAAGCTCAATGTATTGGAGAACACAAGGAGAATAGCCACGTCTTCAGATAAGGACCTACATATGGTAGCTACTGAAGCATATCCCTGCCAATCTGTACTGTTTTTTAAAGGAAAAAGCATTTCAGCAACAGCTCCAAAAAAACCCCCTGCTTTTAAAACACTTTAAAATAGATAGATTTGGTGCCTTAGTTTGAGTGGATGGAGAGACAGTATCTGAGGTTCTGCTGCTGTGCTTGTGTTTAATAGAACGCTTTCCCAAATATCCAGGAGGCTGACTCCAGAAGGCACAGTAATCTCAATTTTTCATGACCATTTTCACTTGTGTGCATACAAGTCACAGAATTAAGACCTGTGCTTTTGCAGCACAAATATGCTCTTTAGAACACTTGCACATCAAATCCTCATGCAAAGGACCATGTGGGAAATCAAAGGTTAATACTGCGTACATACTTCTGTAGCCCATATTGATTTCTCAAGCAAAAAGGACAGTAAACAAGTAATTTACCAGGGTACAATGTCAAACACAGAAATGGGAGTTCAGTAGCTAATTCCCAGGGAATTTCCAGCCACCCCCTGGGCATCTGAAAATTCTCTCCTAAATTTGAAATTAACTTGACTGATGTTTAAGTGCTCTGACAGTAGTTGAGTTGTTCATATTCACTTTTGCATGGGCAGTCCACTATCTAACTAGGTGTGCCCTGGCTCTCCAACGTGTAATTACTGTGGGCAGGTATATCACATTTATCTCAACAGCATAAAGCTGTAATGAATTTCAATTCTTCAGGCTAGTGTGCCTCTCAAAGCTTGGTAAAATCAGCTGGTAAAATGAGATGATGGTAAGATGGATGGTAAGAGCAGTAAAGTCCACCTGTCTGCAAGTGAGGTTGATGCTCAGAACTCAACAGGGAGGGCTGCTTCTCCATAGGAAGAATGAAGCTGGTCCTAACGTAACACCACAGAAGAAATCTTCAGGCAAACCAGTCCGCAAAAACTGGATCATATCCTTGGAATATAAGGATAACTAGGTACTATCCAAGAATTGCCAGTTCCTACAATACCAGCTTTATCTGGCTTCCTTCTAATCCCATTGCCCTAATTCTCTTTGGAGCCTTTGGAAAATGAATCAGGGAGCATAAAATATGTTTATTTTTCACCTCCTCTAAAATAGTTAGGAACAGTGTGGGCTTGTTTAAAGATCCAACACCTCAACAGAGAACATGAAACAAATTTACTTTTCCCCAGATGTCACTGACCTTGACAGAACAATACAAATTTTTCAGGTAAATACAGTAAACCATCATAATCTCTACATGGATTAATGTAAGTTATGCTGTGAAAGTTTTTATGTGGCTACCTTGCTGGTTAGCAGCTTGTTTTTATCATACAGTTCGGTGTAATTCTGGTAGGCAGGAAACATGTTCTCCACAAGTTTGACTTCTTCCTCATTCTCACTTATGTGACTCTGCAACAAGAAAATGCATAGAGCGAGTCCTTTAAACAGCACTGAACCTGACATTACAACCTTCTGAGCAACCCACTGGTGCTAAACATATATTCATAAAAAATAGTGTTTGTAAAGCCTATAGCTCGATCTAGTCCTTGCATTTCTTTTTTCACCAGACTTGAAGAAGTCTTCATAGGACCTAAAGAAGTGGCTCCATTTGTTTCTTTGAAAGTGATATGAGATGGTACAAATGTCCATCCCAGGAGTGCGGCAGCACGATGACCCCACTTCCAGTTTTTGGAAGATGTTAAAATAATAGATAAAATAATACACAATGTTATTGTGAGGTAAAAGGGAGAACAAGCCTACAAGAGAGTGGATGCTGAGATCAGGGCAGCAGGTTAAGTGTCTCCTCCCAAAGGTATCTTCAGATGGGCAGCGTGCTGTCTGCCCACACCACTTAAATGGCACACAGAGCTCTCAGAGCTTACCTGCACACGGAGATCGTGCCTTTGTGCTAAATCCCCAAGGGCATTCAGCAAGTCCTCTGTGCAGGAGGGGCCAAAGCGGGGCGTTATTATAGGCTGTACTCTGGGATACTGAAAGTAACAGAAGACAGGGTTTGTATCATACACATATATTTCAGAAACCGTAAGTAAGACTAGCATTTACATGGCAATTGCATTTTGTCTTCATTGCTTATTGCTTACTGCATCCTTGCCAACTCAAATTAAGCTGTATAGTCATCTCCTTGCTTTCATTAGACATTTCACTGCAGAAATAGAGAATGAAAATGGGGGTTTCTCTACATCAATTTTAATGAACTTTATTAAAGAATTTGTTTTTATTAGAACTCTCATCAAGTCACTGAAATTTTAACAATCCCCAGCAGCACTGGATACTTTTTCATATTTGCTGACAGTCTACATGCCGGATGAAAACTAAGTCAGTAGAATGACCAGATATTTTTCAGTCACACTGCTGTGACCAATGAAGATATAATGATGCAAAACTGTAAGCTTCTGTAAAACCAAAGACATTTTCTTGTTCGATCTCCTTTACTTACAACAGCAACAAACCCCTAAACTCCCTAGACAGGAAAAATAGTGGTATAATCAAATATGCTATACAGTAGGAAACAGTGGAGAAGACACCAAGAACTGCAGAGGTTTACACCTTGCATCTCTAGATTAAAATTTTCCTAGAAAAATAGTCAACAGGATTACAATTCTGTCATCAGTCAGAGGCAAGGGTTTTGCACAAGCCAGTAAGTGATAACTCGGAGTGCAGTTCCTTGTGTTATCTCCCAGAAAAAATGAGCTCAAGTCTTTGCAAATTAGCCAACTTACTCTAGTAATACATACTTAAGGCATTACTCTAGTGATACACATGGTTTAGGCATTAAACTCCAGGTAACTGCTCTTGAATATCTTGAGATGGGATGTCAAAAGAAGCCACTGAAAATTAAAGGCTGATAAGAAAAGTACCACTGTGTATAATATTGGGAGTGTAAATTTCTATCTTTAACACAGGAGTGTAAGCATGAATTTCTTTAGAAACACACTTTAAGACACGCACTGACCCAAAACATTAATTTTATAGTGCATTAGTAACTTTACTGAAAAAAAAAGATGATTTCTGCTGGTGAGAATTCCTTCAATTAGTCTACTTATATACTACAGAGTGATAAACTGAATTCCACCTTACTTAAATGGAAAATTGTCCTTTCTAGGAAGCCAGGTATTTCAAACCCAGTAGAGAAACACACAGGATATTGCTCGGCTCTGAGCACAGAAAACTGATTTTACACTCTTACAAATACATTTCTCAACATGACCAGCAGAGCATTTTCCAGAGTGATGATACCTGTCTATTACACAGAAAGATGTATATTTATTGATTTGTCACTAAAACAACAGATTTGGATAGCAGGATTAATTATTTCATGTGTTCACACAGCATCATCTGAATACAGAAGTGAATTTAAAAAAAAATACTACTTACTTTCTTTTCCAGTAGTTCTTTAACAAACCTGAAAAAGGGTAAAAATAAAGCTACAAATCTGTCCTCTATGTTATAAATTATGAAAAACATAAAAAATACATACTTGGATACCCTGTTAAACATTTCAGACAGATCAATTTTTTTACAAAACATTGAGCCAGATTGTCAGATGAAATAAAAAAGGGGAACACAATGAAGTCAGGATAGTGACACCAAATTATGCTAGTTTTGAATTTGACTGTGAACATGCAGACTATTGTTTTTTCGTTGCAATACTGAGCATTAGACAAGCAGTAATTATTCTGAGTTCTCCCTGAAAACCAAACACATGCTACATTAAATGAATCGAAAACATAATTATAACCTACAGCTGCAATATTGAAGAAAGAAAAAACAAACCAAACTCGAATTTGTCTGTCCATGAATTTAAATTGCAGTGAACCTTTTCAAATCCAAACTTTGAAAGATGCAGCAATATTTTATATTTTACAGTAGATGCATATGTCCTCGTTCACTTAAAAGGACCCTTGATTTTTTGGAAATGCTTATATTAATGTTAGCATACAGATGATATACCTTCCGGAAAATAAAGATTTACTTAATCTGCTAAATAAAATGCTACCTCAGACCTCTACAAAAAACCCCAAGCAGTCACTGTGGATAATGCAGATGAGCAAACTAAACCTCCTTCTACTTTGGAAGGAGGAAATTCTTTGAAAGCCCATTTGTTCAGTGTATGTGGGTGACATCTGAAAGACAGTTTGAGATGCTTTCTGGACAGGATCTCTGTGAATTTTTATGTCTTAGTTCATAGTAAGAAAACTGCGTAATTTTGATCACAACACATGTTGTATCAATTTTATCAAATGTCTTCAGAGAGAAAAGAAAATTATGCCACAGTCAGACCTGAAGCTTGTGCTAGATCACCATATGGAAGTGAGAGACCTGAGTTCAACCTCTGCAATGACCAAAGGAGTTTGAACCCACCATTGTCTAACTTTGAGAGCCAAAATGCAAACTGAATTAGCTATCATCTGCCTGTCTCTCCTCTTACTGATTGACCTGATATAATAAAATACTCACTTGAGCAGAAGCTCTAAAAGAAATACAATGCCCAGGTGATGGGCCAAAATTTCAATATGGCTGTTTTCATTCTTTCTCACATTTTTGAACAGTGTGAGCTGTTTTAAAACTAGATGGAATGTGTTTTGCAAATATACCCTATAGTTTGTTGGCTTATGTACTTCTCTATGAGGAAAGAAGCTCAGGTTAAAATCATTGTCTTCTGTAGCAGAACAGACTTGAACAGAGCTTCTCATCTTTGTAGCTGACTATAACTAATAGTACCATACATGGTAATCCAGAGTTCAATTCCCTAACTTTTTACTAAATCCTCTTCAACAAAGGATGGTAGATTCAAATCCTTGACGAATTTCAATTTATTATATGAAGGACTTCAAATTGTATTTTATTTCCATAAACACAATATAAATATTTCTGGATGTCAACTCTAAGTAACTGAAATGAGTGTAGTCCATTTTCTGACAGTGTGACAGATCACATTTCTTAGATTCTTAAAAAACCAAACAACAAGAACCCAACTAACATGTTGCCCTCTTAATGAAACACCTTTTTCATCCTTCTGCAATTGTATTGCTGTGATTCAGGTGAGTACTCCAGATCCATGCCAAGAAGCTCTCTTCTCTGGACAGCTATGGAGTACTTGTGGCAACCTCTCACACAAAGCTGAGAAACACTTCTTATTACAAAACCAAAAAGGAATGAGTTGGAGGCACAAGATAGATATTTAAGAGAAAGCTATTTAGATCCTTCTGAAGCTTTTAAAACTATCAGAACTGGAAGTTCTGCTTCTTTCAGGCCAATTTGGCAGGACTTGAGCCATATTATGAAAGCTGGGGATTTACATTGAGGAAAACAAAAGTTAGAACAGTGAAGGGAACTAATACAACCTTTCAAAAATTTCTTTAAATATAAACACCATTAGAAATACAGGACCATTTCTAATTTTTATTGTCACTTTTTTAGCATGATTTGTAAAAGCAAGAAAGCAACCCAACACAAGTGCCATAAGATATTTATATTACTCTTATGGGTTTTCTCTTTCAGCATGACATTTGAAACATTTATGTGAGTAAATAAATAGTCCCATGAGAAGAACCCATGAGAAGAGCTGTATGTCTGCTTAACTGTTTTCTGAGCATGGGTGCAAAAGACAAGAGAAACATGATAGTAAGCTGCCATACTCTGGTCTTGTTTCTCCTCCACTACAAACATTGCCTTCATTTGATTGTCCTTCATTCTCTCAGCTGCATGTTGGAGTAGTCTGACTGTTACTGTGATGGAGAATAGATGTTTAAAATGGGGTCTATGACAGCTGTGCTCTACAACTTGAATAAAACCTTAACCTAAATGGTGGAATGAAATTGCTTAGAAGTTAATGGGGACAGAGGAACTGGCTGCCACCTCACCATCGTATGTCAGGTCCCATGACCTCCACAAACACAGCTGTGAAAGGGAAAAGAGGAAGCAGAAAACACACATATATCCTCTCAAACCCTAGATCTGTGGTTTCTTCCTCTCTTTGGAAAAGCCAGAGAGATGCTACTTGGGCTGTGCAGCAACTGGATAGGCAGGAATTGCCAGGACTGCAGGGGAAGTTGACTGTAGGGACAGTACTTTTGGAGGAAAAAAAACCTGTTGCTAATAAATTCACACCTGTAAGCTCTTAGAGAAATTTACATTCACTTTTCAGATGTATGAAAAATCTTATTTTAAAAGGTTATGCCATCAACTTTATCATTTTACCTTTCTGTCTCTTGGACAGAGTCAGCAGTAATCTCTCTGTACTGTGGCACACTGTCATTCATATCCATGCAGACTTTTCCAACAAATGCTCGTTGACCAAATTTATCTGTTGAGATGCATTAGAACACAAATCTCAGAATCACTGGTTCTCAGAAACCATTACCAAAGCTTGTACTGAAATAAAAAGTCCACCCCACCCAGCTTCATTTAAGATGACCAGAATTTATGCTCTTGTCTTGTCTCTAAGGTAGGATCACTCATGTGACTTTTAAGGATAAAAAGAAAAGAGGAAATAAGGAAACAAACAACACTTAAACAGGAGATTTCTTCCACATTAATACCCAACTTTATAAATGAGAACTAGATTACTGTAGTTTAACCACAACCAGAACTCTCAATGGTAGTATGTGAAGATGGCTGTGACACAGAGGATGAGAAACACAAGCATTGAAGTACAGCAGCTGTAGCAGATGACTACCTGGAGATGAGAGAAGGCACAAAGATCTCAGCAAACCATCTCTCCTTAAGGGAAAGGAACAAGATTGCTGACAGGCCTCCCACACGCCTGAGGGAGAAATTTCCAGACCTATTCTAGCCTCTTTGTTGAGATTTACCCATGCTAGATGTACAAATCAGAACTCATGTGTAAAACACGCGTGTAATATCCAATTCTAGGCAGTCAAATATGTTTCTAATCACATCTCTGTGTCCACTTTTACTATATGAGTTGTTTAATGTAATGTCTTCAAAATTTTCCTAAAAATTAGAAAGACTAGGTAATTTTTGTTGAAATCTCAGGTTCTCATTAATTTTCTCTGCTTTAAGAGCTGTCTGAGCCTTGAGAAATCCTGCAAGAACAACATTTTCAAGCAGCAGGCCATTTGCAACAGTGAACAGAAGAGAAGGATAAGATTCTGATGCAGCTTCCACTTCTCTGATTTCAGAGAGTGTGTAAAGATTTTTGATATTGATTATCAGCTGAAACCTCAGAGTATCAGGAAATTAATGCACTGACTGGGCTTCCTGTCATTCAGTTCTTTTAAACCTCAAATAACAAAAGGTTAGAAAAAGCAGAGAGCTGCAGCTGGAGAACAAGTCCAGCAGACCTAATCCAAGCTCAGCCAGCAGCAGATTTGGGAATGAAGAGAGAAGGAGTAGCAGTAGGACAGAGGTGCTTAAGTGAACGTGGGTAACAGGTGGGGTTTGGGGACTCAGTGTGACAGGTACAATGAATAAAAAATTAGGAGAAAGACAGATCCCTAGCTAGTCTAAAACTCCCAAACATTGTTTCCTTCAACTCACATGATCCACACAATATCCTTCAAGACTCACTGTTAGACTTACCTATAATTTCAGCAAGAAGAAGGGAACTATCTGTGTGAATTGTTGCAAAGTAGCAAGCTGTAGTCGTGCCATTCTTTAGAGTTCGTCTCTAAAAAAAGAAATCAGTTTCAACTGTCTGGGAAAAAAATCAGTAAAGCTGCCAAAATGCAGAACAGGCAGTCTCATTTCAAACTGCAAGAACATTTAGTTATTGTGAAATTTTGCAGTGAAATTGGAAGGTAAAAATATATATTTTTTTAATTTTATAAAAGCTTTTTTAAGTCTAACGGTTAATAAATAGAAAAAATTCCTCACAAATTTTTTTCAATGGCTAAACCCATAGAAACCAGTCTATATTCCTTCCGCCAAACTGGAAATACTCCAACTTATATTTAGAAGGCCAAACAACTAGTCATATTTGTTATTTCTTAGTTATGAAAGGCTCTCCAATTTTCATGGTGAAGCACTGTTTATCTAGTGTTAGCAAAGCAAGGCTTTTGGGGAACACAGTGGTTTTCTTTTAGAAACCTGATCTAGCTGGAAAAACAAGTCAGGTTTTCATGTATCAAAAACCTTTGTTGTCCCCAAGTACCAAGTATCAAACTTTACTGTAAAAGTAAACTGAGCACAACTGCTCAGGCTATGAGCTAATTATTCATCTAATATACCATTTGAAAGGAAATGGTGGTTGACACCTCTTCATATTACTTTTGGGGAGCATAATAGTAAACTACCATGTGTTTTAGTTACATTAATTCATGATGAAATTTGTAGCTTCTCTTATCCTTGGGACTGATGCAAACTATGTTGACCACTTATCCAAGATAGAGTCCTAAACTACACTTTTGGGTTCTGGCTGCCAAGTAATTTGAGGAATTTGAGTTTGGAGGAAGGCTAGAGCTAATTATTTGACAAACATGAACCCAAGCTCCTTTTCTTACAGTATTCATATGAAAATCTTTAAGAGTTCCAAAAAAGTCTCAGAAATAACAATGTCATTACTGAGACAAGATACCTTTGTCTTTCCCAGCTTTTAAAATTCAGAATTCTCTACTTCTGAAATCCTAACAACATTGTTAAAGTAAACATTCTGTTTCCAAATCATCAGCACAAAGAGGAGGTTCCAGCTAAAAGCAGGAAAATTTCATCTAAATTGTTTCTTTTGCTGGGTATAGAAAGTGGTTGTTGGAAACAGGATTTTGATTTGAAAAAATCCATTGTGTTTTCATTACAACTTCAAAAGCACCATGACACTTATGAAAAAACATCTCCTCCATGGAAGTTTAGTCCTGTTTCTAACAGGTGAAGGTTATTATTGGCCCTATCAAACACTGCAGAGCGACTGGTATTCTGTATCTTCTGTGGGTGAAGACATTTTCCTGACCCTGTTCTATTTGATTCACATGGGGAGAGCCTAACTGTGGTGTTCAGGCTCCCACAGCTAACTTCCACCTCTCTCTGGCAGCTGTTTTCCAGATGCTACTGTGACACACCGTGCAGGGTGAGGTCTCTAGATGTGCCAGGGTCACTCAGCCTGCACTGTAACAGTGTGTTGGGCACACAGCTCCAAGGTGAGGTCACCTCTATGTCACCTCAAGCAGTTGAAGGCATGTGTGCTTTTCACTGGAGCTTATGACCAAGCTGCTCCTACATGTTTTTATCATGGCAGATGGCAGAAAGTAATTTCTTTTCAGATTTGTGTGGCAAGGAACAGCATAACTATTTATTTCAGATTTGTTATGTTATTATGTTGACAACAGATGCTGTCACAGGAACAGACAAATGCAAGGCAAATTATGCTGGCCAAATAATTTAATCTGTTGAAGATATTTCAGTCCACATATTAAAGGATGAATTTCAGTTATAGGACGGAACTAGTACTCTGCAATGTGACCTAGCTGCTTGTTGTCCATTCAGTGGATCTTAAAGATTTTATAATGCTCAGAACACAGTCTTTCTTTGACCCACAATACTACTGAGAGACTCCATCTAAAGCCCCTGCAGTGAAAGACATTCCCACTATAAGGACCTCAGCTGCAGCAATTCTTCCTGTACTACTCCAGAACACCCCAGATTTGTCATCTAGGAGAAGTACCTTCTCTTTGATGTGGTTTTTGCACATGGTGCCTTCATGATCAAGGATTTTTGTGCAGAAAAGGAAACAACCCCTGAATTATTTTTTTTTACTATGCTTGGTTATTGCTGCATTGAGGTTGGCTGCACCTGCTGGCTGTACTAATTCTGAGCGTAGATTAAATGTTGGTCATTGTATTCAGAAGAGGTGATGAACAGTTAATTGTTAACCTTGTGATAAAATGAACTCTATTGCCAGCAACAACAGAACAAGACTGTAACTAGTAACAGGCAATATTGGCTAGCAATTAGAACAGTGCCTATCTTGGCTTTATCTAGTTTGCATGACAGTAAAACATTCTCTACTCCTTCTGCTGACCTTCTGAAAACATACCTGTATTACACAAAAATGAATGTTGTCAAATACATTAATGTCATTTGCAGGACTTACAACAACTCTGGTGTACACTTCTTCTGCAAAACCACTGTCCTGGTATTTGGCTTCTGTTGGGAATGTGTAGGAAGTCAACCACTGCAAAAGAGGCAGGTCTACTCTTGTACCAGTAAATGAATACTGAGGGGCATGAATATGTGTATCAACCAATCCTGGCATGAAGAACTCACTAAAGAAAGAAAATAGAATTGTAATAATCCAAAATGCTTCAAAATTCTCCATGGTAGTTAGCTTTGTTTTAAAGAGTATACTTGAGTAAAATCCACCAGAACTAACAGCAAGTACAGGTTAACCTGTCTCTTCCAGCATCAGCCTATTAACTCCTGCTGTACCTCTTCCCATACCCATCTTTTGGTATGAAGCAGTTGAGTACTATAATTTACACAGCAAAATACATATATCTAAGTGTGAGAAAAACAATGTAAGAGCATGATTAATCTAATTATCTCTGGTATTGACTCACCCTAAATGCCAACAAAGGGGAACTGACTTCACAATAACTAAAATTACTCTACTGTACAATCCACCTGAAAAAGAGATTTGTACACAGTATTGTTTCCTAGTATGAATATAGCCTCTAGGTTCCAGACCATTATATTTACAAAATGTGACTCTCTATATGCCAGTTTTCCTTTATATTATTTTTATATCTATAAAATCAATTTTAGATATAGATCTATTTAGATCTATAAAATCAATGAATTTCAAGGATTAATGGAAGAACAGACACTGTGTCTAAAAATGCAGACACAGTGGTAAAAAAAGCTCTGCTCAATATCTTGACAGAAAAGGCATATTTACAATGTAATTGTAAAACTGTATGTTGTCATGTAATGTTCATGCAATAACAGGAATGAATATATCAACACTACTAGGAAGTTGCTATGGCCATTTTGTTTTGTGCTGAAACGCCTCACTTCTCTCACTCCTCTTTCCTTCTCCCTGACTACTGAATGATCTGAACTTTGTCTCTTTTTAGCTCCCCTTCTTTTTGCTTTTCTCTGTTTTCTTGCAGGCTATAAATGCTGAAAAGTCTTCCTCAATCTGATCCATATTCTCAGCACCTTCCATTTTCCTCAGCCTATTTCAAGTGAAGCAAATATCCGATTACTCATACATACTGTATGATTAGCTTTTCAGCAAAGCATAAAAGTTTTTTAACAGTTGATTACTAGAGGGATGCTGCAGCTCTCAAATCTAAGCCACAAGTCATTTACAGTGCTGCCACATCCAAAGCACAGTAGATACAGTCCAAAACATTTTCACTTCACCATAAAGTCGGGGGGTCCAGTTGCAGTATAGTGAGGAATCAAAAGCTCTGTGTTTAGAAGGTTTAAATCTTCTAATGGTATTAGTTTTAATTATGGAATGTCTCAAAGTCCAAGCAAATGAGTTTCGTATCTGCAGTGTCAGTGTTACCTACATTTACTACATCTAGACTTTCATGTTAGCCCACTGCTAACAAAATGGATATAAAATGTAATCTCAAGAAAGAATGGCACTTACTTCTGTGATCACAGAAGTGATTATGCCTGAAAATTAAATATGGCATTTTGTTCTGTGCAGTATACATCAGCCAGCACAATTCAGCCATGTCTGCAATCCCAAACCAAGGAATGTCCATCCTCTGAGTCACATCCAGACCACAGGCACCTTTGGGTAAAAAGTTCTCACTGCACTGAAATGGAATTTTGCCCATTAACTTTATGGGCATCATTTGGATTTAATGTGCTCCCTGTAAAAATGCATTCCAAAGACTTGCTTTACCTCACTCTAAGAACAAACTGCATTTGCTGAAGTTAATCTTAACACAACACATACTGTTTACTCAGTTGTCTTATGTCAGATGTTTTGAACCCCCACGTCTTAGCCAGATGCTCTAGCTCATCAGCTTGTTCCACAAACACAATCTAAAAAAAAGAAAACAGAGTTAAGTACTTTAAACATGCATCCCACATCAGCTTTATGTGAAGGCAAAACAAGTTATATCTTAAGACCAATTTTACACACTTACTACAGAGGTATTAGGTTTGCATTGAGACACTTGTTCTTCCTGACTATCAAGCATGATTTTGAAACACCTTCTCATAATCCAGTGAATAACCAGACCCACCTTGTAACTTGCAATAAAAAAATTAATTCCTTCTCATGTAATACACAGGCAGAAGAGCACAGACGACAGTGTCCTGCAATGTAACATCAGCTAGCAGTACAGTCACTTGCTGAGGAGGTGTACAACAGCCTTACAGGAATGCAGGTACAGTATTCACAACCAGTGGGGTCAAATTATCTGCTTTGCCTATGACTGACTGACATCAAGCTAGGTATTTTTTAATTTTCTTCTTGTGTTGGGCTTTTTAAATTTTTTCAGTGCCTAGGATGAGAAAATAAATTGAGGGGGGAAATGTAGATAATATTTTCATTTTACAGAATGGGCCGAAAGGATGCTGAGATCTCTGTTTATTTCAAAATAAAACCCTATAATCTGGAGCCAAACTCAACCCCATTTGACTCCTAGAGAACACAGACTCTACTGATGATGAGTTGCTGTTGCCTAGTCAGAATTTTAGCACACTTCCTATTTATTTTTAAATTCCATGGTATTTTAATCTACAACATGACTCTTAGTAGCTGAATTCTCAACTCTTTGATTCTCTGGTCTACCACCCATAGGCATGACAGCTCCTCAGGAAACAGAGATTGTGGAGCCTAGGAACTGCAATGCCCACTACAGGCTCCAGGTGGGATCCAAGTTTCCCCAACGCTTGACAATTTAGAGGACTTGGAAGTCTCCCCTGGCCAAAGACTGCCTATTTGAGCTTACAGAAATTCTTGCCTCTAACCATAGCTTCTGCCAGAAACCAACCCATGGTCTCCTCACTCCCTTGGTGTAAAAGCTCATTCCCCTAAGTTCCAGGGAATACTGTTCCTGCTACCAGTACCCTTCTGCTCCTGGGATGATGTCCACACTGAGGGCCTGTATCACCCTCATGACAGCAGTTTCTAGGGCAACACTTGAAAAGAAAAAAGCACATTAGAAAGGCAAGGCTTAGTACTTGTAAAATGGCAATAGAAAGAAACTTAGGAGGAAGAGCAAGAGGACTAAAAAGCATTGTTTAGCAGTTATTTGCATGCCATTTTTTATGTGTATGTTGCTTTTGCATAGAAATTTACCATTTTCAGGTTTTTCCACAGGAAAAAAATAAGCAAAGCTGCTAAAATGTAAAGGCTGCTAAACTGTAGACAATAAGTTATTGCCTGCCTAGTCTTTTAAATTAAGCATGGCTGGTATGATTTATATTGTATAAAGAGCAGATGTTTTACATTTTCAGTCAGAAAAAATATTTAAATAATGCCATATAAATAAATACCACACTAGCAAAAATTGTAAGATTGTACTATTCCATTAATACTTGAAAAGAAGCAGTATTGTCCTCCATGCAAAGAGGAATACATCCAACTTAATTAACTGTATAACTGCAGAAGGCTTGGAATATAGACCTACTGAAATATCTCATGTTCAATAAAGAAAATGTCATTCAGATACTGAAGTCAAAATGGATGCAGAATGAGCAATGTTAGAGTTGCTGGGGTGGAGACGGGTGAAGAGGGAGGGAAAAAAAGAGAGAGAAAAACATGAAACACCAGATGACAAATTCTGGAAACAGGCGTTGCCATGGAAAAGCAGTGGCTGTTATGTACTCTTAGGGTGCAGAAAAATAAAATACTTAAATCATGGAAAAGTGAAGAAAAAGCATGTTTCAAGGAAGCTGGATACATGAAATCAATTCTAAACCTGACACCTGGTCTATTATGGTTGAATTAGACTATGGGTAAATCAGCTAGATTTTTTTCAAACAAACTTCCCAATGGAATTCCTTAGTCAGCCAAGAGTTGTTCCTCATTGCTTTAGGATGCAATTCTAAAGCTGAATGCTTTAAGCTCTTTGGGATCCTATGCTTGGATATTTGCTCCAGAACTTGCTTGTGCATTCAAGGTAACCAGATGGATGCACAGTTCTTTAAATTAGTCCTGCACCTCAGCACTGCAGAAGCAAGAAGAAATTCTACAGCAGAGTCACTACAGAGTCAAAAGAAGTGCACAAGACTAAGAACTTCAGCTTTAAAGAAAGAAGTCAAGGAGAATAACTGGCACTTTGGGAAAGATGTATCACAAAACGCAGAATTAGTGGCTGCTAACTCCATTGTCCAAACAGTTCCCTAAGTTCTCACGTGCTACTCATGTAATGGGGCTAAAGCACTCAAAGATCTTTAGATCTTTAGGTAAAGATGTCCCTACACTTGTGACTAACTCAGGCCTTTTGTACACCTAGTGATGCCCAAAGCTCTTCCATTAAAGCACAGCTGGTCAACTAACCCATGCATCAACCCTGATGCCTTCAAGCACCACAGCACAAATATTTTGCTAACAAGAGAATGGAAAGTGAATTATACTGGCTGAAGGAAAATGGTTTGTTTGGATCCAACAGTGCCTGTCTTACTTTGTTTCTGGCTATGACATTCATAGGTGAGCATGAGAAGGGGTCTATCTTTCCCCTCCTACATCCTCTCCTCCCTCCCTGTTCCCACATTTCTAAATGACTTTTACAATTAGAGACACGAAGCCTATTGTTTGCCTAGTTCCCAAAACTGGAATGTGAGGCTAAATGAGAGACAAGAACACTTGCTAGACCCAGCTGCTAAAGGAACTGCCCAGCCTGCTGAGAAAGGCTAAGCAATGAACTCCAGATGGATGGTACCTTCCTCCTTGCATAGCTGACACATGTCCACTCACTGTCCCAACTGGCTTTAATCAAACCTTATGCTTAAAATCCTTATTCCACAACTCTTGCTCTTTTCATGACTTCTACAAGGGCTTTTAGCTTAATATTTTTTTCTATTAACTTAATATTCTACTCAACTAGAATAATTACACCAACATTTCAATAACAACCCACACTCTGCACCTATGTCTGCCTTCTTTACCCCTATTCCACCCTGAGGAATGTGGTCTTTCTCTTTGCTGTTCCTCGAGAGAGACACAACACTGCTCTGCAAACCACTCAGTTAAACATGGTCATTACTTTGCTAACTTGATGATAAATCAGGGTTTTGCACCCAAAAGCAATGTTTTTCTTCATAAAACTTCATTTTCATCTGGGGCAAAGCAGAGAGAGATGACATTTTACATCCCTTGGAGGACATGCAGGTACTCACACACGAAAACAGGACCCAGTTGTTCATACAAGCTCTGATACACAGTGTCAGAGACCATGCAAAATTTTTCCATGATGGAGTCAGCAACATGAGGCAAAAGAAGTTTAGTTAACTTCACATCTTTGGGAGGAAAACAGAAGTAGTTTTGGTGTAAATATGAATAATAAAGGTAAGTAATTTTCTAACCACTGTCCTTCTTGAAAAGCCAACTCTTCTGTGATTCCAGTGGTTGTTCTGCATGAGGCTACATTATGGGTAATAGGGAGAGAAGACAGTATATGGGACACTCACTGTTTCAGCCCCTGGAATATTAAAATGTCAAGAATTTGTAATGAAAAGAGAATAAAATAAAAGTGCTTGTCACTGTATTCTGGTGGGAATATTATTTTAAGAAGATAGTGTTTTAATGGATTAAAAAAAAAAAAAACCTTCTGCCAATTTATGCAAGGAAAACAGTATACTGTGAATCCTTGTTCTCTAGGAGAAGGAGATAGAGTAAGTGAGAGCACAGATCCCTAGGTGTAGCTTACTAAGGTACCTCTTTTTCAGGAAAATCACTAAAAATCTTGATTTCCTATGGATGCTGTGTAGAGACACTTTTCCAGAAATTGACATTAAAGAGAGTGGGATGGGGTATCAATTTCTGTCTTCTGCACCTGAGTTGCACTAGCCAAACCTTTTTTCATTCAAATCTATTCTTTTAGTGAACACTAGCCAATACATAACTAAGATTTTACTCCCCTCCTGTTCATCAAAATACAGTTCCTCACAGACTTCAATACACCTTGCACCAGACTCAACAGCTATAAAGGGCTGTCTTGAAACAGGCCCACACGGACCTGTGTGAATAGAGAAAATAAACATTGTTAGGGCTCAAAATGTGCTTTGAACATACTTCAAATGTTACTGAAGCCTGACACACTGAAGCCTGTTATTTAGCCACAAGAAAATTACTATTTAAAATTTTACATAGGGTGACCATGTAAGTATAATACATAATAATATGTGACCATGTCATATATGTTATTAACTCTACAAGAAATCTCCAGTCTACTTGCACAACTTGCACTATGAGTTTCAAGTGTGATACTGTTAAGGGAATGACACTGCTTCCCTGCCAGACTCTCTCCTGCATTATCAGTAAGTGAAATGCTTGTTTTAAGCTTGGTTCATACCACTGAAATGCCCAACATCACCATCATTCTAACTCTCTATGTGTATATGCCATGGGTTGTTTATTTGGGGTTTGGTTGTTTTTTGGGGTTTTTTTTTTTTTTTGTGACAAGCCTCATTTAGACAGCTGTGCAGTGGGTACACAGCTATAATTCATTATCACTGTTTAGATAAAAATAAGAGAACAAAAAAAAAACAGCTCGTGAAACTGAAAGAAAACAGAGGATCTGAAAAAATGCCAGGTCTAGGCACGCTGCTGTTCTGAGAACACTTAGCACACCTCAAAAGCAGATTTAAGCCAACTGCAGACTCGTGCCGAGGAGACGCTCCATCCCGGCTACCTCCAGCTCCCGCAAGTGCGAAATCCCTTCCCCGCGGCGCCTGCCCCGACAGACAGGAGTGGGAAAATTTTCCGCTTTCTCCCCACAGACCGGCGGAGCCGGCCCTGCCTGTCGCCACCCCCGGACGCGGACTCGGGGCCGCAAAGGGTCATTTTCACCGCCGCTGGCGGCCCCTGTGGCAGAGCGGGGCTCCCGGGGACCGCTGCCCCCGCCGAGCGGACCGGGAGGGATTGCCGGGCATCTCCCCCGCCGCCCGCGCCGCGCCGGCGTCCGCGACAGCCCGCCCGAGCCCCCCACTCACTGTCCCGTTATCGTCCACCCCCAGAAGGTGTCCGTGGAGGATCTCCATGGGGGCGGAGGCGCTGGAGTGCACGAAGGTCCCCTTGAAGACGTGGGCGAGCGGCGGGCGCTGCGGGGAGTCCATGGCGGCGGCGGCGGCGGCGGGCTTGGCGGCTGCGGGCTGGGAGCTGCCACCCCGCGGGCTGCCTCCCCTCGGTGTCTCCCGGTGCCGCCGGCGGCTTCCTGGAGCTGTCACCATTTCCCCACCCCCTGGTGACTTTCTTTACGGGGAGTGGTTTCGGCGCAAGGAGGGCGGGAGGCCGCGCCGCGCCCTTCGCCTTCCCCTGGGCGGGCGGCGGACGGAGGTGTCCGGGCGGTGCGCGGGGTCCCCCCCGAGCCCTCGGCCTCCACGCCGCTGATGCCCCCATCCCCTCCATCCCAGGGATGTGTCCTCCCTCGTGCAAGGGGCGCGAACGACAGGAGAGATGCCCGGTGGGTTTTGGGGTCCCAGTTTATCCCTGGGAAGCAGTGAGAGATTCGACCAGGTGCCTGGTAGTGTTTTACTCGTGTCTGGCAACCCAGTTTTGCAACTAACCTGCGGGTTGTAACCACTTGCCGAAGTTTAAGTTTACAGTAGGATGTGTAGGTTGGAAAAGACCTTTAAGACTGTTTTGTCAGTCTGTACTGGACATTAGAAGAGTGTAGGAGTAGAGAACAGATGCCAGCTGAGGTACCAGAACTTCCAGAAATAGGCAGCCCCATTCAATGGACACGGTCTACAGAAAACGAGAAAACAACCTCGTGAAAATGAAAGGCAGAGGAAAATTAATTTTGTTAACTCAGAGAAATGTGCCCCCAGAACATTCTGCTCCAACAAGCTAAGTCAAAGTACATAATGAACACATCCTAAGAGGATCACTATTGAGAGTGCTGGACTAAGACTTCACAAAGGCAGAATTATGCACATCAAGGATAACACCATGAATGTCCTCTGAATTCGTGTTTGAAGTCACCTTTATTCATCAACTTGTCAAGTGACAAATGAGCTTGGCACCAAGGGCACTGACACTACCGTTCTCAAGGCTGCATTGCGAAGTTTGTCATTACATGGTTTATCATTAAAAGACCTTTGCACTCCCCACTGTGCTGACGCTATACAAATGCATGGCAGATTATCTTTCCTAGAAACTCTCCAGACTAATGGTGGGAGGAAAGAGAAACACAGCAGGAAAGTGCAGAATAAATTTAATTTTAGTCTGCTATGGGCAAGTCATCAGCCCCTATCTTGCCTTCTTTGCATAAGAATGTGTTATGTTACTGAGAATGAAGTTTAAAAAAATATTGGATTCATTGATATCAGTGGGATGTTCTTACGTGGATTTTGAGATCAGCTTAGGCAATAAAGACTCTCCAAAAAAAAAAAGAAAAAAAATAGACACGCGAAAATGGCTTTTACTTACTTATATTGGCAATTCTTGTGAGAGGTCTTGCAGTTCAAGAAAACTCACAATGACATATAATTGGTTATTTAAGACACACTGCAGTTTTCTATTGTATTTCTAGCATCTTTGACACGGGAAAATAGCACACACAACATCACAAGTCTTGTAGATTAATCCACTTTGGAGAAGAAACTGGCATAAAAACCTTTCATGCAGTTCAGTCTGTTTAAAACACAATAACACTTTCTGTTTCTCTGAGAGCAGAGTAACAAATGTTTTAAAAAACAGCACTAAAAGTCTTCTCAGCTAGGACTTGCAAAAACCCCTTTTCCAAAGTTGTTTCTCAGGGTGATGCTGTTGTGGTCGTCAAGGCTGCAGCTGAAAAGAGCTGTTTTCCAAGCTATTACCCCAGGCAAGGCAAATTGTCTTTTACAGCGGGAAGGATACAGAGTGGAAGAAAGGCTGGTTTTGCTACTGAATAATAAGGTGAGTGGAAATGAGAAATAGGGCAAAGGGACCAAGCCTTACAGCAGTAAATTCACTTGCTCCTCCTGTGAAGAGAGGAATGAAAACAAGTTTTCCCAGCAACAGCTGCTGCTCCACACGACTTGCCTTTGCCCTGGTGGCAGCAGGCAACACAAGAGCTCGAGATTTGCTGCCAAAAGCTGCGTTAGCCTGATTTGCATTAAGTGAAGCACACCGCTGTCCTAGGGCAGCACTCTGGAGCAGTAAACCAAGGGAGCTGCCACTGCCAAACTCATTTACACTGCCTTTCAAAATAATATTCAGCAGAGCTCAGTGTTCCTGAGGAATGTTTTGGTTGTGTTTGGTGGGGAAGGGGGCTGCTCCTGTGAATCTCTGACTGCTTCAACCCTAGTTTTCCATTAAGAATCTCAGGGATTGCCTCCAGCTTCCTTACAAAAAGAAGTGCAGTGATTTGAGTGAGATGTAATCCAGACAGTATTTATTCAAGAGAAGAAAATCAAAAATATGGACAGTCTGTCTCACTAGCACTTTCAGGGAGAAATGTCAATAAGAAACACTGATTTTGATTTTTTTAAAATTATTTTTATTTTTACTTTTTGGCTTTAGAGTCTTCCAAACACTCTGAAGTTGTACAATTTCCCTGTCAAAACAACTGTCAAAAAGAGGTCCCTTCTGCTTTTTCCAGCTGTCATGTGGGAAAGCATGGGAGATGTGGAAAACTGCTGGTGGAAGAATGATTAACACTCTTCCCTCCTCCCAGAATTTTTTTTTGTTTTTAGTTTGCAACCAGTTACATATGCATGCCCTAGATACTTGCATGAGTCAAGGTGAGACCTTGGCCAACTGTGAGAAACTGAGTCATTATTCCAAAATGTTGTAAGACTGAAGCATGTTTAGTTTTCTGGGATAAACTGGGATAGGCACTTCACCATCTGGAACAGAAGTGCAATGCTCTGTTGTGACTGTTATATAGTAATTAACTTAAAGAGTAGAGGTTTTTTTTTTTCTCCTTCCCCAAAATAGTTGATCGTCTGGAGAGAGATATTTAGCTTCTTATAAATTATGCACTGGGTGTTCTTTTAGTAGCATTTAATATTATCATACATGTGTTAATACATTTAATAATTAATAGCATGTACTTTGATCTAATACTGTTTTAAAATAAAAGTCTGTCTCGTTATTCAGTAGCTTATCAGACTCTCTATGTCTTCTAAAATATTGACTCCTATGCAATTACAGAAATGAGTCTTTAGATGATTCCTGAAGCCAAACATATTCAGGATTAGAAGAATAAACAGTCAATGTATTTCTGGGAGCACAAGGACAGATTTTAACAGAATAAGAGTGCCTTTATTCTCCTTAACACTTTCTGATCTTTTCTTCACTTGTCACACTGTACCAAGGAAGGATTCAATTACTTGATTCAAAGTCTCAGAGCACCTAAGCTGATCCAGCAGTGTCTGACAAATATAAGAAAAAGAAACCTGTTTCTCCCCACTGCTTTCAAAAACTAGTTGATGGGGTACTTGCCACCAAAAAGAAACTCCTCTGTCACGAGCCTGTTGAGGTCAGTGCCTGTGCAGCCTGTGTGCCAGGATACGAGAATTATTACTCTGATCTGGCAATGAATGTTATTATAGCATTTATGATCAAAATGGACCTTGTCCATAATTTGTAACATAGCAACTAGGTAAGACGAGAGAAAAAAATACAGTTGGTTTATCTGCCAGTTGGTTTATCTTTTTTTCCCTGTATAAGAGCTGATTATGCAGCTACTCAATCCTTGGGATTATTAAAAAAAAAAAAAGGAGTGAAGCATGATGAATACCTACTCTCAAGTGAGAAATTAAGTTGGGAGCTAGGTTTTAATCTAGCACAGACTACACCTTATTTTCCCACAAAAATTTATATAATCTGAATATGTTACATTACTTAACTTTTCCAACTCCATCTAAAAGTGAAAATTACCACACAAAAATAATAATAAGAAATGACAATAAAGACAACCTCTTTGTCATTTACTACCATGAGTATTCAGCTAGAGCTTTCAGCCTTTGAAACACAAGTCTACAAAGGCTTGGGAGGCAAGGTTCAGACACTGCCAGGGGATGCTGGAGTTACTTTCTGATGCTTCCTATCTCCTAAAGAGGCCAGTACTGGCATAGTACTGTCATAAAATATCCCATCATTAGAACTTAGAAATGGCATATTCTGCTTGCTCACAGATACATAATTGACTGAAGCACAGATTGGCTTTTGTTAGTTCTTACACTCATGAAGTTTTTCTGCTTTACTGCCAAGGCTTGTTCATAACAGGGATTGTATTAACTAAGCCAGAAAAGTTCTTAAGGAGAGACATGAAATGCTACACAAATACCAGTAAAAACTCATCTCTCATTAGAAGTACAAGCATGAATGGGTGAAATACGTCAAAAGATTTTGTTGACAAATTTGTTGTATTTTCCATAAGACACAAAGGATGAATCAATGTGCTTGGTGGACTTCACCTCTGATCATGTTAAAAGAGAATACAATAGAATTTGGGTGTCTGCTGCTGTTAACAGAAGTTTATGGGAAAAATATGGACATGACTTGCTGTTATTGCCTCAGAACTTTCACTGATAAACTTTATCCATGGAATTATATTATATGGTGGAGCCAACACACATTATAGAACAGGACTGGCTCATCTCTGGTCATGGCAATATCATAAACCACTGTAGGTAACTGTTCAAAGAGGACTGTGTTGTTAGTCTCATTTTCATGCTTAAAACCAATAAAACCAAATAATAATCTCCAACATATTATCAGTGATGATTTATCCAATTTTGCATTGCCGAAAGATAAAACGCTTTGGACATGTAGTCACAAATAAATTGTCATAGGGAATTAAAGTGAGATGTTATAATTTATTTCTGCTATATTGCTGTCCACACATGAACACTTTTCCTGCTTTACCAAAGAGCAAATTTCACCAATGCTGGAATTAATTTTCTTTTTGAGCCATTTGTGAACTCTGAACCATGATGAATAATCTAATTCACAGATGTCATTAAAAACCTACTCCTGTAAAATCACTTAATAATTGCAATGTATTGACCAGCAGTTGAACTTCTAAGCCTGTTGAAGGATCTCTTCAAGAGTGCCAGTGTTCAGTAAAGTAGCAAAATCATAATGAAAAGTTTTGTGATCAGGTTGAAGGAAGTCTATTAGGAATATAAAAATAGTATCACAGTATTATTAGTTCATCGCTTCATTCCAGAAGACAGTAAAACATAAATATATAAACTGTGAGAATTAAAAAAATAACCAAACACTTCTTGAATTCCATTTGTAATAGTGATGTATTTACACTGAATTAACTAACTTATTTATTCGCAGGTACATAGTTTTATGGATTACGAGCTCTGGAATTGAAAAGGAATTTATTTCTATTACTTCTTGACAGAAACTTCCTGCTTTGCATCCAAAGCAGGATTTTGAAGCCATTAAAAGAGGTAATCTCTAATTTGAGGTATACAATACATTGAACTTCCCAATAGTTCCTCTTAAAGAAGGAGAGAGAATGGAAGGAAGTAGGAAAGAAGAGAGAAAAGAAGTAACATTTTATGGATGTACATATTCATCCAAGTTCAAATTGAAAACGTTATAAAAGCTCCCTTACTTCCCCAAAAGGCAAATACATGTGACAAGAGGGAAAAAGTAGAATTTTCATCACTTAAAGGCTGATCATAATGTTCATTCTTTCACTAACACTTCCCAACCTCACCCTTTCCTAACAGGGCTTCATGGGATGCTGTTTACCTAGTTAGAAGCATTATGGCTACTGGTCAGTACCCTCTGTAGAGACCACATGGACATGAAAAACATGTTGCCTACAGCTAGAAAATGACAGATTTGGATATACCTTAATCTTCTCTGTATTCATTTCCTCCATCCTTTTTTTTTTGTCTATATTTTGCTTAATATTTCAGAGGATTTTTGATAGCATCTTTTTCATAAAACCACTGGTTTTTCTGCCTTGCTGGCTCTTCAGCACTCAATCATATATGCTGAAAGTAGTACAAGTATGTGTCATCTAGACACCCAATAAATGTGTTTATGTTGCTAGTTTGAGCAGATTGAGCTGCACATTCAAATTCCTTTTCCAAGTGTTTGGTTTTTTTGGTTGTAGATTTGTCTTGTGTCTACATTTCAAGTAATGCAATGTCTGCTTGTGAGCACCAGTCGTGTGCTTGTCATGGTTTTCCTCTTGGCTGAAGGGAACTAATGGTGACTGCTTGCAGGAAACCACAAAAAAATTCTCCTTCTGAAATCTGTTTGCAAGGTCCTCCAGTAGTTTTCTTTTTGTATTTGCATAGTTTTCTCTTAGTAAAGACTACAGAAATCTGGTTTCACATGTAATCTGTAAACTTATTCATGTAGGAATCATGTATTGGGTGTAGACACATGGACACATAAGGTATGTGGTATTAGGTATGGACACATTAGGTATGGACATGTGGTGCACTTGATGACCATCAGCTAGCATCAGACCATTTGCTGGTAAACACAACCTGGGTATGCAATTCCAGAGCCACAACAGATAGCATCAAATCAAGCTTCTATCACAGAATCACAGAATCAGTTACATTGGAAAAGATCTCTGGGATCAGAGTCCAACCTGTGACCAAACACTACCATATCAAACAGACCATGGCACTGAGTGCCACGCCCACTCCTTCCTTCAGCACCTCCAGGAATGGTGACTCCACCACCTCCTTGGACAATTCATTCCAATGCCCAGTCACCCTTTCTGTGAAGAAATTCTTACTAATGTCCAATCTAAACCTCCCCTGGCTCAGCTTAAGACTGTGTCTTCTGGTCCTGTTGCTGGTTGCCTGGCAGAAGAGGCCAACCCACCTCTACTACAACCTCCTTCCAGGTAGTTGTGGAGAACGGTAAGGTCTCCCCTCAGCCTCCCTTCTTCCAGACTAAAGACCCCCAGCTTCCTCAGCTGCTCCTTATAGGACTTGTGCTCCATAACCTTCACCCATTTCGTTGCCCTTCTCTGGACCTGTCCCAACACCTCAAAGTCCTTCCTGAATTGAGTGGCTCAGAACTGAACACAGGATTTGAGATGCATCCTCATCTGTATCAAGTACAGGAGTAAATCACTTCCCTAGTCCTGTTCACCACCACACTGATACACACCAGGATGCCACTGGCCTTCTTGGCCACCTGGGCACACTCTGGCTCGTGCTTAGCTGGCTGTGGACCATTACCCCCAGGGGCTTTTCCTCTGGGCCACTTTCCAGCCGCCCTGTCCCCATCCTCCAGGGCTGCACAGGATTGTTGGGACGGAAGTGTAAGATCCGGTGTGTGGTCTTGTTGAACCTCATGCTGTTGGTCTCAGCCTGTCCAGATCCCTCTGAAAGGCCTTCCTACCCTCCAGCAGATCAGCACTTTGAATCATGGCAAGAGGTAAGGCGGGAGCCTTAATCCATTGAGGCCACTGTCTCATACAACATCCTTGTTGATAAATCAGAGAGATGTGCTTCATTGGTGGAGTACTAGATGCATAAGAAACTGTCTGGATGACCATATCCAAGGATTTGCTGTTAATGCCTCAGTATCCAAAGGAGATCCTTAACAAGAGATGCCCTTCAGGGATCTGTATTGTCACTGGTAAAGTCACGTCTTTATTAATGACAGAAAGACTGGATTGAGTGCATTCTCAGCAAGCTTGCACATGACACTAAGGTGAATGGTGCAGCTGATGTGGTGAAGGGACAGGATGCCATCCAGAGGGACCTTGACAGGCTTGAGGACTGAGACAATGTGAACCTCATGAAGTTCAACCATACTCAGTTGATTTGAGAAGTCACCAGCAACAGCAGAGGCTGTGAACTGAGAGCAGCCCTGCATGATTTGGGCATATTGGTAGATGAAAACCTGCAAAATTATTCGTGTAGGAATCATGTATTAGGTGTAGACACATGGACACAGGTAAGGTATGTGGTATTAGGTATGGACACATTGGACACAGATGAAAAGTTAGATATGAATCTGCTGCAGGCATTTTCAGCCCTGAAAGTCAATTGTATGCTGGGCTGCACAAAAAGCAGTGTGGCCAGCAGGATGAGGGAGAGGATTCTATCCCTTTGCTCCGCTCTTGTGAGACTCCACCTGCAGTACTGCATCCAGCTCTTGGGTTCCCAGCACAAAAAAGACAAGGACTCGTTAAAGGAAGGCGATGAAGATTATGAGTGGCCTGAAGCACCCCTCCTGCGAAGACAGAGAGTTGAGATTGTTTAGCCTGGAGAAGAAAAGACTCCATTAGAGATTCTACTAGGGTTTTTCAACATATATTTTTCTTACACAGATCTTATATAATTATTTCTTATAATTATAAGAAATAAGACTTTTATCTGGGCCTTTAGTGATAGCACAAGGGGCAGCAATTTAAAACTGAAAGACTGTCAATTGATACTGGCCATAAGAAAGAAATTTTGTAGTGTAATGGTGGTGAGACATTGGAACAGATTCCCAGAGAAGCTGTGGATGCTCCATCTCTGGAGGTGTTCAAGACCAGGTTGGATGGGGTTTTGAGTAACCTGGACTAGTGGAAGGTGTCCCTGCCTGTGGTTGAGGGCTAGATGAGTTTAAATGTCAAAAAACCCTAAATCATTTTGTGATTCTAAGTATCTTCCTTCTTCTGAAGATATCCAGCTTTTTCTTTCTTTTTTTTCTTTTTTCCCCAAAGATAATAACAGTGTTCACAATTTTATAGAGTTTTCTTCTTGAATCTCAAGTTGATATGAGGGACACATACCGAGTCACATACCCATGCTCTTGTTGACACCTCCAGAGAAGAATCCTGAGAGAATTCACAAAATCATCGCAGTGCTACTCCCAAAGGCAATGCCGAGGCAAAATTGTTCTGCTAGAAATGCATCTGCAAAAGCTCTGGACAAACTTTACTGACTGGAGCATTATGAACACATAGATAGACAACTTACTACCACAAAGCAGAACACCAAGCCACAAAAAAATGTTGCAGAGGCCGTGAATGAATGCTAAGAAGCATTGGATCACTTGTCCTTTTTAGCCAAAGTTGTACAAGAACATTGTTTCGTCATGCTTGGTGTTCTTCCTCACCTCAATTTATTGACTAGATTGTAACTAACAGCACTTTTTCAGTTCTGTTTTTATGTGACTCCTCTTTATGCTGTAGGCTGTCTCCTGCATATCACATACAGAATCTTTTAGGCTGGAAAATACCTTTCAGATCATTGAGTCCAACCTTTGACTGATCACCACCTTGTCAACTAGACCACGGCACTGAGTGCCACATCCAGTCATTTCTTGAACACCTCCAGGGATGATGACTCCACCATCTCCCTGGGCAGTCTGTTCCAATGTCTAACAGCCCTTTCCATGAAGAAATTGATGTGCAGCCTGAACCTCCCATGGTGCAGCTTGAGCCTCTGTACTCTTGTCCTGTTGCTGGTAGCCTGGGAGAAGAACCGAGCCCCTGTTGCTACAAGCTCCTTTCAGGCAGTTGTAAAGAGCAAGAAGATCTTCCCTGAGCATCTCCAGACTACACAACCCCAGCTCCCTCAGCCACCCCTCATCACACTTGTGTCCCAGACCCTTTCCCGGCTCCACTGCCCTTCTCTGGACACACTCCAGCACCTCAATGTCTTTCTTGTAGTGAGGAGCCTGGAACTGGACACGGAACTTGAGGCGTGGCCTCACCAGTGCTGAATACAGGGGAACAATCACTGCCCTGGTCCTGCTGGCCACCCTGTTGCTGATTCAGACCAGGATGCCACTGCCTTTCTGGCCACTAGGCTCACACTGGCTCATGTTCAGCCGCTGTCAAACAGCATCCTCATGTCCTTTCCTGCCATCAGTTTCCAGCCACTCTGCCCCAGCCTATATTGCTGGAGGGGACTGTTCTGACCCAGGGGCAGGACCCAGCTCTTGACCTTGTTGAACCTGATCTAGTTGGCCTCAGCCCAAGTGAATGGATAAATACTATCACATTCAAATTTGTTCTCAGACATGTTTTGTTGCCTTGCAGTATTCAAGGATTGTTATGGTTTACACAAAGTTTTCTGCAGACTTCCTTAAAACTTCCAGTAAATTTTCCAATTTTTTTTTTAATGTGCTTTTCAGTTTTTCACATTAGTGACATGAAGAGATGTCCTTTTCCATTCAAGTTTTAAGCTGAGACAGTAAATGCAAGGCTGTTAAACTGTGATATGTTCCACAGGTGTTTCCTTCATTCATATAGGTAGCTAAATTTTGTACAAACAAGAGACAACTGTGATCCTGTAGTCTGATGATCTATGTAATATGGACCACTAGCAACATCTGAGGTTGTGTATGCTTATTCGAATACCTCTAGGAAGACCTTGATTAATAATTTGCCAGTAGTAGAAAATACATTATGATCTTCAATAAGATGTGCCAAATTATTTTCATTGATAACTACCTCTCCTGGCAATTAAAAAAAAAAAAAAAAAANCTTGGGAAAAAAAAAAAAAAAAAAAAAAAAAAAAAAAAAAGACACTCTATTTATAATTTGAATTTGTCCATGTTGGATTCCCAAACAAAAAATATTTCTACATTGAGTAGGAAAACTCTTCATGAAAGTTGTGCTTTCACTGGTGTTAAGCAGATCCCTTCACTCTCTGCTTGACAAGCTAAATGGGTTCCGTTTTCTCTCCTTCAAATACAGCCTATTTTCCCAGCTTAAACGTTCCTTATGTCTTTTTCTGATTCTGTCTGATTTCAGTGTCTGTCATGGACGTTGAGAACTGAATGCCATACGCTAGAAACAATCACAGTAAAGCCAAATGCAGAGGTTATGTAATGTCCCTATTTATACAGCTAAAACCAGCATGTTTGCCATTTTGCTTGTACTGTTGCACTGACAAGTCATATTGCCTTATAGATCACAGTCAATCCTATGTCTCAGTCAGTTGCAGAATAAATGCAATATACATTAGTCACTCATCAGCACACACCTTATATTTGTTTCTGTCTATGTATGCACAATTTTCTTGAGACAGAGCAGTCAAGATGTCCAGATCACACAAGTGGATTCTATTATTTGCTACTCTTCCTATCTGGGTATTTTATTTAACAATGAAAATTCAGTTGGGTTTTTGTTTTTTTTTTTCAAATGGCTGGTAAGAAGAATGGAGAACACAGCATCAGTATCTTCACAATTCTAGTGGAGATTCCATAATGTACTTTCACATGAATAGTGTGGCTAGAGGTCTGTCATTCTTATATGAGTTAGTGGGATGGTCAACAACAGACTGTGTGTGGTACCCCATCTTGTGTTATTTCTGATAAAACAGATTGGCTAAATATTCAGTGTGAAGTTTTTTTTTAAATTTTCAATATTGCTTTTTAGAATTTTATCACTCCACTACAGCAGAAAAATCTTATTTAAGAGAAAAAAGCACTCAAAATCATTGAGGTAAATACTTCCTGTGCTTTTTTCCTTCCATCATTTCTTTCAAAGCTTGTGGGAGAGAGCAGTGGTATCTCTACTCCAAAGCAGCTGTGTGCATCAGCTGGCACACAGTAGTAAATCTTTGCTCTGAAATTCTTTAAAAATCATTAAATCAAAAATACAAAGCAACTTGCGGAGGTTTCCCAGATGAGGCATATTGAATGACAGTTCATCAAGGATCTGGGGACTGAGCTATGCACTTACACCCTCACTTGCCCCAGCATTAGACTGTCAATTGTCAACCTGAGTCTGCAGCAGGGAGGTGGCTGCTGATCCAGTGTTGTCAGGCAGAATGTCACCCAGGCTCCTGCTGTGTCACCTCTGGCAGTTACCTCTCTTTTGTGTTGCTGGCTAAGAATGCTGGGCATCTCCTGGCACTCATCTTCACTCAGGCCTCCAATCTGCAGTCTCCCTTCACTTCTGGAAGTTGTCTTTTTTCTTTTACCCACTCCTTTCCAGTCTCCAGCTTTCCTAACCCGAATAGTCTGTGTGCAGAAGCAGACTATGACATCAGTCTCTTAAGTGGTTTCTTACATCCCTTCAAGAACTGGGGAATGAAGGACATGCCATCTGTATTTAAACCAGGTATTATCAATATTTACAAGTCCACCTTCCTGGGAATGCAGAGGTTCTGGTTCGGACCTCCACGGACATACACACATGTATCCAGTTATCTGCTGCCTGCTAGCATTCACAGTGAAGCTATTTTTTTCATCGTGGCACAAGCAAGACTTTTTGTGATTCAGAAGTTCTGTCGTGACTCACAGGCTCTTTTGATATGCATGTATGATGCTTTAAATAGTACACCATGACAGAAAGACAGAGCAGGCAAAGTGGATTGTCTGCTTTGAGAATCTTGGTCCCTGGTAAGTCACACTCATTCACACACTTTCAGTGTTAAAACACAGTAATTTGGGTTTTTTCTATTAGATACAACAGTGAGGGAAAAAAAAAAAAAACACAACTAAGCCTTTGTAAAAGGCAGTTAATTTATGCAAATCAAACAGGCTGCTGTTTCTCAGTCCTCCACACAGAGCTGCAGAAAAACAGCTGAGGCACCTACCACAGTTTCTCAGTGAGTGCTTCACTGTCTAGGGGAAGAGGAGTTTTATCCTATTGCTCTGTCAAGTGAGAGAGAAATGGATGCCTGGACAACCAGGCAAAAATACTCTTTCTGCTCTGGCTGTGTCATTTGAGAATGAGAACTACTCTGTGACTCTACAGCCACACAAGTTTTGTTGTGTGCCAGCCCTACAGCTGCCAAGGCAAATACAGGCAGAAACACCTGCTGGGCTGAGGGAAAAGAAAAGAAACTCCCATAAATACCCGTGACAAGTTCTGTAACTCCCATGGTATCGACACTGATTTCTAATTTTATTCTCAAAAATGGATGTTATAGAAAATGCTTCACTCTTTTTTGCTTTTAAAATGCTTTTTTCCCAAGAGATTTAGGTAAAACATTATCTCCTGGAAAGTGTAAGTGCTAGTCAATGAGTTTATAGCTGTACTTGCAGCAACTAAAGACCTCCAAGCCTGTAAGGTTAGAGGTCATGTATGTGTGCCATTCTTCAGTGGAGGTTCTGGGTGGATGGATGCAATGGTAAAGCCAGACAGATTTTGAAACTGTCATGTAACTGATACCCAGTATTGCAGTAATGACTACCAAGAGGGAAGACCATCTTCACTGTGCAGAAGGGGATTGCCAACATCCAGGGACAGTCCCAAGCAGGATTGTGATCAGTTAGATGATGATCTGGGTACAAGAGGTGTGTGGCAACTCCTGGTTTCCAGGAAACACATGGTTGCTCCAGAGGCATTTGCACAGCACAGCTGGTGGCCAGGGGACACTGGGAAACTTACAAAGATGGATGTGTCTCGGCTATTCCAAAGCCATGTAGTAGCAAAACCTAGAGCATTTTAAACAATAATTAACCATGTTCCAGTGATGCCAGGTCTGGTGTGTCACATCACGGAAATCGTGCAGAAATGTAAAATATCCAAGCAAGTTTCTGATGGGAAAATGTCACGGACCTCTCAGTTACCCCTGCTGATTTCTTGCTATGAGTGGTGATGCTCCTCAAACACTGACCTCAAAGTATGTTCTGCTGTCACAAAACTTAAGTCCCATGTATGTTTAGGAATCTTGAATCACAATGGAACTGGCTGAACTGAAATAACAAGCATTGGTTTTGAAATGGTTGCTGTTAGACTTCCTGATTTTACCTCATCTGTAGAATCATAAAATTTATTTTAAAAAAAGATATCAAATTATAAGGAAGGCTGATCTGCAGAGAAAGCCTCATTTGCATCTTTCACTCCTCTGCTGAGCAGTTAAGTTTGAACTGAAAAAGCCAGGCTATTTTGACACAGTCAAACTACAAAAGAAAAAGTGGGCAATTGCATTTTACATCACAAAATGATGGGGTTTATAAACTGGGGTTTATACTTGTCTATACTTTTGGCAGTAAAATTCAGCAGAAATACAAGATTTTATGTACATTAAAATCTTATTACTGATAGGGACCCACTTATTTCTCTAGGGAGAAGGAAATGTTTATATTATGAAATAGCTTTGTACAGTGAAGGAGTTTATCAGAAAAGCCAGATTGTAGTTCATTTTCCAGGCAACTGAATTGAACTAGTTTTGGGATTGAGAGGATACCTTTTCTAATATCCTATAATGGTTAAAGACTGATTAGTTGAAGGTTGTATTAATACTAACAGCAGCTCAGTGTGCCTTAAACAAAAATAGCAACACCCACCAGAATTCGTTAACTCCTCACTGCCGAATAACTTCATTCACTTCCCACATGCAACCACCCACTTTGTTCATAACTCATTCTTTTAAATCATGCTCAGATGCACCTGATTAAAGATAGTCTTGAGGGGTTTCTTAAGACTGGTTACATATTATATGCTTTTGCAGTGGAAGTGTGCCTGCTAAGACAGTATCTGTTTCACAAGGGGTATAGATAACCTTGTATGTGCAAGCCTAATCGGTGCTTTTGGGCCTGTTTTTTCCCCTTTTTTCTGACTTAAGCTTCTGAATTTATATGTTTCACTTAGCAGCAGTTCTTTTTGTTGTGACTGTCCAATCTCCATCAGTTACTTGCTTGCACAGCCAAAAAAGAGCTTTTTCCATAGCTTTCTGCTTAACAGATCTCTAACTGAGGTATAAAAATTTCAGAGAGGCGGTTTCAATGTGGAGGATGTGAAACAGTTTATTATACTAGCCCTGAAACTCCTACCCCCAAAGTACTTTCTTAAAGGGCTTGTGAGATTTCTACTTGAAAATTTGGAAGTTTAATTTTACCTCAAGAAGAGATCTCGAGGACAGTGCAAGGAGACAAAACTGAGGTCAGCCTGTCTCTTATAATGAAGTGGCCTCTACAAGTAGTTGTTCTGTCATGTTGTTCTTTCAGGTAATAATTTTTTCTTTCATAATTATAATGGCTGCAGCTATTTCTACCATGTCAAGATCTAGTTTCAGGTCACATACCTTCTCCCTAAGCCATTTCAAAGGCCCCAGTTACAACAGACTGTGGCTGGACAGACTTTAGATGGAGAATCTGGGAATTCAGTTACAGGAGGACAAGAAAGGAAGGGAGAAAATAAAAATATATTCACTTATTTCACATCTGTCCTGGTTCCAGACAAGACAGGGTTAATTTTTGCAGTAGCCAAGAGGGGCATGGGCAGAACCCAGAAGTTATTCTATACCACCTCAATTATTGCCAAGACTGGGGGAAAGGAGTCTCTTCCAGGGAGAAGGTCTCTCTTCTGGCCAGTCGGTGAGCATTTTACATGTGAATCACTCTCTTTTGTACATTCTGTCATTAATATTGTTGCTGTTTCTGTTCATTTTCATATCTCATTTTTGTTTCCAGTAAATTTTTCTTATCTCAACCCGTGGTCTTTGCCTTTTGTGCCCCCAGCTCCCCTCTTGAGCACACTGCACTGGAGAGGGGGAGGAGGGAGCGAGCAGTGCATGGTTTTAGTGGGAGCACAAAACTGGAGAACACCATTCCTAAACAATAACACATCAAACCAATTTCTTTATTTCCCACTAGAAGTTCCATAAGAGGAGGCTGCAATAAGACTTGCATCTGCTATGAACTCAAATTATACCTCACTGCAGCATTTGTGAGATTTGTGACGAGTACTGCGAATAGCATAATAAAGAAGGACCCAATAAACAAGTTGATGATTTTATTCTGGAAAAAAATCAGTCCATTGCTCTTAATGAAACGGAAGGGATTTTTTCCTTTGTATAATTCCCTTCTTTCTGTCTTGGGACACTGGGTAAAACTGTTTCTTCATTATTTCTAACATTACTTCCACAGATGCTTTGGCAAATATTTGAGAAATTGCTTGGTTTTATATCTGAAAGACAGGGCTTGAAAGATTAGTTGCTACTTTCTGCATTAGGGAAGCTCTGTAGAATTACTGAATGTATCATATATGTTTCCATACTATTCTTCTGCTTCAGAGTAACATCATTTTAAGTGTGGGGGTTTTTTATTTATGAGCTAACTATTTGGGAAGTGTGATTAAATTTTATTTCTGTTCTTAATAATGGGGAAGTCCTTCTCTCATGTCTTGTATCAGCTCGTAAAAATACATAAATTTCATGGCTAAACTGAATTTCCCTTTCAAGATTCTCAGTGTTGCATTTATACTGAGCCTGACACTCAGAGACAACTCTGCCTCATAGATTTGTCCTTAATGGAGCTGAGCTGTCTCCCACTGGTTGCAAACTAGGCTTTGTATTTCCAGTCAGTCATCCTGAAAACTCAGTGAACACTAAAGGAGGAACACATATTCAGGAATCTAAAATATTTTTACAGGTCTTTCCTTTTGGATCTTTCTCTTAACAAACAAATGTTTTTTATTGGATTCTATATTTTCAGCTCTTGTGCAATAGGAGAAATAAGGGATTTTATTTTCTGAAACTATTTAGAAATGAGAGTGGCTAGTGCTGCTGCTAGGATGGTACATATTGACTATTCCATAGAATGATCATTCATTGTATTCAGGAAAACATATTGATGGATAGAAAGCAGCAAAAGAGACATTCTGCAGATTATATCCCTAAGAATTTGTTCATTATGTACATATTTCAACATCTCGCATAATACAGTCACCACACAAAAGGATAAAATGCAGCAAAAGTAGAATCATTTTTCTGTTGATTAAATACAACGTCAGGTGATCTTCCATCTAGTCTTGGGAGTTATAAGAATTTGGCACTGGCTCCCACTTTCCAACCACCCAACCTCTAAAAAAGCAAGCATTTCACAGCTGAAGTAAACATCATGTAGCTCAATTTGTGTTTACTTCAGATGAATGCCTCATTTATTTCTGCAAACATAAATTCCTTGTATTAAGAGTTTTACCGTAGAGAATAGTTCTCCAGCAGCAACAAATACCCTTGGTGAATTCTTGCTGACTGCTCCCCATCACTGTCTTCTCTCTCAGGTGCCCAGATGCGGGCTCCAGGATGTCTCCCTCCTTGATTTTACCCCAGACTGATGGTCAGCCAACAGGCATATCAAGGTGGCTTTTGCCCTTTTCTGAAGGCAGCTGTGGCACTTCACTTTCTCCAGTTCTTGAGGTTCTCCCTGGCATCTACAACCTTGGAAAGCTGATGGAAACTGGTTGTACAAGGACATCAGCTGCCTCCCTCAGCACTCTGGGGTGCAGCAGGACAGGTCCCAGGACAAGTGTGGGTGTTAGAGGCTCCTGCATGATCCCTGGCTTGGCCATTAAACTAGCTCCTCTCCTCCTTCACTGAGTGCAGAGGCCTGGCAGAGTTTGCTGGTGACAACAAGAAGGGTGCTGAAGACCTGCCTTATCCATGTCTGCTGTCACTGAATCACCTACCCCATCCTGCAATGGTCAGCTTCCTGTGACTAATGTAGTAGTAAAAGCATCCACTGCCCCTGACACTTCTTACAAGCCAGTGGAATTTTGGCTTCCCTTATTCTGCCTCTACATGCCTTGGCAGTGTTTATTTATTCCTTCTCTGTATCCTGCCCCTGTTCCCCACCTGTATTTGCATTTTTTTGTTGAAGATGTGTCACAAATTTCTTGCTTCATCAAGCTGCCCTCCTGATATGTCTCCTTGTTTTCATGAGAATGGACCATTCTTGTACTTGGAGAATGCTGTCCCTGAAGGCCAACAAGCTTTGCTGGAATTCTTTCCAGTTCAGAGATACCTCCTATGAGGTGCCACCTACAGGTTCTCTGAAAAAGGCAAAGTTTTTGCACTTGAAGTCCAAGAACTGTTTTTTGATTATATTCTCCAGCCATGCCTCAAAGTCCAGAACAGAAAATTTAGGAATCAGGAGAATAAAATCCCTAGGTCCACCATAGGAGAGGATCAGTTTCAAGACCACCTAAGGAACCTGAACATGCACAAGTCCATGGAACCCAATGAGATTCATCCACAGGTCCGAAGGGAGTTGGTAGATGAAGCTCCTCATCTGCAATCCATAATTTTTGAAAAATCATAGCAGTCAGGTGAAGTCCATGATGACTGGAAAAAAGGAAATATAACATACATTTTTAAAAAGTGGAAAAAAGATCTAGGGAACTGAAGACCAGTCAGTCTCACTTTAGTGCCAGGCAAGATCATTAAACAAATTCTGCTGGAGACTTTGCTAAGGCACACAGAAAATGAAGAAGTGATTGGTAACAGCTGAGATGGCTTTACAAAGGGGAAATCGTGCCTGACAAATTTGGTCACCTTCTAGGATGGGGCTACAGCACTGGATAGGGGCAGAGCAACCCCTTAACATTCTGCGATCACCATCCCTTTTATGGAAAAAATGTTCTCTTCCTTTTTAACAAGTTTGTCACCCAGGAAGACTCCCTGGTGTTCTCTGTGAGCTGCTCTCCAGCAGGTCAGCCCCTGACCTGTGCTGGTTCTTGGGGTTGTTCCTTACCAGGTGCAGCACCCTACACTTGCCCTTGTTTAACCTCATGGGGATTCTCTCCACCCAAATCTGCAGCCTATGGAGGTCCTGCTGAATGTCAGCACAGCCTTCAGGTGGATCAGCCACTCCCCGTGGTTTCGTACCATCAGCAAACTTGCTGAGGGTACATTCGATCCCTTCATCCACGTGACAGAATCACAAACTATGTTGAGTTGGAAAGGACCCACAAGGATCATTGAGTCCGATTCTTGGCCCTGCACAGCACCACTCCCATGAGCCACACCAGGTGCCTCAGAATATTGGCCAAATGCTTCTTGAACTCTGTCAGGCTTGGTGCTCTGTCCACTTCCCTAGGGAGCCTGTTCCAGTGCCCAGCCACCCTCTGGGTGAAGAACCTTTCCCTAATATGCAGCCTAAACCTCTCCTACACAACTTCAGCCCATTCTCTTGGGTCCTGTCACTGCTCACTGCAGAGAAGAGAACAGTGTCTGCCCATCTGCTTCCCCTCAGGAAGATGTTGAAGACTGTGATGAAGTCTCCCCTCAGTTTCCTCTTCTCCAAGCTAAATAGACCAAGGTATCTCAGCCACTCTTCACAAGACTTGCCCTCAAGGCCCTTCACAGGAGTGGTCCTCCTTTGGACACTTTCTAACAGCTTAGTATCTCTTTTTTTAGAAATCCTGATTCCATCAAATACCTTTGAGGAGTGACAACTCCCTCTTTCCTTCCTGTCAAGAGTTTCAGGAACACACATGCTCCTAAGGCACTTGGTACTTGGCTTTTTTAGGGTAGAAATGGCAGTAATGGTATCTTTCCCCATTTCCACAGTGGCTCAGAACAGCTAACAGGGGCTCAGACCTGTCACACTTTCTCTTTGTATTGAATTTGTAAGACCTTGGGTTTGAAGCTTGTCAATCTTGTTCTGCCTGAATTTTTGTTGAACTGTAGCTTTCTTTTTATTGTCTGAGCAGTGAAAGCAATTCCTATAATTGAGCAGGTGCTGCTGATGAATCTGTTTTATTTGTGTATAGTACAAACCACTTATTTTTTTACAGATAACAATAACAAGCAGTCATTCTATGCAAAATGGGGTAATTACACCTCTGTCACAATGGCATAAGGCAGAGAAACCCATGGTGCAATAGCAGAGGCTTTGAAAAGCAGAGATGCACAATATGATGCAAAGGAGTACAGGCATGGGGCAATAGAAAGTGGAGAACAAGCCTGGCACTGGAGAGAGACTCTGCATCTATAAGCAAATCTCCTGTGATCAGTTAAGGAAATGCAGACCCAGAGCTGGCCAGAACTGGTTTTAAAGGTAACAAAGAGAACAAATAAATGGCAACTGCCATATGTAGAGAGCACCATATATAGTAAATGTGGATGTCGCATGATGCTACATACCACTGAAGAAAAAGGAAGATGTGAAAAAAAATCATGTTAGCAAATGTGTACAAGTGGCCTCAAGTGGCTCCTGGAGAGAGAAAGAAGAAACCAGTGATATCAGTATCTTTTTCCTCCTGAATGATTCATGAGGCTGACAGCTTCTGACACTGCCCTCTCTAGGGGCCCAAATCTGTTGACTTCAATATTCAGGGGAGCAGTGGGAATATGAGCTCTAGGAAAAGGGGGATAAAAACTACAGAATGGGGGTGTTTCAATTTTAATTTTGTTATTATCAAGACTTTTCCATATAGAAGTGATTTTACTGAAATAATATTAATTCATGTTCTGTAATAATTAGATCTAGATCACAGAATCATAAAATCATTAACATTAGAAAAGACCTCCAAGACCACTGAGTCCAACCTTTGACTGAACACCACCATGTCAACTAGACCATAGTCTAGCACTTAGTGCCCTGTCAAGTCATTTCTTGAACACTTCCACTGAGCAGTCTGTTCAGAACTTGACAACCCTTCTAGTAAAAAAGTCTTCCTGTTGTCCAGCCTGAGCCTCTCCTGGCTCAACTTGAGGCTATTTCCTCTTGTCTAGTCGCTCAGTGCTTGGGATAAGAGACCAACCCCATCAGGCTACAGCCTCATTTCATGTCGTTGTAGAGAGTGATAAGGTCCCTCTGAACATCCTTTTCTCCAGGCTAAACAACCTCAGCTCCCTCAGCCACTCCTCATATGACTTACTCTCTTGACCCTTCCCCAGCTTCATTGCCCTAAGAAATTTTTATTTTTAAAAAAAGCCACTGGCAGACTCTGCAAGCAGCTTCTCATTTGGATGTGTCTTCAGTATTGGATGCCTGACTATCCTACATTCATCTACAAATAGACCTTAAGCTCACTTAGAGCTTCCAGCAGGGGAGCACAGCTACCACACCCCCTTGACAAAGGAGTAATACCATGTTTATTGGGGAGGCTGCCCTCATTAACCAAGCACGCAGTATCAGGAGGAACACACACGGAATGCCAAGGAAGAAAGGGAACACCTGCCTAAGCTAGCCAGATCAGTCAGATCAACCCATGCAATTAATGGCGTATCTGTTGGGGTTGGGTTTTTTCTGTTCTTTCCTTTTACCTGTGGAATTTCTTCCCATTGAGTTGCTTAGAAGCACTGATGGC
>VZSE01010767.1:229130-260084 GCA_013398275.1 Promerops cafer | reverse complement strand
GGGGGCAGAGATACCATCAGAATAGGGGCAGGTAAAAAGAGACAGGGTCAGGGGTAGCTGCTCTCTTGCTGCAGGGCTTCGTAAGAGGACTGTCGGACCTGCAGCAGAAGTTTGCTGCCACCACCATAACTCAATGGGGAACCTTTCTTCTGCTGCTGGGCCCCGCATCCCCCTGCCCTGCCGGGACATCCCGCAGGTTCCAGCTATTGCCATGGAGTTTTGATACATTCTTGTCCACCCCCCAGGATTTCTGCTCAGCCCTGCCGTTCCAGCCTGCTTCTTCCAAGAGTCCTGCTGGGGCCCCGGGATCGGCTGCCTCGGGGGTTTGTGAAGCGAAGCCTCTCCTCCATCCCTTCACGTCTGCGCCGGGCCGCCATTCCCACGGAGCCCGCGCCACAGCGCCCCCTGCAGCCGCGGGGGAATCACCGCACCTGCCCTGCCCGCCGGGAGCCCCCAGCGCCCCTGCTGGCCGAGCCCGGCACTGCAGCAGAGGGAGAGCGCCGCAGCCGCGAGGCTCTCGCTGGCTCTGGGTCTGTTCGGCGTTAACGCCACCGCTGGTGTGGTTTGTGTGCTTTGTTAAACACGCTAGTAAAGAACTGCTATTCCTATTCCCGTATCTTTGCCTAAGAGCCCCTTAATTTCAAAATCCTAATAATTCAGAGGGATTACATTCTCCATTCCAAGGGAGGCTCCTGCCCTCCCTAGCAGACACCTGTTTTGTAAACCAAGACAATATCAGATCTCACAGCCAGATTTCCCTCATATCCAAGAGATTAATAAAGATTTATGAGTTAGTCTTTTAGGATTTCCATCATCCTAACAATACATGTCTAACTTTACTTGTACATATGTTATGATTCCTGTATCCCATAAGCAGGATTTTGAGTATAATGCTGCATCAGCTGCCAGGCTGCAGGGAATGAAGCCACCTCAGAGGGACAGGGTGCTGTCTGCAGCAGGGGTGCAGCAGGACCTGGAGCTTTTGCTGAAGGCTGTGCTACAATCATGGTGGTGTGGTCCGTGCCAAGGTGACTGACAGTGGTGAGAGTGAAAAATCACCAGAAATCAGCAGCCTTCTGTCAGTCATAAAGGAAATTTTGATCTTTTCTAGTTTTTGAAAGCACAGTCAGAAAAAGCTTGTCCTACTAAATCAGGTGGTTTACCGTGCAAGGCTGAGATATAGATACAGTCTAATTAATCAGAAAATGGTACAGTTGGACCTCATGGACATGTTACCTGCTCTGCTAAAACCAGTTTTGAAACTGAGTTTTTGAAAGCCATCTGCAAGGTTAAATTGTGATAATAATGTAACCATTGTTCTGACAATAGCGTTTACATTCTCTGAGGTCTGTGAAGGATTTGAATATTAATGTGCGTAACACTGTAAAATAGATTTTTCAGGGCAGATAACATGCGCTTGTAAAAGACATTATTTGTGAGAAAAATTTTGTCCTCAGTTGTTCCCTGCAGTAGTGTTTGTCTTGTGTCCCTAGTATATTAAAGCATAAAGACCATTGTGGGGACATAAATAGCAGTGCATTTTGGTGGTGTTGCAGCTGTTTTTGTTAGGCATCTGTAGATTGCTGTGAGGGGAGCAGGCAAACCTCAAAACTTCCAGAGTGTTTTTGCTTATGTTCAAAGACTAGGCAAATGCTTAGCAACTAAAAATTAATCATCATTATTCAGGCCTTATGTATGTCATACCACATGTCTGACACTCCTTCTGGCTCCTGATATTCACAGAGCTGACTGGCTTTAGGTCTCTGAGGTCAGGATGGCCAGGCTCAGGACCACTGTGATAAAAGAAAAGAGAAACAATTTTGGCAGGTTTGGCCCAAAGTATTATTTCCTCCTTTTGTAGGTCAAAACCAGTCTATTGTGGCCCTTCCAGACATGTGTTACTGATTTTCTAGAAGGGTGTTACCTGTTAGGTGACTGCTATCTGATTCCTTCTAATAGTTGCATCACTGTCTTAGTTCTACTGTTTTTATGCAACTGTACCAAACAAACTTTACAAAATCTGTAGCTTCTGACATCAGTCAGTCTTTTGATATGTGTGGCTGCCACACAGGCAGAACAAAGTCACTAACAGGTCTGATGCCTGAGGTAGGTAAGAGAGGGTAAGAGGAAAGAGACGCAATAATTTTAATTTCATTTAATAAAGCATGTTAAGCAATGCACAGGTTTTGGCTGCAGCAACGCTATGACTTAGAAGAATTTCAATCTAGTCTAGATCAAACCTCAGAAAAGATACAGCTCTGTCTGATTTGATGGTCAAGAGATTCCACAGAAAGAGAAAGAACAGAAATCTTCTCTTTCACCAAATACCTCCCCCCACAATCTCTCACACTCCAGTTTCTGAAGAGTTTGGTGAAGCCTTGGGCAGAACAGAACGATGAAACATGTCCTCAGAATCTAGCACGGGTTTTCTGGTTTCGTATGTTTTGTTCTCTGACTCATCCCTTTAAATCCCTTTACATTAATCAAATTCATCCACGCACTTTCGGTAGACAAAAACACGACATCATTAATTCAAAGACCAACATAATTATTTAAAATTTTTGGGGTGCAGTTAAATACATTTTTTTTAAATTGTAGATCAGGGAGTATGTCAAAACAAAAATAAGGTTTCTACTTCTTAGTAAAAGGTCTTATTATACATTTCAAAAATGTATAATTCAGCTTTGTTTGAATGGAAGAGGAAGATATCAGTGTTTAGTTTCCACGAAAATAACTGCAACACCTATAAGCTAGAGTACTTTTAATTGTTTGTTTTGGTTTTTTTTTTAATTCCAAGTATTGTTAGAGCTGTCTTTTGTTGGGTATCATACCACAGAAATGCTAAAGGGCATGTATGTCATGCATTGCATTGCATTTATGCACTGCAAGGATTAAAACAACATTATAATCTCCAAAGAAGCTTGCACCAAAAACAAAAACAAGAACTGGATTTTCAAATGTATGGCCTGTCTCACCTGGTAATTTAACTTCTGGGAAAGGTCAGTGATGACCATGTCAGGGAACAGCTTAGCCAAAGTCAAGAAGTGAACCACCAGGCAACAGCAAGTATTTCTAGAGGTAATCCTACCTTGGGGCTGGTAGGCTTTGACATACACCAAAAAGCATGAGACTTCAGTTTATGTACCTTATTTTTATCCAAGCTTGTGCATCCCTGCTTTTACTCCACACCAGTTTTGGGTGGAGACAAGGAGAGGTGGTCATCAGCCTGTCCCCCCAAACCAGGACTCTGCTCACAACACATAATGGGAAGAAAAAAGTCTTCTTTATCCTGAGTGGACCCCAAAAGCCTCCTTGGATCCCTCAAAATCACATTGAGCTCCCCACCACCTTTTATTACTACTACTTCTTTCTGCTACTAAATTCAGTTTACATTTGCCAGCAACAAAGGAAGGAAGGAAAATTTAATATGTTCCTATTACTAGAACAACAAAACACAATTTTTATCAACAGTCCAGAAAATATCTTATAGCTAGAAGCAGCATTCTTCTGTTTCTCACTCTCCATCAAAATGCACTAATCTGGCACTATGTCCAGCTCTGGTAATACAGCCACAGCCCTGCAGAGATGAGCACTTTCAGTTTTAAAACTAGATCTGGATTACCGAAATAGGCAGCCTCAATTTCCATTTTGCAGTCACAGTCCAGCAGATACTTAAAATGCAAGTTTTCTTCTCAGCTGAGACTTTGTTCCATGGAGTATAGTTGAGTGAACTTTCATTCTTTCTAAAAAGAGCTGTTCTGAAACAATTTGAAGAAATGTGTTGTATAGATACACAACAAAATTACTACAGAATCTTTGTTCCAACCTTGCTTCAAGTTTTTTTCTCACTTTTCAGAATGGTTGTATACCAAAAGTAGTTAAAGATTTGGAGGCTTTATTGCAAAGTGATTTTGGAGAATGGTGCCCTGTCTATCTCAATACTTGAATTTCTTTTTTTTGACAAGGCTCTGTAATATGAGACACATTTTCAGATTAACCAACTGAAACTTAAGAACAAAGAGAATGTATGGTGTTGAGTATAAACACATGCCAAAGTGCCTTCTTTACACTTCCAAAAAAGTACGCAATATATAGAAGCAAGGAAAAAAAAAAGGAAGACACTTTCTCAAAAGCTGATCTCAGACATCATAATGACCCTAGACCAGCTAATCAGGTGGAACTGTTGAAGTGATATATCTGAGTGCACCTCCTGTAAGCAGAGCACCCCACTAGCAGACATCCCTTTATGGTAAGAATCATTTATGGACATATGCATTTCAAGGTAATACAGGTCATCTCATCATGAGATGTACCCGTCTTTATGCATTTATACTTGGACAGAAGATGTGGAGATCAGTCCATGATTTTTTGTGGCGTGACCATGCACAGTCCAGGTTGATGCACGTGCTGTGAATATCAGGCCTGCAGGAGAGCAGCTCCTGGGGGATTAGTTGCCAGTGTTGGGATGGTTGCTCACTGGCCAAGAAAGCGCACTGTGCAGCCCCAAATGAGGCGAGAGGCTGCCCCTAGCTGGGCAGGGGCTGCTCGGGGTGGTTGTGGGGGGTGGCAGTGTTGGCAGGGCTGGGGGCAAGGGCCTCCTTTCACCACCAGCAGCCCCCATTCTGTCTCCCTCTTGGCATTGACTCCCTCCTGGCCTTTCCAAGCTGGACTTCCCAGCGCAGTGGTGATCCTGGAGACACTTCTCAGGTGGGTACCAACCTGCTGAGCCTGTGCCAGCTGTGTGAGCTGCACAGGGCACAACAGGAAGCTTCCTGTGTCAAGGAGTCAGCACAGACCAGGCTCCCCAGGCACAGAGGTGTTTTTGAAAGTCTTATCTTGCATATGGAGAATGTCCTTTGGACTTGTTTAGTCAGCTTTTTTTTTCCAGTTTGTCAGAACTGCCCTGCAGATATGAGATTAGAGATAACCTGCTGCATGATACAACAGCAGTTTGGAGTTAGGCTGAATTGCAAGAAGCTTTTCTATTGGCATCACCTTATGAAGAAATGAAGTTATTTTGGCAAGGTAATTCTTTTTGGGGGGTTAAGAAGGGAATAAAGCTAGGAAAGGTGACAATCTCAGAATCTGTGCAGAAGTTAAGCTTTTCCAGTCACCATGGTTACTTGCTTCTAAGCCAGAAACAGGGAGGGAATGTAGAATTTATATCTTTAAACTGGCCTGCCTTATTGAAACTATATTGCATTCTGAGTTGGACCCACTTCAGTAAAACTATTCAAAGAAACAGGCCTGCATTTGATGTGAAATACCATAGACATTAATCAGAGTGATTAATTCCTGCACTCTGCAAACAGCAATTGTAAAAAATGAACTGACCAAGTCAGAGTCAAAGTGGGTTTGTTGGGGTTTTCTTAAGGTGGCACAAAAATAGATTTGATATTTTTCAGAAGGTCAGTTAAGACTCCAGTTTGCCAGCACAAGGCCACAAGGACTATTTAAGCTCTTAAAGCAAGTGGTACATGGAATATTTTCTAGGCCTTCTGCATTGATGTGTTTGACCTTGTAGCTGTTTTTGCATCAGGAAGAAAATGGCTGGTAAGGATGGCAGTGTCTGAAAAATATGATTAGGAAAACGTTATTGAAAAGAGTATTTCTGCTTATTAATTTCTATCTACTGGCTGAAGAAAGGACATGGTTTCTCTCTTCTTGTCCATTTCCTCAAACTCTCATCCACTCACTCCTAATTAGGAGGGAAAAGAGCTGGTAGTTTTGGGAGAGGAAGGTGTCCCTGCCCATGTTAGGGGGGTTGTAACTAGATGATTTTTAAGGTCCCTTCCAACCCAAATCATTCTATGTTTCTATGTTACTTTAGGTACACCAGCAAGAGCTTTTGGAAAGATTTTCCAATGCAACATCCAAATCCTAAAATCTTTTATTACATCTCTTTACAAAACAGATCTTGTTCCATATCCATGCAGTTTTTTCTGTATACAGTTTACTTACATGATGGCCTGTACCTTTTACTGCAGAGCCTTCTGCAATTCAGGAAACACTGTGGATCAAATTCAAATATTCCTCAGAAAAAACCCTACTTTCAACTTTTAATAGAGACCTAGTCACTACCTTAACCATTTCAAAAAGCACTGGGGGTATGCCTACTTAGTTAGGTGTCAAGAACCCTTAGATTTTTTCTGTGATAACAAATATTAATTTTACCTCATTTAATTCAATATTAGTACTATTACTAAATGAGAACAGTATTGTGAAAACTGTAGCTTTCAAGTGTTTTTTCACTTCATGCTCTTGATTTGGCCTGTAATTATAAATGCTCACATTATAATTCATGATTAAACCATGGTGAAGTCATCAGTTATGATTGTGACCAGACATTTGATTTTGACACTTTTATGATTTACATTATGTAAAGGAAGAGTTCTTGACAGCTGAACACTGCTGGTGCAGCTAATCCAGTCACCACATTTACTGCAGCAAAGGCAAGAGATTCATGAGCTAAACTGTGACCAAAAACTAACTTTTTGACTGTTGTATCTGCCCTAAAAAGTAAAACAATAAAAAAGACATAATTTGTTTTAAGCAAATCTTAGACTTTACCTATAATGGTTCAATTACAAATATCTTTCAGCAGAGAAGAGCACTGATGCCCACCCACAATGTGATGTTATAAATTTAGAAACACTCTTCTGCTGTTACCATAGAAATCATTTAAGTTTGCAACAAAAAATTATGGGGGAATTTAGGGAAGATTTAACAGATGCTGTTAAATTTCATCTATTTTGTTTCCAATGCACAAAATACCCTCAGAGTCAAAAAACAGTCAAGTTAGCAGAGGAGGGATGTTTGAAATCTTTATCTCTACCTGAGAAAAGTCTAGAATAACAGAAGAATTGCTGGTAGCTGTCATATCCAACTCCTCTGTGTCCACCTGTCTTACACCATTGGAAGAGGAATCCTTCAGCTCCCAAGATTTGGGGCAGAGAATTCACTTTTGGGATGAACAGGAATTACACCTTATTTTTTGGGCTGAAAAATGTTTTACCCCCAAATCTACCTTATTTGAGACTTAAGATCTCCTTAGGTCCAATGGCCTTTCCAGCAAAACAGATCCACATCAGAAATATACACTGCTATAACAGCTTTTCAAAACAGCTTCTGTGTGACCAATTTGGATAAACAAACGTTTATGGATATGCTTGTGAATCACCTCATTATAGTTAGATTCCATGCGAACACCAAGGTCTTCTCAGCAGGAGCAAGTTTTGACCTGAGTGCCTGCAATGCAGAAGGCTTCGTATTCAAAATCATCTTTAGCATAGTAGAGATTTGAAAATGTCAGATCCAGACACCATTAGATTTAGTGCTGAGGTTCTCACTGATTTTTATGCAGTTTGGATTTGCTGCAGTCCTTACACAGGACCAGGCTCTTTTCTGCTTCTCACCCCACTCAGCCAGAGAGGAGGCTGGGGAAGGGACACTGCCAGGCCAGCTGAGCCCAGCTGACCAAAGGGATATTCTACCATATGACATCAAGCTAAGTATACGAAGAGCAGGCAGAAAGAGGAAGTGAGGGACATGTGGAGTGATAGCATTTTTCTTCCCAAGTCACCATCACCTGTAATGGGGTCCTGGTCTGCTGGAGAGGGAGGAACACCTGCCTGCCCATGGGAAGCAGTGAACTAATTCCTTGTTTTTCTTTGCCTGTGTGTGTGGCTTTTGCTCTACCTTTCTCCTTACCTTTTGCTGTACATTTTACACTGCCTTTATCTCTACCCATGTCTTTTCTTTTTTACTCTGATTTTCTGCCTTATCCCACCAGAAAGTGAGGAGGAAAGAGGAGAAGTGGGAAGAGCAGAATGAGCCAGTGGCTGTTTGGACTTTTGTTGCTGGCTGCTGTTAATTTTAGTTTAACTCTTTAACTCTTTAAACAGATTAACTCTTTCAAAGAGATTAACTTTCTTTCAAAAGCATAAATCCAAACCACTGCATTGTACCAACTACTAGGAAGAAAACTAACATTAATCCAGGCAAAAAAAAACAGGACACCTGAGATAAATGAACAATTCCGTATGTCTCAGAAAGTCCTTTAGTACTTCAGAAAGAAACTTGATGCAGAATTGTTCTATAATGCTGCTCTATAGTAATATAGGCCTTTAGTACTAAATAGAACAACATGCTGGCATGGATTTGGATGCTCTCATGCACATGATTATCTGCCAGAGATCACTAGTCAAAGTTTGAAATTAATTGTGAAAGAAATAAGAAGGAGCTCTGAAAACCTCTGAGGAGGAGTGGCCAATAAATAGTTTTCAGGTCTCTATTTCTAAACACTTATGATTGTACCTTGTCCCTCTCATGACCACTCAAACTCAACATTCTCCAGAACACACACACAGACACACACTCACACACACACTCACTCTTCACACACACAGAGACACACACATTCATGAAGTGAAGGGATTGACGAACCTCCAGAAGAGAAAAAGACAAACCACAAACTCAAATGCTGCTGGTGTTCTCCAAGTCAAATGATTCCAAATAACCCAATCCTAAATATTCAGCACGTTACAGATATTTTTTATTGACAGTCTTCCAATTGCTGACTAATGAAGAAGACATTAATTCTTTTTAAAATACAGGTTCAAATCTTTCTTTCAAGGAAAGAACTGCTTATCACACATTATATGCCTTAGTGAACACTGTGACTTAGTGAGAGGCAAACATTTTGTTAGATTGGTGCATACAGATCCCCAGGTGTAGGTTGATATAGTTTCTTACAAATTTGTTCAGTGTGTGTCAGCAAAGGTCTGCACTGGAAGTTTTACAATAATTTATATTTTTGGCACTCAGAGCTGAGTTTGCTGTGACACTGAAACAATTCAGAAAGCACATTCAGTATGTGAATGCATTGGGTCTGGCTGACATGAAGCTGACTTTCTCCACAGCAGCCTACAAATGTTACTCATGTTAAACCCCTGCTTTTCTAGTAGCAAGTAAACAGGTCCTGGAAGTGGCAAGTGAATTTCTCTTTTTGATTTGCACTGCCCCAACACCCATTTTTTTACTGTATATTTTACTTTCAGGGTTAGGGTTGGGTCTCAATTTGCTGTCTCTATTCAGCTGTAATTATGTCACAAGTCTCCTTGCCTTTCTTCTACCTTTTCCCATGTTGCAGAGAAGGAAGCTAGTAAGCAGCTGTGTGAGCATTTGGCTCTCAGTTATGGCTGGCCCACCATGGTAAATGAGCAGGGGATTTTTGAGAAGGAATTCATCACAGGAAGGCAGAATAACTCTTTTCTACCTACACCTTTTTTTTTTTTTCTTTTTTTTTTTTTCCCCCTGTAACTAAAGAGAAAACTAAAAAGTGTGTTGGTCCTGACACACACCTCCATATCCTCTGAGCTAGCAGCTCAGAGGTGCTCCTGAGAAGCTGCTGTGGAAAATGAGAGTTCTCTGTTAAATGTAATTTGCTGGCAATACTTCTTCATTTTCAGGCTTCTTTCTCTCTCAACAACTCTACACCAGATTCCCCAAGATTTCTAGGGAAATTAATGAGCTGAGCTTAATCTAACTATGGTTAATCCTTTGATTTGTGTAATTTATGTGTTTGTGCAGTGTTCACTTGTTTGGTTGGTTGGTTTGGGCTTTATTTTTATTTGAGTGTGTATGTTCTAATTAATTACATATTCACATTACAAGAGGCCAACATACAGTATGAGGTCTGTAGCTCTGACTTTTGGAAACTCAGCACTTGCCTGCTCGTGCTACTGCGGCTGCAGGTGGATGGATTAGCCAGGCTGGGAGTACAGCCTTTTAAGCTTTCCCTAAAAACAAACTTCACATTAAAGCAGGATTTCCAGCTCAGGTGGCTGCCCTTGATCCCAGCCTCCTCCCGTCAGAAGCTTGCTAGAAGTGTAGGTGGTCTGGGTCGCAGCTCAGTGCACAGATCAAGGGGAGCCACATCCCTGTGAGACAAAATCTGTCCAGCCAGCTCCGAGGCATGAAAACAAAGTCCTTTTCGCGATACTCAGCGTGGTGTATCACCGAGCAGTGAGAAGCTAACCCGCGAGCAAACTTTTTCACTTTGTTACAGTGACACCTGGTGTTGCAAGATAGCTTTTTCGAGAGAGAGAAACGCGAGGACGTCAGTAAAAGCAGCAACAGAAAGGCTTATTCCTCGGCACTGGCAAAGGAATGTTCCAAATTGCAAACACAAGGGGTTTTTTCAGCACTGCTTTCTTCCTTCCACACTTGCTAAGTGGAAAAACAAAAACAAAAGGGAGGTTCTGGGACTTCATGCATCTACTCTAGGTGATTTATGTATGCATTATACTATGGAGCAAAAACTGTCACATAGATTTGAGGACCATTTCACAATGAGACAGCAAAGCAGTCCTCTAAATATAAAAACAAAAAACTCAAACATAATTCTTCGTTAAAGTATGTCAAACATGAAGCCTAATGGGCTATCTTGATGACAAAACAGTTAGGGAAGATATATTTAACTACCAGTAGAGTTTACTCAAGATCAGTAAATCAAGCTCCTTTGTAACATCATTTACCTTCAAGAAGGAGCACAGCATTCTGTCCTGGTTTCAGCTGGGGTAGAGTTAATTTTGATTACAGTGGCTGTCATGGGGCTGGTTTGGGTTTGTGCTGAACAGAGGGCTCATTACACAGACATGGTTGTTATTTCAGAGCAGAGCTTACACAGAGCCAAGGCCTTTTCTGCTCTTGGTGCTGCCACAGTGGTAAGGTAGGGGTGCATGGGAGAGTGGGAGGAAAGAGAGTCAGTGCGGGGAAGAAGGAGAAAGAGGGGACATTTGGAGTGATGGCATTTGTCTTCCCAAGTCACCATCATGTGTGATGGGGCCCTGGTCTCCTGGAGATGGCTGAACATCCGCCTGCCTATGGGGAGCAATCAATTAATTCCTTATTTGGCTTTGTGTGTGTGAGTGTTGCTTTCCTATAAAATTTTCTTTATCTCAATCCACGAGAGAGTTCTCTAGCCTTTCCCCTTCTGATTCTCTCCCCAGTCCTGTGGGTGGGACAGTGAGTAAGCAGCTGCCTGAGGCTTGACTGCTGGCTCAGGTTGAGCCACAACACATTCCCCAGTTGCAAACTAACAAAACTCAGAGCTATGTTTATTAAGAAAAGATCTACACTCAACAGGGTCGCTAATGGTAAAATGTTTTAATATTAAGAAAACCAAAATACCCCCTGAACACCTCAAAAAGCTCCAAACAAAAAAACCGCAAACAAAATCTCACTAAAAAGTCTATCAAATTACAAAGGTAAAGTAGTGATAACTGTGTTTTGTCACTGTGAAGGTCTAGCTTCAGTTCTAGGAGTGGGATTCTTAATCTAAATCAATCTTTTTTAGATCATTTTCATTTAGGCCCCTGGAGAAGTACTGAACAGTAATAACTGTTCGTTGTAATGTGTCCTTTAAATTGCTTTCATTTTAGCACAAGTTAAGCTATCTCAAACAGCAACAAGGTATTTCATTCCTTGGAACCTGCCAAAAACCTCAGTTGACCTGCTGGGAGGCAAGAAACACCAACTTGTTGTCAGGCTAATTACAATAAAGCTCTAGGTTTATTATTTGGACTAATTTCCATGCACATTATAGTGACACCTGAAGACTGCAGAGATGAAGAGAGGCAGGTGAAAGCTGTGTGAACTTCTGTACTTCCATACTCACAAGTTATTTTCTGCCACACTCTCTTCCCCTTATTCTCACCTTCCCCCCAACCTCTGCCTCTAAATGGCATTTTGGACAAACTTGGCTGGACAACCCTGCTTGACACCATCAGATATTTGGCAGAGGCCCTTCTCTCCATTTAAAGACTGAAGCATGTGCTCTACCCTTCCTTTAGAACCACACACTCTGGTCTCATTAATGGCACACTTTAGTGGCAAGGGACAAGAACGCCCAACAGGACTCATTCTGAGAGTGTCCTGGGTAAGTGCTACAGCAGGGGAGGGAGGGTGTTGTTGTTATTGTTTGGTTTGGTTTTGTGTTTGTTTGTTTTTGTTTGGATTTTTTGTTTTGGTTTTGGGGCTCATTTCATTTCATTTTGGGGTTTTGGTATTTTTTCTTGGGGTTGTGGGGGTGTGGGAGGTGTTCACAACCAGTCAGCTGCTAATGTGATTTTTTGAAGTAACATAGACAGTGCTGCCTGTACTTGGTCTCTGTAGACCTTAGGTGCCAGTCATGATGGTGAGAAAGAAGGAACCAGTTAGATGTGATGATCCAAAATGAAATTCTTTCTTGAGAGTTCAAAATGTCAGAACTAATAATACCCAAATGCAACTCAAGATAGTATAAAAACTGAAAATAAAGGAAAATTTCCTGCTGAAACACAGTGAAAACCATAGCTCTGAGGTTCTGGTCACTGCATGGTTTTGGGATGGCTTAAACCTTAAGGCAACAATTTCCTAAAATTGTAAGATTATGGCAACACAGCTTGAGTCTTTCTAGACATTTTCTAGGCTAATTCCTTGTGATCTTTTTAATGCATAAGACGCTTTAAAGCATAAGATGCTTTATGTTTTATAACATAAAGATTGTATTATGACTTTTCTCTAAGTAATGCAGGTACAAGCCTGTTCCATTCTGGAAGGTTCCATCACTAACTTATTGTCAGAAAGACTAAGCTGCTACTGAAGAGGTATTTTCTTTGCAGAATGAGATATTAGCCATTTCCAGGGAGACTTTTAACATCTTTGTCATGTAGGCAATAGTAAATCTGCTGTTGCTTAAAAGAATAGTTGTTTGGGTTTGTGTGGCTTATTTTTCCTTGGATATGTAAGGTTTGGGATTATTCTGCATTTCTCCAATACTATAAAAAATATTATAGGGCCTTTTCATCTTTTCTCCCAAGACCCATGGCCTTATTTCACTTCACATACATCTCACAAGTGTTACCACTTTGTACTGGGTTTGCACGGCAAGGTTTTGGTAGTGGGGTGCTACGGGGTTGTTCCTTCTGAGATGCTGATCTACCAGCTTCCTCTGTGTCTGATGAAGCCCACACAGTCCATCTCCAAGGTGGACCCACAAAGCAGAGCAGTTTGTTTTAAGGTTCTGGAATCAATTCTGTTACTTCTACTGGGAATAACCCGGAGTAATACATTGTTGCTGACAGTCAGAGGCCGTATCAGCTCTCATGCCAGCTAGAAACTTCCACAGCACAGCAGCTGTGGGAAAAGGATACAAAATAACCCTAAAAGGAACATAACAGTCAGGAGAGGCTATGAGGAAAAAAAAATCAAACAGTTACACATGTAGCTTTGCCACTACTGTAATTCACTAAATGCTACAAGTTTCACTGCTGATACATTTGGTAATAATTAAACTTTGGATACTCTCATAGATAGTTTTGACACATGGTGTCATACTTGCTCACCAAAGATTATGGAAACTGCAAGTCAAGTGCAAGAAGAAAAGATATTTCGATTTTGAGGCCCAAAAATGCAAGATGTCCTAAAAAGGCATTTCAAGTGAGTGCTGCCATTCTGTAACAGGCATAAACCCTTTTCTGTTTTGTTTTTGTTTTGTATAAAAACATGGTCTTCCCTGTTGCAGCTTAAAAACAAATTATTGAAGTATGTGGTGTGGTTATCAAAGCACTTATAAGAATACATCTGATCCCTTCAATTTGGGTTTCTGAAGTTATGTCAGAGGCAAATGCAAGGAGAGATTCAGGTAAAATCTTAATGCCTTTGCGTCCTGTTTTCATGTCCTCAAATTATTATTGATGACTGAATTATGAGTATTACCCCTATTATTACAAATGAGTGTTTTCATATTGACTTCAGGGAAAAAAAAAAAAAAGATAATTTTTATGGGATTTCATCTTGACTATTTTAGGGGCTCCAGCAGAAAAATCTGCTACCTGAAATAAGCCAAATTTTTTTTTTTTTTTCTTTTTTTTCTGTTACAGGTAATTTGTCTGCAAATGTGTTATCAAGCCATAGAAAGATCTCACTTCAGCTGTTTTAAAGTTTAGGAATCCTACTTTAGAAACTCACTATATGTGATAAGCATGTATGCAGACTTCATACCTTCTTTTTCACAAAGAGTTTTGAATTGTATTAGCTTTCAGATGAAAGGCAGGCAGGAGAATTGAGATGCTGGCAGTTTGCGTGAGCAGCTCCCTAAACATCTGATCATGAAAAGCATCTCTCCGTGTCACTTACAAAGCTTTCCTCATTAACTCTGTAAGTCAGGCTGATGCTTCCAATAAGCACTTAGTTTTGCATTTTCTACCAGCAGACATTTACTTATGACAACTCCTAAACAGAGAAAACATACATAATTATAGGGCTAGAGGTTTACAAGGTGGCTCACATTTGATGACCTGCTATATTTTCTTCTATTTTCCTTGCTAATGCTATGATTTACATCTTAACATCCAAGTACATGCCCATTATAGGGAGAAAGCAAGCTGTACTTTTCTTAATTAACCGGTAGTTCTATAAACCTTCAGAGGCTGGTATTATTACAGTATTTTAGAGGAATACAGATTAATCAGTAGCCAAGACAAGAACAGAAGAACCCAGCCCATGCAAAACTGGAAGCAAATCATGGGGCAATGTTTTTTGCATTACCTGATCCTTCAAAACATTTGATGATAGGATGTCTCAGAGATGCCTGTGAACTTTGACAGAGAAGATTATTAAGGAATTATGCTAGGAGTGTGTGCATATCACATATGCACACACATATGCACTGTGTCCATATCAGACTGTCCTCATACTGCAATGAATCCAGGCTGTCTTAAGAAATCCTTATGCATGGGAATTTGATTTCCAGAAATGTGTACAAGTCAACCGTGTCAAGTTTGGGCAGCTCCAGCCTATGATGAGCATTTCCCCTTGTGGAGTAAGAATCATCTGGCATGCCTGCCTCACACATACCAGCAGTCCACTAATTAATTACTTCAGTGTTGAGTCATGCCAAATGACACTCCTAAGGGCAATCTGCTAACAGGAACTCAGCTGTCAGCAACATCACTGCATCACTAGAGATGCATCAAGTATTCTTCAGATGACTAATTAACATCTATCATTTTCCTCTTCAGTAATGTATTTGGTGAGGCACTGCAAGGTCCAGACAAATCCTGAAACCCCCGATCAGTCATACTGTTTAAACTGCTTCTCAATACACTCCAGGTACTGTAGTATTTTTATTTCCTCTAACGTTTATAGACACAAATTCATTATTATTTGTAAAAGAAGAGGTAGAAAGGTTTCCAAATCTCAATTAAAAACTCTAAAAATCATTCAGTTTATATGACTACCCTGAAGATCTCAAAAATCTTTGATGACTTTCGATCTTTTTAAAAAAATATTCTCATTTCTATATAATTTTACTGAAGATCAGCATTTAAAGGGGTCCTACTCCTCCATTATCCTCTCTTCAATAAGTTCCTTAGAAACAGACAAGAAAACCAAACCCCTGATATTCAGAACTCTTATAGTATGAGTTACAATAGGTTAATGGAGTTCCAAATATATCCTAATCTTCAGTCAAAATTAAACAAGAAAATTACAATTTTCCCTTTTACTCATGTTAGAAGTGTCTTCAGTAAAATGCAAACTCCTTTTCCCTTGCAAAACTGTCATTTTGTAACCTGACTCACAAACACCATGTTAAATGGTATTACAGAAATTATTTCCAGTAGTATAACCTTTAGCCACAGCTACAACCAAAGACAGAAGGCTTGCCAGAACCAAAAACTGTCTTCAGATAGGCTGGACTAACACCAGCCAGCCACCACTGCAGCTGCCCTCACCCACAGCAAAGTTTCATCAGCTCTAGCACCAGCTCTGAACAGAGCATCAGGAGTGTGACATGAAGTCTTCCTTCAGAGGACTTTCCCTTTATACAAACATTTTTGCACTGTGTTGCAACACATTATCTCTGTCACTCTGCTCACTACTGGTACTGACAGGTTGTGTCACCACTATGAGAAGAGAATGCTTCCCTTTATTTTCTCATTATACAGCTCCTGCCAGTTCCATCACATGTTTTCTTACCATTCCAGGATTTCCTCTCACCTTTCGACAAAGGCCAAGGCCATTATAAATTTTTCCAAGTGGAAGAACATTTCCCATACGTATATCACTCTCAAAAGCCAAGTTCACTTTTGGTGACAGTCATGGTTTGCCCTTCAGAGAGACCCTCTCTGAAGCTAAATCCAGATTATTTATTAACTTCCTTCTACCCACCCTCCTACCTAGTCATGTGCAGTGTGTGCATGGGATATTCCTTGTTTACTCTGCCCCTGTTGATGTCAACTGGCAGGACAACAGGTGTGACACTAAGTCAGATGTCAGTGCTGTCCTGTTGGGAGGACTAATCTGTCAGTGAAACATGACCTTCAGATCCAACACTTCTGAACATACCTGACAACCTCCTTTTCTGCCACCGAACACCTCTTGGTGTTTTCCAGCTTGACAGGACAGACACAGGGTGCCTATCTGCACCCAAAGGATTAAGTTTCAGCATTTCCTTCATTCCAAGGCAGGGATGGATAACAATCTCAGAGCTGAATTTCTTCACAGTAGCATTTTCAAAATGTAGTTTGAAAATCAAGTTTTGCCATGCTCACTATTGCAAATAAGGCAAAGCACAAAAACAGATGTGGCATAGCATATTGTCATAGGTTAACATATATATATACTGTCAGTTGAACATAAAGAGCAAGAAGACAGTACAGAAGAAATCAAACTATCCTAAATCCTGTAAAGACAGCTACTGCAACTTCATTTAAGTTCTTTGTACAGCATAATCAACACTTGGATAGAAATTTGGAAGGGAGTAACTCTATAAGCATCACTCCACTATGCAAGTCTTTTCATATCAGAGAAAAAACTACATCAGATCCAGATGAATCTCTGAATTCCGAAAATGAAAAGGAAGTGTAAGACCAGTTATGAGAAATTCTAAAGTCTGAAGGTTTTTTCTTTACAAAACATTGGTAGCAACAAGGTCACAAATCTGTAATGCACACTTATACATGGTAAATAAGCTTTAACTGTTCATAAACTGTACTGGTGATGGCATTTATGCACTTGTTTCTTTTTTGTGGGAAAAAAAAGGGTACAAAAACCTCCAGGCATAAGGGTGAGACCCCATTTGGAAACTCATTGACAGAATGCTGCAAGTTCTTAATTCAGAAAACCATTACAGCTGCTTTAGCTCTTCCTGTATGTGTTTATTCTAGACTTTCATGTAGATTTCCAGGTAGCAATAATACTTCCAATGGTCACATAGTACTGAATTTCGAACAATTACACAAGGAGGCTTTATTCCATAAAAACAGGAAGTTGTTACATGTATGAAATAAATAATGCTTACAGATAAAACTTCTGAATATTTTCAAAGAAATTCTGTTCCTAATACACAAAAAAGTGTATTAATACAAGTGCCCACATGCATCATCATACATAATGCCAACATTTACATACAAGGACCTTAAATGTCAAATCAGGGCTTGGAGCAGTTTAAGGCAAGTATTGGTTTACCATATTTGATTGCATATAATCTCTTGCATAAATACAACCTTTTAGATCTCTGTTGTTTCAAAATTCATACTTTTAAATCGTTCTTCAAGCACATCAGAATCTTCATCACTGCTTGCACTACTGAAATTTGTATCAAAATCCAGCTCATCCTTCAATTTACTGCTCTCTTGGCCATTTTTAGAAGTCTCACTGTCAGTCCTGTCTTGTCCTTTATCAATCCTGTAGAAAGTAAGAGGGATATCATCACCATCTGCTTCTGGAATTTAAACAAGAATGGGACAGAGGATAGAATAAGGGAATTCCATCCCAATACAGGATGGAAAATGGCAGGAGGTGGGAAGAAGGAGGAGAGGCGCAATAAAAGTCCCTGAAGTTACTTCACACTAAATAGGAAGGACATAAAACACAGTAAAGCACAGTAAAGTATGCATTAAAAAGTATTTAGTCCAGAAGAGACTGTAAAGAAAGAAAAATAAATATTTGAACAGCTTGACCAAGTAAGCAACTGCTGGACTGCTGTCATAAACCAGTTAATTAATGTTTTATGTATCATGCTCAATAGAGAACACTCATAAAAAAAGCCAAAAGGCTGCTAAATGTACTGTGGTAACTGTAATCAATATCAGTCCTTGTTTAGTTCTTCTGTTCACTAGTAACTGAATCATCAAGTGGCAGACAAAATGCAAACAGTCAAGTGGCTTGTGCATATTTTATGATGTTCCATCCATTTGGAAGTGTTTTGTTAAGAAGATATACAATTTACCCATTGGTGTTAAAATGTCTTATCCAAGTAGGACTTTTCTAGTCTCAGCCCCACTAACATCAATAAGCACCTGACCCCCAGCTTCATCCAAAGAAAGTGAGGAAAATGACTCCTACTGATTCATGTTGGGATTATTGAGAATATGGCATAAAGTACAACAGCTTCTTGGCAGCTTCCAAACAAGACTTATTACAAGGGGGATTATCAGTACAGGACTGAAACTATGTAATCCATGAGCTACTTACGGAATCACTATTTCTTCCTGTTTCCCACACTTAGCACAAATTTCTAGTTTACCAGCACATGGTCGACAAATAATATGATAAGGATCTTTTACAGTCTTCTGGAGGCACTTCACACTGTGAAGAGAAAGAAAACATGATTTAGAAAGTATTGTGGACACTTACTAAACATTCTGTGTTCAAATACAATATATGAAAGAGGAACAAACACTCCACAAAAGAGGAACAACACATTTTAGGCTGGTTTCAAATTAAACATTCGATGTTTTATCAAGTGACACTATCAAAATCATTGCCATTCACCTCCCTCCCTTACCTTTCTCAGGAAGAATTACTAAACAAGTACTGAAAAAGAAACATTAAATAAAGAATTTTATATTTAAGTTGACAAAATAAACATTTCCATTCATTTCAGTGGGTAGTTTTCACTTTAAAATTGCATAACTTCTCGTTTCATGATAAAAGCAACACATGGCAGAAAAAAGTACATTGACTTTAAAAATAAAAAGCTTTCAGTTCAAACACTGCAATGACTTCCTCTTGAGCTTCTCAAGAGTATAAACTGACTCAGTGCTAGACTTTGTTTTCTGTGAACACAAGCCTGCATGGAACAGTATTCTCAACAAACCCAACCTAATAAGGTAGACGGCTTGGGCTGTTCTTTTTCAAAATATGATAATATTCTGTGGATTTAGAAATTTCCAAAATTCTGTGGCTAAACATTCAGCTGACATTTCTAAAGCCTTGTATATTTGGAGAACATAACCCAGAACAACATACCCCATGTAATGCTGCTGTCTTGAAAGTAATATTCTTGGTTCTCATGCCCTCAAAAGTTCTTTCCAGACATGTCATACTAAACAGGGGCACTACCAATGCAAGGCAGATTTATGTATTATCTTAAAAATATTTTAACTTCTAATAATTAAATACGCGCAATAGAAGTAAAGCAGGGAAAACTTGTGGTTGTACTAACACTCATAATTTTAAAGATGTTAAAAAACTAAAAATAAGCTGAAGTACAGAGAAGTCCTCCATCCCCATCTTTTGTGATATAAATAATTCTCTTTTTTAAATTGTCACATTTTTAATGTCTACTATGCTTTTACTTCACCCAGATTCATCTGTTGAAAATTGTCATAGTCTTGTCCTTTCAGAACAATGGCTCACCGAGCCATTGTACTGCTGGCCTAGAAATCATCACCTGTAAGGCCAGAATGCTCTGAAGCACAACTTTCCCATTTAAATATATGAGGGAGAACATCACATATTCTGTTATAAGCTGCTGTTCTACAATGTCACTTTTTCTATGTCCAATGCTTCCCTGATTTAGATGGGGTTTTTGCCTGCTTTCTTCCCTTTGGGGAAAAAAAACAGGATGCATATAGTTATTTGAGAAAGAGTTAACTTCCAAAAAAACCCCAACTTCATCTGTGGTGTACAGAACTCAGAAAGCTTATATTTTATTCAGCAAGCCTTCTACCTAATAATTTATTTTTTACATAAAAGGGTGAAACTGGTTACTAATACCAAAAATACAAGCTGCTGTGACAAACCTGGCTGTACTGTGCACCACAGCCCAGCTGTTGTTTCTCTATGTTTCATTGCTGAAATACTTGTTGTGTCTGCTGCCACAGGAAGTAAGGACCCCTGCAACTGAGCAAATAAAAAGGAAGCAGAGAGTATCTGCTTCAGAAAACTAAAATAATTTATATGTTTGTGATAGGTTTAAATATTAATGATCTTTGTCATACAGTTACACAAAAACAAGTATTACAGAACTCTGCAAACAATGCCAACATTTACTACTTAGGATTATAGTTTCTTACAGAAAAAGAGAAAACATGCTAAGAGCTAATGAAATGCATGTATTGCAAACATCAGCAAAGTACAGAAGTCAGATCCCTCTAATACAGACGTAAAACAAGACCTTAGAAAATCATGTTACAATAGGTTCAGTTGGACTTTTTGTTCAGGAGGACACACTGATGGTCTTGGAAACTTACAAGTCTACATTACAACCAGTTTTAACAGCAAAGAGGGAAGCAGTTGCTTTTCTTCTGTGTTTTATTTTCAAAAGTTCAAGATAAAAGACTTATGAATTAGAAAATTAACATTGCCTATATGTTGTCATTGCAGACTCCACATTTGAAAAATGTTGCCTAATAGCAGCTTCTTCTTTTGAGTTTCCAAAGCCAGAATATTTTCCAAAAGCTCACAAACTACACAATCAACAAGTAACAAAAAGTATCTTCACTCACCATTTCTTAGGCTTTGTCAGTAGTTTGTATTTTCTGAATTTTACTCGCCACTCCAAAATACCTTTGCAATGCTGACACACTCCATCATGAAGCTTAGCATTTATTTTCTGAAAAGTAAAAAAAAAAAACAAACATTGATGACTTCCTGATGTAAAGCTTCTTGCTTAGAAAGCATTTTTGCCCATCATATGATTGATACAGTATTATAAATATGTTTTCTTGATATTAAAATTAAGCCTTTCATGTACATTTGTCTGGAAATTTTATTCAATGGAAAGAGTATCTTGAGGTTAAAGAGTAGATTAGTAGTAGTAGTAGTAGTAGTATTTTAATGGTATTAATAGTGGTACTTTTTGTTATTACATTGTTGATAATTGATTACTGTAGCTATTTTATTCTTTTCATCTCTAGAAATTTTACAAAATGTATTTAAGAAGAAATAAGCCCTGAAATACACAGTTTTTGTCCAAAGAAGAAAACTTACAAGACTTAGCATTTAACTTACTATTGCTCAAGCTATCACTATACTACATAGTTTAAACAGTCTCAGGATTTTTCCTCAGATAACAATATAGTAGAATCCACACACTACTTGCAGTCAAATTATTCAATCTCTCTCTAATCCTAGCCTTCCTTTATGAAAAACATTTTTGTTCTCTGCACCTAAGATAAAATCTTCAAAACAGTAATTTTAACCATGGTATATTTTTGAGACAATGAAAAATTTACCTTAGTATCTCCTACAGTATTTTGTGCTTAGCTTTCTCAGAAATATAAAGTGTCAACTGGCCAGTAGTATTTGCAGAAGAGAAGTCATTCTGAGATGGGAAACAGTACCAAATCACACTCTTACCTTAAATAATAAGCTATGTCCTTGTATGCTCAACCTAATTTTATTTCTTCTCTATTTACGAATGCCAGCAGTAATGCTGTCTATCACATGGGTGTTCATATTCATTCATAAATTTAAAAATAAAAATTTCACAGTTAAAAAATGCATATAATAAAAAATGTGTGTTTTAAGATCGTTTAAAAATGGCTACCATATCAACATTGCATTATTAAAATGGTTTAAACCACATCTACTTCTTAGCAAAGAAGTAGCAAAGCTCTACTTCAATATATAAGACCAAAAAACCAGCCAAGCTTTAAAAATACAGTATCTTATTCTATTTCAAAAAATGTATATGGCAGAGGAAATGCTACTTTCAAGAGAAACTATACTCTGGGTCTTGTGTTCCATTGTCTCCTTTTCATTAAACTTACACATCCAGTATGAGTTTTCCTATAGTGTGGTTAACTGAAGGTGTGGTGCTTTCTGTCTGTTTCAGTTAAAAGAAAATTATTTTCTAAATGATCAAATACAGACTTGGCACATTAAGAAGCCAGCCAAACAGGGTTTTGCATCCTGCTTGAATATTGAATACAGAAAGATGTCGTTCTGATGCATAATGAATGTATTTTCCAAAAAATACAAACAATTGCTTGATGTGCAAAATTTCTGAGAGAAGAAAATCATCAGTAAGTTCCCAGCAGATATCTGTTAAAGGCAATTCAATATCTCACAATTCAATATCTTGCAATTCAAACTGCTGTGAGCAGTGCCTGTGTTCAGTCTTTCAAAATTCATGCAGTTCAAAGACAAGCCTTGTTTTCAGCACTTGATCAGCACAAAGTAAGGCTGCAAGCACTATAGCCCACATAAGCTTCCAACAACCTGCAAATTAGCTTGAACTTCACAGTGCTCCCCCTCATTCCCCTCACTTGCATTGATTGGTAATCAGTAAGATACAAACACTGTAATTTGTTTTTCCAGGTAGGGATACGTTCATTGCTACCAGCTATTTTTAATTTTGCTAAGGCAGAACGCAGTGAACGCCAAAAGACTGCAGTAGCTTCAGCTGAAGGGAGATGGTTGTCTTTCCAAAGAAGCAGTTAGCTTCCAGGATGAAAATGACATTGTTTCCCTTGACACATCCTGACATCACAGCAGGGGCTGGGGTCGGGAGCCACACCATGGAGTGATCCAGGGGAAGGCTCAGCAAAGCCTAAAGCACCTGCAATGCAAGAGCCTGTGCTCAGGACTGCATGCCATGAAGAATGAAACAGAAATTACTTCAGAAACCTCTCATCTAAAGCAAATCCAAAGTTCATCAAACGGGCAGCCGACTACAAATTCTGCTAAGTATTTGCTATGGAACAAGGAAATATGCATAGTTATTATTCATGGAGCTTTATAAAGCTGTTCCCCACCCCAATACTCTTATCATCTGGCTCCAGAATACACAACAGTCACACAGTGATGGATTTCTTTTCTCCTTCTCTTTCTTTCTTTTTCCAATCAAGCTGAAACACTGACCATCCAGAAGATGCCAAAGATGAAGGGGCAGTACAGCAGGGCACAGGCAATCCAGGAGGTTCCTAGCATACACTGATGACAACTGCCTTCTCCAAGTGATAGAAGAGCCAACAAGGAGAGGTGCTGTGCTGGACCTTGCTCTCACCTTGTTCTCATAAGGAGGGGCTGGTGAATGTGAAGCTCAAGGAAAGCCTGGGCTGCAGTGATCATGAAGCGGCAGATTTTAAGGTCCTTGGGGCAGTGAGGAGTGTGGGAAGATCACTGCCCTGGACTACAAGAGAGCAGACTTTGGCATCTTCAAGGATCTCCTTAGTAGAGTGCCATGGGATAAAACCATGGAGGGAAGAGCTGCCCAAGAGAGCTGGGTGATACTGAAGAGTTGTCTCCTTCAGGTTCAAGTGCAATGCATCCCTACAAAGAGGAAATCAAGAAAGGAAACTCAGAGGCCTGCATGGATGGACAAGGAGCTCCTGGAGAAACTTAAACAGGTAGCTTACAGAGGCTGTAAGCAGGGAAAAGTAGTCTGGAAAGAATACACAGACATTGTCCAAAGAGCCAACGAGATGGTTAGGAAAGCTAAAGTACAGGCAGAAATAAATCTGGCAAAGGACATCAAGGGTAAGAAAAAAAGGTTCTTTAGGTATGTCAGTGATCAAAGACAGACTCAGGAAAATGTGGATACAGGAGGGGTACAGGATACAGATATCTCAGAAGGCATACAGGATACAGAAGACCTGGTTACCCAGGACATGGAGAAGGCATTTAGACAGTGGGACTGAGTGTACCCTCAGCAAGTTTGCCAATGCCACCAACCTGTATGATGTGATCAACACACTGGAGGGAAGGGATGCCGTACAGAGGGACCTGGACAGGTTTGAGAGGTGAACCTGTACAAATCTCATGAAGTTCAACAAGGCCAAATGCACCTGGGTTGTGACAATCCCAAGCACAAACACAAGGTGAGTGGAGAATGGATAGAGAGCAATCTGAGGAAAAGAACTTTGTGGGTGTTGGTGGATGAGGAGCACAACATGAGCTGGCAGTGTGTGCTTGCAGCCCATAAATCCGGCCAGCAGGGCAAGGGAGAGGATTCTGCCCCTTCATATTGCTCTTGTGAGACACCACATAAGCATTCAGCTCTAGGACCCCCAACATAAGAAAGACGTGGTCTTGTCAGAACAAGTCCAAAGGAGGGCTACTAAGTAGATCACAGTACTAGAGCACCTCTCCTATGAAGGCAGGCTGAGAGTTGAGGCTGTTCAGCCTGGAGAAGAGAAGGCTCTGGGGAGACCTTAGAGCACCTCCCAGTACCAGAAGAGGGCTACTAGAGAGCTGGAGAGGGACTTTGTACAAGATGATGTAGTCCTCTTGTAGGCCAAGGGGGAATGGCTTCAAACTGAAAGATTGTAGGTTTAGATCAGATCTTATGAAAAAATTCTTTACTGTGAGGGTGGTGAGGCACTGGAACGGGTTCCCCAGCAAAGCTGTAGATGCCCCACCTTTGGAAGTGCTCAAGGCCAGGCTGGGTGGGGCTCTGAGCAACCTGGTCTAGAGGAAGGTGTCTCTGCTCATGACAGGGGGTTTGGAACCAGGTGATCTTTAAAACCATTTATATGATTCTATCATCACATTTATGTGTGTCAAAAATCACTTCAAGTATCCTGATCCAGGCATAAGGATGCCTGGACTTTTCAACATTAGGTAAGACCACAAATCTTATACAGTCACTCAAAGAGGAATCACATTGCATCTGCTCAGAAGGTCACAAACTGGAAGAAAGACAACAGCTTTAAGTTCTAATTTCCTCCTTCTAAGAGGCACACATACAGCATCTTCCCCCTCTTCAGCAATTTCCTGTATTTTTTACTCAATTTTGATACCTCAGGTATGGGATGTTGTAATTAATCATTGGCTCAGCACATCTGAATACAAGAGACACTAAGACTTTACAACCCTACCAGGCAGTTGGTTTAGAAAGTCAATAGAGAATGATGGACTGATGTAAAGAAAGCAGTTAGAGAGTTTAACCTGTGTTTGTCTTCTAGATTTATTTTGCTCAGGAAAAAAAAAAAAAAAAAAAAAGGCATGATATTTAAGTGCTACCATTACTAAAACAAGTTGCTAATTTACTGCAGTTTTTTACACTTAATTCAGCATCTTCCCTGACTAAAAAAAACCCATAACACATCACTTTCAAAAGCAATGCAGTCTTGAAGAAGTAAAGAAAGCTGTCCCTAATGAAAGATTTGAATAGTCTGTTTTTTCAGATTTTCGAAATTGCTAAAAAAACATGTGAGAGAAGTTCTCATAATAGACCAGAAGACAAACTTTTCTTGTTTCTCAGTTCCCAGTCAGAATGGGGAAGTCACTAGTAAAATCAAATAAACCCCTGGTGCTTACTTTTCCTATTAATATTTGCTTTTTAATGTATCTTGCATATTGTTTAAAGTTTCAGAAACTCTTTTTTTTCCTTTTGCTCATTTAATAGTTTGCTTTCCCTTGAGGGTGTTAAAAAAACCCAACAACGCACACAAAGCCCTGAAAAAGGCTTGTAAACTTCATTTTTCTTTTCCAACTTCACTGTCCAGCTTTTATGTAGGTAGTCAGGGCCTCACACACAAATAGGAGGTAGTGCTTGAAATTAATTTCTTGGTGTGAAAACTACTCCAACATGTTAGATTATGTTTCTGTTGTAGCAGTTTCTCTGGGGTTTTCTTTAGGCTCATTTCCCTGTTTTAGTCAACAGCTCTCCCTTTTCTTTAGCATACTTTTCTCCAAGGACAAGTGCAACTGATCCAGTGCTTACAGCATGTCTGTACATTCTCCAGGCAAATTACAGCTATGCAATACAGACATACCTGAGCTGTCTTAAGGTATGATGCCACAAAATATTCCATGTGCACACTGTATGCACATTCAGTTGTACATTAACGAACCAACATCCTCTGTACATGTAACCTAATACTAAATCACCTAACAACCTGCCAAAAGCAGTTCAGAATGTATTAAACTAATGCACCTACACCTACTAACTTGGCACACAAAATAATCCCTGGCTAAAACTAGCATTAAAGCGATCACAGGTAAGATGTAATGACAGGGCTTCAAAGAAGCTTCACCATCTGTTTGTAAGCTTCTAATTATGTGTGAACCTCTGGGTACTTTGGTTTCCTCTATTGAAAGCAGATTCCTGCAACTGAGCACATATCAGTGGTCTATTCTGCTGTAACTGAGTGTAATTTTAATGCCACCCATAAACTTCCTTGTCAGAAGCACAGGTGGCACTGGTTCAATCAGCAAGGCCAAATGCAGCACAGGGAGGAATGCAGCACATGGATGAAGGCAGGATTTCTGAAAAACTGAACTTCTCAAAGAAACAAAACTCCACAGGACCTTCAGTGCATGACTGTAAAGCAGTTAGTACAGGCTGACAAATGTGAAACTGATGCCAGATTTCACAGTTCCAATACACATTACACAGGCTGAAATTGTCCCCTACAGAGCTTCACTTGCTCACATATTGCAACAGCATTACCTGAAATTCCTTTTTCTACAGATATTTTCTCATCAAGTGTATTTCAAAATTTAAGCAACATACGGATATAGCATTAAAGAGAGGACTGGAAGGACTCTCACCATCTCCTCCAGAAAGAATGTCAAACACACAAAGACACATAAACACACACACGCACCAGACACACCTCCTGCACCTAACCACACATTCTTTCTCTCACTCTCTGCCCCACCTGCAGAGCTGGGTTAGAGTCCAGAGCAGATGTTATATTTGCTCCTATTCTCCCCACCTGAAAGGCTACAACCCAAGACTGAATGTACTTCTGAACTCAGAGTAACAGGAGTGGCTACAGAGTAGACTTCAGCCTACCAAGCTACTCTACTTTTCAGCAAGAACATTATCTAAAAAAAAACTGAAATACAGTTATCTAACAATTCCAGTCAGCCACTGGTTTATCTCTATCTCCCTTCTGTGCTTCAAAATACTGACTCAGCATTTAAACTCTATATTCAGCTGTTCTCTTCCTAGTGCTTTCCCACAGTCTCAACTAGTGTTTCTACTAAAACAAGTGATTTATCCATGCACCCAGCTGAAAAAGTAACTGACATTTACACTGTGGTAAAGCTGAGGTTCAGCGGTAATAACCCCTGAAATTTAGGGAAATGTGGATTATCATCTTAATGAAAGGAAAGAAATGGAGAAACAAATCAGTCATTTGAGTGTAAATACGAATCACTTTGTGGTTTACCATCGTACTACAATGGAATTCTAAATGTTCTCATTAAAAGATATTTGCTTTCATTTCTAGAACTACTGTAGTTTCCATGATGACTTATGTAATATACTTTACATAAAATGTATATTCATATAACATAATGTATATTCCTCAGCTCGGTGCTGCAAAGAGCTATTCTGGAATATACCATGTAATGAAAACACTAATAAACAAATTCCAAGATTCAATAACTAACAAGACAGTGTCTTATCCTGTCCTGGCTATTCTTTCTTCAGGTCATCCTAAGATGCAAACTTTTCCAGAGCTGTTGCAGGCTGTTTCCCAAATACAGAAGAGAGGCAGTGTACTTTGTTGCAAGGATGTTTCACCTCAACAAGCCTCAAGAGCAAGGCTGTAGTAATGCTGTAGTAAAGACTAATCATTTGAGGAAACACGGATCTTCTAGCATGTTCTCAAGTAATCAGATCTGTGGCCTCTAAGATTAGAAAATGGATGACACAGTATCAGACAAAGAGCACAAAACATTTCAAAAAACCAAAAACCAGCTGGATAATGACTGCCAGCAGAGAAAAGTCAAAATACTATTAGATCAATTTCCTCTGCAGATACTGCTTCACTGAGAGAAATAGCAATAAAGCCATAATTAACTTCCTTAACTCCACCCACTGTACAACCTGAAGTAATTGTAGTAAATATTCAACATTGCTAATGCAGTGCACAATTGCAGCAGGATCCAAATTTTAAGCTGATAAGCATTTTACAGCCTTTCAAAATAGTATTGCATTGGACAGTGTACAACAGTAGACAGGCCAAATACAAAACCCCCCATATGTTTAACAGTGATTTACAGCAGATCCATTCTCTTTGAGGAGGTTTAAGCATTCTTTTGATCTACTGAGCTAATAAGAGGTAGAAAGGAGTATGCACCACTCCTTTTTCAGTCCCTATGATAGAATTTCTATGATTTCTTCCTTTTCCTCATCATACCTTGAACATTCATGACACATCTGATCATCTAGGACTACAAAAGACAGAGATGCAAAACTGTCATCATTCAGCATAGTTCATATCTAAACTATGACATTAATTGACACTTAATCTTTGCTAGTGTAACTTCTTCAAAAAAGCAAAATGGGGCTAGTCATCATTATAATGACCCCTGTGTATCCCTGTCCTGGTTCTGGCCAAGCCAGGGATTCATTTTTCCAGGCTAGGACACTAAAGTTATTCTATACCACCTCACATCATTTTGCAGGAATGGGGGAGGGGGTCCCTTCCAGGTCACATAGCATGGTGTGGTCTGGTACTGCCAGGGGTCCCACACAGTGAATGCTTGTGTGTGAATCATCTCTTCTACACTATTGCTGTTACTGTTCATTTTCTTATTTCATTTGCTGATTCCAGTACATGGTCCTTATCTGAACCTGTGAACATTGCCTTTTGTGCCTCCAGTTTTCTTCTCTAGGTCTTTGCAGAGAGAGAGGTAGGGGGAGGGGTGAGTGAGTGGTGCATGGTTTAGAGTGTTTCAGTTGGAACACTAAACTGGGGAATATAATTCCTAAAACACAGAGATACCTTAGGACTTGAATATGTACATGACAGTATGCCCTAATAAAAAGGAATGCATCCTTTCCCCTTACCAAACATTATCTAACCCCAGAATAGGAAGCACGTTCTTCAGGATGCTACTTCCACACACTCAGCTCTCTCCATGAACCAGCAGGCACAGAGAGAAAAGAAATCATTTGCTTGAAATGGAAAGAAAAAAGAGACAAGTTCATGTCCACAGCAAACCTTGGCTACACTAAAAAAAAGTATTTATCTGAGTGCATGATATTGTGTAGCCAGTTCTATAGGATATCAATTATTTTCAAAGGGAAGAAAAACAGAAAAACAGCCATGTTTTCACATTAAAGTGATTATTTCAGTTACAAAACTGATACCAGAATTCAGTTGCTGTTCAAAAACTTTTTTGATAGACCAGCTCTCTACAATATTTTTGTATTTGTGTGTTTGTACCCAGACAGAAAATACTCTCCTATCAGAGGTCATGCAGTGACTCACACAACAAATAATGTCGCTGCTTAGAGTCCCAGGAAAGCAGCCTGTTCAACTTGCAGAACCAGTCCTCAGAAAACATCTCAAAAACCAACCAAAACAAACTCACAAAACCCTCAAACTCCCTCTTTGGCATCAATGCTTTAACTTACTACTTTGTTTCCCACCTCCCAGCTCTTTTTGACAATGCAGGCAGGTTCAGTTAAAGGGATATTGACATGACAGCAATAGCACCAGATAAGCTCTCCTAGATAATTCATCCTCTGTTTTGTCTTAGTCACCTTCTTGGTTTAGCCTGCAAGATGAAACATTGCACTTTGGTGGTGTTACTGCTCAGACACATGCAGCCCTTTCTGCATACCAAGTTATCAAAACTAAAAGCACAGAGTGTATTTCAAGAATATATTGCAGACCATTTCCCTTTCCCTGCTTAGAACCAAAAACGCTGAAAAAGTCTTCTGAAACAACAGAGTGAAGATGTTAACTTTTGTAGCAAAAGTGCTGATAGACTAGCTGAAGACATCTTTTTATCTAACTAATCAGAAGAGCCGCTCTTTTTTAAATGAAATTAAAGTACACATGAAAGTTATCTCAAAAGTATGCAGATTTAAGCTGGGTATCTATGTGTGATAGGGGAAAATTGTTCAAGCTAAGTTATCAAAACATCAAGATTTCTGAGTTATGCCCACATAGTCACAAACCTTGAGAAGACCAAACACCATTCAAGAAGTCATATGGCTAACGCGCCATTGAACATTTAGTTACTGCACTCACTGCACAAATATAAGTACTTTATTTCAGTCTTCCTCTTAATAATTCTGTCTTAACTAGATCCTTTCATGTCATAGGTATGATTCAAGTTTCACACTACACATCTGCTTACAGTGACAGCTGTCTGAAATGTCTCGTTAGGATTCTCTCTTAGCAGCACTGTGCCCGGCGTGGGCGGACCCGGGCCAGAGGTATCTCCATCCCCGAAACGGTGCCTCGGCATCCACTGCCGCGTGACTTCCTTTGCGAACCCGAAGCCTTTCAGGACCCGGCACCAGACCTCACACGCATGGCTTCAGAGGCCATCGGGGGACCTGCCCACGCTTTCAGCAAGAAACCGTTCCGACCGCTCCGGCCGCAAGCACTGCGTCGCCTGCAGAGGGGTGGCTTCTGACGCCGGGACAACTCCGCGCCCCCCGGGCCGGCCCGGGCCCGCCCCCGCCTACCTTGCGCCGGGCGCTGGTGTCGTACTTGTCGTTCTTGAAGGCGCGCGCGTTCTGGTGGCGCTGGGGCCGCGTGCGCGACACGTTCCCCCGCTCCGAGCTCATCCCCGGCCGGCGCCGCGTGCCCCGGAACCGCTCNCGTTCTCCGGCCGGGGCCGGGGCGCTGACCGCCGCCTGCCGCCGCGCCGTTACTCAGCACAGCCGGCGTCCCCACACCCCGCCGGCACGGCAGTCGGGAGAGCGCGGGGCCGCCGAGCGGAGCGCCGGGTGCAGGTAGGGGCTGTCCTCCCCCG
>VZSE01010767.1:188948-228897 GCA_013398275.1 Promerops cafer | reverse complement strand
GGCATGAACCGGGCGGGGAGCTGCCGGCCCCGGCCACCGTCCTGCTCTCGTCCCTGTGTCCCTGGGCTCGGGGGTCTCTGGGGGTGTCGCTTGCCTCAGGGTGGCCGGGTGCTGTGGGCGATCTGTCCCGGTGCTCCCGTTTCCGTGGTCTTGCCCTGGACTTCTTTGTTGGAAACGGAGGCACTGACTTGTGACACGCTTGTTAAAGTCTGGATTTTCGCGGCTCCAAACAGTGCCTTTGAGTCACTGCTGAGGACTTCGGCGGAACGCTTTTCAGATGCGGACACCTGAGGAGTTAATTTAGTTCCCGCCAGCCTGGTTAAATTTATTCCTTCTGCTTCTGCTATTGAGGGCGGGAGTGACGCTGGCCTCAACGTTGCTCTCAGGTATTATTGATATAAAAATTTCAAGTATTTGGTCAGTAATTAACTAGGAAAGTTCATGGCTGCGGAAATCAGAGTAGAACCACCCGAACGCAGGGCGGTAAGGGCGGAGCTCCGTGTTGGTGGCCGGCCGGCCTGCACGCTGGGACACCGGGCTGAGGCGGCTCAGACACAGCGGGGCTTCAGCCGGCGGATGGCTCTAGCAGGGCAGCTCCGTGCTGCAGAGTCTTGCTTGGAGCGTGCCAGGCATTATGTAATCGACTTAATCCCGCCGTTGTCTATCTGGAACCTTTAGAGGTTTAGTTTGTTGTTCAGGTGATAAAGAATGTCTGGATTTTTCAGTTAGTGTTTCCTGTATTCCCTTTCTTTTTTCGACTTTGCCGTTAGGTTTTGATATATAAAAAGTAACCAGCAGAAGATAAATAATGTCTCGATATATAAGTTAAGATAGCTAGAATTTGTAAGACTAGCAGGGGTGTTTATTTGTTTAGAATCAAATTAACCAAATAAAGTTTTGGTTCCATTAGGCTTCTCTGTTTTCTTGTAGTATATTTTGTCCTTTGAAAACTACCTTAGATAGTTGCTTCACAATATTTCTTAATATAGCTTTCTCATAATTGAATATATTTCTTTTGTGTTGTTCTCTGCACTTACTGTGTATTGTTTCTTAATATTCTGTTGATCCTTTTATGTGGTACTTAATCAGACACTAATGATTTCTTTTTCACTGAATATTTTGTTGCTTTAACTGTTAGACTAATTAAAATATGTTCATATCCTTCTGTTCCATTTTTAATATTACACAGGTGTTGAAATAAATACCAGTACTTCAGTAGTGGCTTTTAACTCAAGTTTTCATAGTATTGTGTTCAGTGAAAGTGTGAGGGGAAAATGCTTTAGAATTTCTTGTTTCAGCAGTATATAATAAACAGTAAAGAAGAAAAAAAACTCAATCAAACAACAAACCCACAACCAAAATACACACAAACAGCAACCAAACAAAAGAAACCCAACAATTTTAATATCTTGCCCGTTATGGTTTGAACAATACTTAAAGTTCAAAACCAGCAGCTATATTTAAGTGTTTGACTTTGTTCTTGTGAATAGTTCCCATGAAATAGGCAATTTAATTTAAATAAACAATTAGAGTAATTTATATTTAATGTAAATATAAGATTTCTAGATAAGTGTTTGCAAGGGTTGGGCTGCTTTTGAGACTAATACATGGTGAAGTATTCAAAGGTGTGAATAATAGGCTCCACTTTCTTGTTATTATGTACAGAGATAGGAGGACAGGAATAATTACTTATATGAAAAAACTACATTTGTGTTATCCTAGGAAGCACAAGATAAATACTTGAGGTGTTCTTTAAATAAACATTTTCTCTCTTCTGTCAGAAGGGGGAAATAATTGTCACAGAATGAATTGAAATCATTGCCTGTGGGCAGTTTTACATTTGTAATTTTATATGTTAGGTCTTTATTCATAAGAGAGTTAAAGAGATAAAATTGATAAAATGCTCTGGCTTTCCTTTTAAAAGCTATCCCAGAAGGGGTAAGGAATACATCTTGTGTCTGTTTTATTTCTTAGCCTCTATTGCTGCAACAGGAGAGTTTTCTAGAGTTTCTCCCACAAAATTTTCGTACTTAATTACTATGAAAATTACTGAAAAATGCAGTATAATTTTAAAGGGGATGTATATTTCTTGTGTTCTTTTTGTTTTTAGAATATTTTACCAGCTGTAGGAACTGTGTTTGCAGAACAGCACTGGCATTTTTATTACTCCTGAAATTCAAGTAGATGGTGAGATAGTTGTGTTGTTGGGATGTGTTGATCTCAGAATCTGATGATGCTGTAATGAGCACAGAGATTTACATCATACATGCTCAGAAGGTGTTAGACTATACCTTAGGTATTCACAACATATCTTAGTCAAATGAGTCCCATTAAAGTTAGTCATCTGTACTTGTGGAACCATATGCTTAAAGTAATCTGGTCAGAGTTGGTTTTGCCTCAGCTTCGCTAAGAATTTAGATAAAGCACACATCCAGCTTATTCACACTCTCATGTGAATACAATCCATCAAGTGAATGACAAACCAGTTCCAGTATAATAGAAACATTGTTTGCATTTAGTTGGAACTATTCTCCTGTGGAAGTTCAGTAGGTGTTTTTAATCAAATTTGTTCAGTTAGTGACCTGCTGGGTTTTTCTGCTTGGTCTTCTGAGTGAAGAAAGTAGCATGTATTTGTTTTAAAGATGAGTTGTTGTTAGCCATGATTTAGTTGGAGAATTACTCTGGAATCAGAATCTTTTGTTTCAGTAGGCATATTTTCCATTGGATTAAAAGATCAATATATAAAGCCTGCATTAGTCTAGCACAGGAGAGGAATAATACTTCATCTGTGGTCTTCAGCATGTCATTTGCCATATCTGGTGACGGCCCATTTTTAGCACATTTAAGCTATCTTGGGGGACAGTACCACCACATCAGCTGATTCACTGTGGTTTACTGCAGTACTGCCCTACATGTGAATCCCACAGGCCAGTTTCCAGTCTTCTGAAATTACTTTGGCAAATAGCAAATTTTTTCTGAGTGAGATCATATTTGTAGTGTTGCTGGGCTGTTTATACTTACAAATAATGTAAACTCCTGTTCTAATTCTTTCTGACAAGTGGATTTGGAAGAAGTAAGAAATTCAGTAGCTATTGTTGTATGCTGGTATAGAGTGCAATCTGCTCTTCCTGGGCAGAACAAACTACTTATATCTCACTTTTGGAGGTACAAATTCTTTTAAATTTTTCACAAAAAATAATAATCACCCCCTTAGAATAAAGTATAATATCTCATTTCACCTTCAGTGTTTGTGTAAAGGTGGGAAAACTCACTCAGAACAGATCCATTTAATAGTTTCTGATAGAAATAGATGTGATTTTGAGTATTGGGTCATAAGTACTTGGAAAAAAAAGCATGTTGAGGCATCACAGGAGCTTCTCTGGACTGTGAAGATGAACTCAGTAAGTAGAGGTGAAAGAAGTTGTTTCTTTGGTGCTCATAACTACAAGAGAAGTAAAGAAGGAACAAATACACACCATCACACCCCACCAAAACAATAAGATTTTTACTTGCATAAGACAATCCAAACCTTTTGCTTATAGTTAGACTTCCTCCATAGACTCCTTCCACTTATCCTGACTTGTGGGTATAACTAAAACTTAATGTTCACGTACTCTTATCTGACAGGCATGAGTTATTCCAAATTTGAATGACTAATTGTGCTGATACACAAGATTACTGTTACTTCAGCTGGCGGGAATATGGTCTTTTATTCTTCTTTAAGAGCCTATCTACCCTCTTATGGAAGCTGATCAGTACTCCTGCCATATCCTCTAAACTGGAAGTGCTGATCTCCCATGTCTACACATCTGTGGTTTCCCTCTCTTTTGAAGACAACTAGAGACCTGGTGAAAACTCTTAGCTGTGGCAGCCTCTTTTTTTGTGCCCTCTCTTTTTGTACTATTCCATGAATGCTTATGCTGTCAGACTGTCTCGCTGTGCATGTATTTGCTGCTCTAAAAGTATGCTCCATGTAACATTGTTTGCAGTATGCTTTCATACTGTACCACCAGGAAGAGATCATTCACAGATCCAAAAATATGGATAGTTGTTCTGTGATACATGTTAAAATGTTTTTGTAGCACTGTCCTTGAAGCTTTTTTAAGAAGAAATTTACACATGAAAACTATGCTTCTGTACAAATTTACGGACAAAATTTGAAATATCTAAATATTATGTGTCATACTTAGCAGTAAGATTTTATTGTTGGATGATCCAAATACTTCTGGAACAGCATGGTACTGTAGACAACTGAAATCTGCTTGTTTTGTAGCTTGAGTCAAAGCCAGTGTGTGAAACCATAAGTGTTTCTGTTCACAGGGAACCATCAGGAGATGAACTTGAGACCTGTAGATAGATTTGATATGAAAAAGTTGTTTAAGTTAAGATGAAATGTCAGATGCCTTAACACAAGGAAAGTAGAGTAAATGCTTATCTTTGATGTGCTGGTTTCCAGCATGGTACTTGTCAAATTTCATTGCTCTTCTTATCTCTGAGAAAAAGTATTGCTGCAGCAAAGAATTTTCCCCCTCTCCCTTCTCACTGCTCTAAATTAAGAGAACACAATGTCCACTGTATCTTTACCTAGCTTGCTTTAGGTCTAGGTGTGTTTACTTTTTTTTCCTCTCCCCCACTGTTAAAACCAATGCTTTGAATTGGTACTATAGATTATATTGCTTTAACAAATATCTGTGGTAGAGCATTTAATTTAGGATGTGTTTCTTAAAGCATGAAAAAAAACCCCAGTTGTGTCATTTATACAGTCCCAATTCCTATGTGCAATACAGCTAAGAATTTCTTTGAAGGTTTTCAAAATATTTATGTCAGCAAGTATGAGGAGCAAAGATAAGTTTATGGCTACATTTCTGTGTACCAAAGCTCTACAGTGTTTGCTAAGCCAGAAGCATCATTTTGTTTTGTCTTCTAAGTTTTGACCTTCATGCAGTCTTCATACTTCTGATAGTGTTTGCAGGAGCCCATACCTCGTGATTGCAATACACATTCTTTGTATTTAGTAGTGATTTTTAGCTGCAGAAATCTGCATAACCTTAGTATGCTGCAACTCTGCAGCATATTCTAATTGTTCTTTATCATATATGTATTTGTCAATGGGAAAGACACTTTTCTTAATGTTTTAAGATGAGTAACTTAATTTCCTCCAAAGAAACTCTAAAACTCATGCTTTTTCTTTCCCTGGGTAATCATGTTTTACTTTTGATATCTGGCAGGGCTTTAGAGTTATCACCCTTCTTTAATTATATACTCATTGTGAAGTAACTGATAATATCAAATTAGATATTATATGGAAATATACATACATGTATTTGTCTTTGTTTTGTTAAATGATCAAAAGTTATGCACTATTTTCTAGAGATCTTATGTTTACATTTTTTTTTAATTTGGGGTTTTTTTTAATGTCAGATTGTACCTGGAAACTGACATTATTCTCTCTTCCCATTTCAGACTAGAAGATGAATAATCTTTCCTTTAGTGAACTGTGTTGCCTCTTCTGTTGTCCACCATGCCCAGGGAAAATTGCCTCTAAGCTGGCATTCTTACCTCCTGATCCCACATACACACTGATGTGTGATGAGAGTGGTAGTCGCTGGACTTTACATCTCTCAGAGCGAGCAGACTGGCAATATTCTTCTAGAGAAAAAGATGCCATAGAGTGCTTCATGACTAGAACATGTAAAGGCAACAGGATTGCTTGTATGTTCGTGCGTTGCTCACCTAATGCCAAGTACACTTTGCTCTTCTCACATGGAAATGCTGTTGACCTGGGTCAGATGAGCAGCTTTTATATAGGACTGGGTTCACGGATTAATTGCAACATATTCTCCTACGATTATTCTGGATATGGTGCAAGTTCTGGGAAGCCTACAGAGAAGAATCTCTATGCTGACATTGATGCTGCTTGGGTGGCCCTTAGAACAAGGTAAGACATTAGTTGCCATTTTTCTTTTACAGCATGCTTGTCAAATGGTTTTATTTCACATGCATTGGTAGTTGAAACAGCAGTGCTGTGATTTAGAATTAGTGGATTCATATCTAAGCCAACTGGTGGTGCCTGATGCTGAAGGCATTGTCAGTATTAAGCAGGATCAGCGTATATTACTTACATACTGGAAAAATTGAAATGGAATTAAATTTAATAAGCTGTGGTTTAGTCTTGAACGATTAAAGGATCATCCTTATTGTCATAGTTTAGAATCTTCTCATCTGCAAAAATTAAGAAGGTGGGAAAAATCCATAATAATTGATACCCCAGTAATTAACCCACTGTTGTGATGTGGATATGAGAAAATGCAAGTTGTTTCTTCAGATAATTTCCATCACCTACCTTTTTGTGGGGAGGGGCAGAGTAAAAGCCGGTGCAAGAGAACTTGGTGAGACTCTATTTCTGTATAGTGTTGAGATCACCTTTGTTTTAGAATTCTGACTAGAAGCTACAGCATTTCCAAAGACAGAAACATCTTTTTGTTTTATATAGGAAGCTGTCTTCACACAATAAAATGTGTGGGAGAGGTTGTAATGGATCTGTGTAAATAGCTTACGGTGGGAACAAAAAAAGAGGAATTTGGAGCAATGGTGTTAACTCAAGCAAAATAAAAATGGACAAGGAAAAAATGCAAATGAAAAGATGTTATTTCAGCAATTTCTGTGTTCTAAGCCTCTGGTTTTGTGGGAGATAAAATAGCAAGATGAAAGGCTCTGAATGCATTCACTGATATAGGTGAGAATCCTAGAGAATCCTGCACCAAATAAGTGAAGCTTCCCTAATTTGAGAGCAATTTTCACCATAATTTTTTTTCACTCAATATTCTTCTCATGTTACAAATACCCAGACTACAGAAACTATTTTTTAAAATAGTATGCAATCATAAGAATAGGTGCTCACCAAAAAATCCCAGCACACTGTGTATTTTACACCAAAAAGGTATAAAAACCTGAAGTGTGTTGTTATGGCTCGGTCATTGCAACTAGAGCGTCCTGTTTAATAGTTATAGTATCAGGGATATGACTTAGTGTAAGAGCATGTGGACTTTAAATCCTGGAAATTGTCACAGTGAATTTAAACTTCATCAATGTAGTATTAATGAGCAGATTACCCCTTTCCAGTGTTTTAAATACACATTTAGTCTCGCATTCCTTTTACATTTTAACAACAGTATGATAGTACTTTTCAAAGAAGCATATGTTATTACATAGGGAAAAAGCTTTTTTTATCATCATAAACCTCATTCAGACACAGGGGACAGGTTTTCAGCTTCATCTATTAAAAAACATGCATACTAGGTTATTAGATTAGCTTTTGGTGTTTATTTAGTGAAAAGTCGAGATATGACTGTTCCATAAGCCAAGAGCTGCAACAGGTGCAGTGTTGACCATGGTTTGTTGCTGGTAGGTGATTAGCTACTCAGTGAAATACCTAGTAACATTTACCAAAAACATGATGTGGTTTGTGAACAATGTAGAAGACAGTCTGAATTATTTAAATGTAACAGAAAATGGAAGAGAAGTAGATGGTGGAACATCATGTCAGTTTACAGGCTCTGTTCTATAAACTAATTTGTAATTATTGTCTCTTCTTCCTCATAATGAATATCTGAATAGAAAACCTGTGAGGAAATGTGATTGCAATTTGAATTCTCACTGCTATTCTTAAGCAATGAAGTGTACCTTCTCTAAACAAATAAGATTATTCATAATTGACAGGACAAAGGCTAATGGCTTTAAACTGAAAGAGGGTAGATTGAGATTAGATATGAGAAAGAAATTCTTTTCTGTGAGGGTGATAAAGCACTGGAACAGGTCGCCCAGAGAAGTTGCCAAGAGAAGAACCGGTTGCCCAGTGAAATTGTGGGCAACTTCCCCATGCCTAGAAGTGTTCAAGGCCAGGTTGAATGGACCTTTCAGCAGATTGGTCTAGTGGAAAGTATCCCTGCCCATGGCAGGGAAGGTGGAATTACAGGATCTTTAAAGGTCCCTTCCAACCCAAACCATTCTATGATTGTAATGTCCCATCTAAATGTGCTCTTTCATGAGCAGACATGGTTGGGGAGATCTCTAAATATAAGATATTCTTATGTTCAAGAATGACCTTACCTTAGTCCCCTTTTTTGTTTGCCTTTTTTTATTATTTTACCTCCTGTCAAAATTAGGTAATCCTGTAGAGTGTATAAAGTCTACGTTGGTCTGCCCAACTTGTGAATTTCACACATGTGAACTGAATTTGGCCTACTGCTGAAAAAGAAATTGGTGTTACCACTTACACGTGTAGTATTTAGAGCAGCTTTCCAATTGGCTGACCTGGTCTCATCCTTATATCTGAATGCTGGATCGGGGGAGGTTCAGCACTTGACTCTGGATATACTGGCTTACAGTTTGGTTATCCACCTATGGTATTCTCTTGAGCCCTGAGACAGTGCTCAGCTGTGTTAAAATACTCAATGAATATCTGGACCAGAATGGAGCCTTTGAGCATTTGCTGCAGCCTTGATTCACTTTCATACCATAGCCCATTCTGTCAGTTTCACACTGGAACCATCTCTAACATTTATAACTAATTCTGCAAAAACAAATTAATTCAACAGATTGTTTGCAGGGTAAATGTGAGTATAGCTGTTACTCCTTGGAAATTCTTGTTGATGAGATGAGATAGAGTTTCAAACTGTGCCTCACAGTTTGTGATGTGATGAAAAAAAGAATGGAGAAGTTTCATTTAGAGATTGATCTCAGTTAGCCATAGCTCACTGCATTCCCTGTTCTGAAAAATGGCATCATAGAACCCAGCCCTAAAAGGTGTTTCTGGGGTAATTGAAATGCTGATGTGGACTTAATTCTATAGTCAACAAAACTGCTTGTGGTAAAGACTTGCTAGCATCTTAAGTTTTGTATCTTGGAAAGACAATCCACCTACTCACCTTTAAATAAGCACAGCTGTCCAGTGGGGACTGGACACCTGGGGTGAAATAGTCTAGAACTCATACAAGGGTGATGATGAGATTTTGGTGTGAATATTAATATTCATGTAAGTGAGTACAGAAAACTAGTTTGGCAGCCTATCAGAACAGGTAAACAGCAGATGCAGATGGTGAGTTGTGTCCCTATTCTTCACCTTCTTTGAGTATGTTAATAGGAAGCAGTAGCTACCTATGTGGATGATGGCTATGAAAGAAGGCGTTGTGATTCACTGCCTTCATCAGGTTTGGAAAAGTTGTACATTGTTGCATATTCATGTGCATGGGACTATATAAAAGCTGCAAGTGAGGACATTCTTTTTCCAGCTGTCATAGCTACCAAGTGTTGAAATGCCAGGAGTCATTTTGGGATACGCCTATTTTCTGCTGTTCTGGTCTCTGAAGGCCTTTGATGACACCCTAGCAAGGGTGGAAAGGTTTAACCAGCCCCAGGCAAATGCAGGGCAAGTGGCGCTCATTCAGAAACCTCTGAAGACCTGCCAGAATTGCCTCATGACCAGATTTACCTGTAAGAAGCCAAACAGCCCTTTCATTGTTGCTTATCATGGACTGCATAATAATTGAAAAATTGAAGGGTAAATCTTACCATTAGACGATGTATCAAAGTGGACAGAATGTCCATAAATTGAACAGCCATGTATAGGAATAATACTGAATCTCTTCGGATGTTGGCCAAAAGTGTTCATTTGACAATTCACAAACTACTTTCTTTTTTCATTCAGAAGTAGAAGGGAGGGAGTTCAGCTAGAAGTTGAGGTACTACAACTTTGTACATTTGGAGAGAAATTGAGGTTTTCTTTAAATGGATAGGGAAAAGTAGCTCAATTATCATGGAAGAGAAATCTTGACAACAGAACAAGTGTATTGGTAGCATTTTAAAGTTTAGAAAAGGCCAAACTGTCATGAGAGAGGCAGAGAAGTTTCAGTTTGTTGATTACAATGTGCCCAATGGGCTTGCATCTCATAAGACATAGTTCCTTTTTTCTTCTCCCAGTGTAAAATATTGTATGCACAAGAAGGGGAATGCGTACATCAGTTGGGGAAGAGCTGTATGCTCCTGAATTTTATTCATGGCCTGGAATGTTGATAGTTACGGGTGTGGATAATGCTCATACCCTTCATGTTCTCAAGTTGCAGCTGTAATTTCTTGTGTTATGTCCATGATGACAAAAGATTCTGAATGTGCATTGGGAATTCCCTCAGCATGTTTCCCCTTGTTCTACGTGCCCCAAGTGCTGTGTCAGTTTTCTAAATGTGTGTGTTGCAATAGCTTCACAAACTGTAGCTTCTCTAGAGTATTTAGTGTAAGCCTAAAGAGGTACTATGGAAAATGTATGCTTCTAAGCTTGATTTTATCAATACTTCATTTCATTATTGGAAAGCAATAGAGATGATGAGATTATGAGCAGTAGTTCAGAAGTAAATATAAATTACTTTGTCTCCCTTATGTATATCCAGATCAAAATGGCAGGTATTTTTGAAGAGCCTGACAGTGTGTAGCATGGTAATTTCTGTTGGTATTTCTTAAAGGTAACTGAAGTTAAAAACCAAAAACAAAGAAAAAAACCCCAAAGAAACAAAAAAACTCTACCTACCTTGTCACAACCAGACATGTGTTTTGTAGTTTGCTTCTTGCACATCATGGTAATGTGATACATATCCAGTGAAAATATAAAATAAGGTGAACATCCAATATAAGTGATGTACATCCAATTAAAGTGTTCAAGGAAAGGTCAGACAGCACTTTGAGCAACTTGATTCTGTGAAATATTACCTCCCTATGGCAGGGGCTGGACTATATTACATTCCAACCTAAACTGTTTTATGATTCCATGAAGAGAAAAAAAGAGAATGGAGGGGCAGAGAAAAGGTGGACCTTCAGTAAGATAAGTGTTTACTAAAGCACACAAAAGGTCTTGCTACAAAGACAGAAATATCAAGGAAATAGTGAAAGAGTTTCTGCTAAATCACATGAAGTTCATCACCAGGAGGAAAAAATAATATTTCATTGGTGTTTAGCAGTTCTTTTCCTGCCAGAAGCTGAAAAGATCAGGCCAGGAGTGTTTAGGGTTGCCTCTTTTACAGGAGACCATCTATATTTGGTCAGTATATGTAGGGCCACAAAAAAGGATACTGGCTTCATTGGTGGTAGGGTCCTGGTTCCAGGCAGTGGAACAGTTGGGACAGTTAACACAGTTAGTGGCTTGCTCCTTCCTTAGCCCACCAGTGGCATGCTGTTTCCTGCCTGTCCCTGAACACAGGCAGCATGAAGGAGCACTAAAGCAGTTGCTCCACTACTCCCAGACAAGATTTATTTAGTTCCTTTCACTAACTGTTAAAGCCTAATGAGGGGGAATGCATTGCTGAAGCTGCGAATAGGAAAGTGGTTCTTTTCTGTTTGGCAATAGCTTAGCTTTGTAGTGACATCAGCCCGTGCCTTTAGCATGGTGATGGGGCAAAAATTCACGAGCACTCAGACATTCTGTGAAGATGTCAGGAAGCTTACGTGAACACAGGTTCTGTGTCAAAACTGCTCTTTATATTCTGTCTTCTTTCCAGGCAGATAACCTTTAAGTGTGTGAACATAAAGGATGAATTGGGTGTTGAAAGGAATTGAAATCTCAGTTGCGCTGGGAAAGAGAAAGATGTTGCAGTCAGCCTTTAAACTGCAGAAAATATCTATCAAGTTTTGTACCAGATTCTGCCAAGAATATCTTGTCCATGAGGAATAGTGCTTTCTCTGAGAAGGTACTTCTGTGCATAGCTACTTTTAAGGTTTTCTTCTAAGGTCCTTTTTGGTGATTATGGCTTAAAAAAAAATCCCCAAACCTAAAAACACCCTCCATTACCTTTACCCCCACACTGAAGGTCTGTCTATGCTGACACAAATTATCTAAGATTACTTGAGTGGACAACAGTGTTTACATTAGTCCTATTATCAACATAATGAGCTTTCAAAGATAGCAACAGTCTTTACAGCATGTCTTTGACCTCTTGTAACCAGAGGAACTACTTGAAGCATATGGCTCTGTAAATGTCATGTTCTCCTTCGTCAGAATGGCCTGTATTTGTAAGGCACTGATTAAGAGAACAGTGTTACTGAGACTTTTTCGCTTGATCTGACACTCCTCCTTTGGGAGACCAGGTATGTAGTCTGATAATTTAACACAAAACCTCTTCGGAGTGTAACAGACTATGAGTATATCAAAAGAAGTAAACAAATTTTATGAGTAGGGAACTTAAAAACAGTTACCTTCTCAGTAATTTTTCTGTTTTAGATTGTGAAGTGATACTTTACGGAGGGACAATTGGGCTCTTTCTTTTTTCCAAACATTTCAGAAGCCTGTTGTATTGGGCTTGCATAGCCAAGGTTTGGTAGCAGGGGGCTACAGAGGTGCCTTCTGTGAGAAGCTGCCAGCGGCTTCCTCCATGTCTGGCAGAGCAAATCTCTGTCAGCTCCAAAGACGCATGTGCCTCTGACCAAGGCTGGGCCTATTAGAAATGATGGTAGTGCCTCTGGGATAACATATTGAAGAAGAAGAGGGGAAAAAAAAATCATTGCACAGTTGTAATTTCAGCCAGAAAAGAGTGAAGTGAGAACATGTGATGGGAACAGCCCTCCAGCCCTCCAGACACCAGGTCAGTGGGGAAGGAAGGGCAGAAGGTGCTTTAGGCACTGGAGCTGAGATGCCCCTGCAGCCATGGAGGCCCAGGGGGATGAGATCCACCTGCAGCCCAGCGAGGAGCCCCACACCGGAGCAGGGGGATGCCTGAAGGGAGGATGTGACCCCATGGGAGACCTGTGGAGAGAGGAGCCCATGCTGGAGCAGCCTGCCCTTGAAGGACTGCACCCCATGGAAGAGTGACCCACCCTAGAGCAGGTTGAGGGGAACTGTTGCCTGTGGGACAGACTCACATCAGAGAAGTTCATGGAGAGCTGTCTCCTGTGAGAGGGATGCCATGGTGGGCAGGGGAAGGTCTCCTCACCCTGAGCAGCAAAAGAAACAATATGTGATGAACTGACCATAACCCCTGTTCCCTGTCTCCCCACGCTGCTGTGGTAGGCAGTGGAACTGGGAAGGAGAGAGGGTGGGAGGAAGGCGTTTTTAAGGTCTGTTTTACTTCTCATTATCCTGCTCTGATTCTGTTAGTAATAAATTCAATTAATATCTCTACTTCCTGCTGGTTTTGCCCATGATGGTATTTGATGAGCAATCTCTCCCAGTCCTTATCTCAGCCCAAGAGCCCTTTGTTAAATTTTCTCTCCCCTGTCCAGCTGTGGAGGGGAGTTAGAGAGCTGCTTTGGTGGGTGCCTGGCACTCAACCAGGGTCAGCCCACTAAACTTTTTCAAGAGAAAAGGAAAGATTGGAATGAGCAGATGTAATCTCTGTTTTCCATGCTGCTTGGAGTTTGTTATTTGGGAGGTGGGGGTTGATTGTTTAGGTCCATCCTCTTCAAGCCAGAATATTCAGAAGTATGCTTTGAACCACCACTTCAGGTTATTGACCTCTTTATTTTAGTTTACAGATTGCAAAGCATGTAGTTTCTGGTGAGCACTGTGAGGCAATCTATTTGACTGTGATGGAGTAAGGATTACTTTAATCCAGATATCATAAATGCTTTTCTTGGCTCTTTTTTTTTTTATAGCCATCTTTTATCTATAATCTTCAGGCTGAAGGAATTTGATAAAAAAATAGGGGAAAGAGTAATGAGAATGAGACTATATGTTTCAAAACATACTTTTAAAGTTGTGTTTTAAATATATGTATAATGTATATATGTATCTTGTATAATGGCCTATATCTTGTAAAACTCAACATCCGAGGAAACACAAGTGTGGTAATTGGCAAGGTTTATTGTTTGAAAACTGTTTTATTGTAATGTGCTGTGCAAACTGCATGACATACTACGTGTATGCTACGTGTCAGGTATTAATGCAAGTTTTGTTCGGATTATGTGGGAAGGAGGGAAGGCTGTACTGTACTTTCAGAATGGACAAATGGGAATTGGGAGATTAATTGTAAAAGGATAGGTGCTATGTTCTCAGGTGTTTCAGAAGAGATGCAGAAATAGTTAAGACCTTAGTTTTGTTTTTTGTTTCAAAGCTTTAATTTATTTTATTTATGTGTGTTAGAATTTTCAGAAAATCTTGTTAATGCTTGAAATTGCAAAGGGCCTGCTAGTAGTTCCAGGCTGATGATGAAGACTTAGAGTTTTAGAAGGCTTAATTTGATCATGATCTGATTATGACTAGAAACTCTTTCTAGGAAACACTGATAGTAATTAAGTATTCGTGATGCAGCAAGATTCCTGTGTCAGGCAGAGTCTGCCTCTGTGCTAATACTTTAAAAGCTTTTACATTTCACTCTATCAGAACCCAATTTAAATAAACAGATGAATATTAAATAGACAATGTTAGATATGAACAGTGGGTTTTAAACCAAATTTAGTAAGTTATTGACATGCCTGATGAGTTCTGCTACTGATACATAACATATAGGTAATACTACAATCTTGAGCTCTTCCTAGATACATATCTTTTTATTAACTGTATGTTATATACAGATGCAACTTAGAGGACTTTTTTTCTGGCTTATTAAGAAGTACTTCTGGATTTAGGGGCAGCTGTTTTGTTGGTTGGTAATTTGAATGTCTTGGTACACATGAAACACCTTTTTTCCTAATGTTCCTGATTTTTTAGTCTCTTAGACTTAACAGATTTTAGTGTTTGGTTACCTATACAGTTATTTACTCATGTTTATAAGATACTTGTGAATTTCTTTGGTACTTCTGCTCCCCTGACTATACTGGAGGTATGCAAAATATACTAATTTGATAACTTTTTTGTGGCTATGGGTGTTGTTATATAGTGTTGACAGAAAATATGAATGCCTTTATTGTAGGCAAGGTAACAGGTGCACTTTCCTAGACTTGATTTTCATTCCTTTTAAAGTGGCAAACATCAAACCTACCTCATGCTGTTCCACAGTGACATTAGGCTAGGCTGCACTTACTTAAAAAGTTGAGTAAGTTTTTAATAATGCATGAGAACAATGATTTGGTTTGGGTTTTTGGTTTAGTTTTGGGGCTTTGGGCTTTTTTGGAGGTGATGGGGAGGAGTTGGTTTGTTTGGTGGGTTTTGTGGGGTTTTGGGGACGGTGTTTGTTGTTGGTTTGGGGGTTTTTTGTGTATGGGGTTTTCTTGGGTTTGGTATTAATGCAATGTAGTACCCCTTCCTGTTCAAGGTACTGCCTTCCCAGGTTTAGATACACTGCTGCAGTCTGACCTGTGCTAGGAGTACCTGGTCAGTACAGGGCAATGGATAAGCAGCTCACTTATTTTGCAGACACTGTTCTTGGCCACATTACTGTTCTCTTTAGAGGCTTCTCCCATGTAACTTGGGTAGCAATTGCTTTTTGTATTCACACTAATGCCAAAAAATATATTAAACAGACTTGTATAAGTGTTAACTAGATGTTTCTTTTGTTTGCCTCTGTTAATTGCATCTTACTAGGAGGGAGGCTTTGACTTCGATTTTGTATTCAGTTGGGCTGTCTTGGTTGTGTATTAGGTTGATAAGAACAAGCTTCTTGTCTATTACATGGAATGCTCAATATTATACTGATCATTGTCAGTATGGACATGCTTTAAGACTCACTAAATTTACAAACAATGTTACCAGCTTGCAGGTTTTATCAGGTATCAGAAGAGTAAAGCTGACCAAATTTTTGCAGGCTTGATTATGCTTCATGTGATGATACCCAAAGAGCTGTTAAGTCTCTAATCAGTTTTCTGTTGTAGCTACACTGGAGTTAATAGTAAAGACTTCTAACTAGTATACAAGCCACACTGCATTCACAAATCCATATTTAAAAGATTAAAACAGTATTTCAATATCATTCAGGTGTAAGGAAGAAAAATATTGCAAATGGAGAGTAAATAAACAGTTGTGTGTTTTAGTCAGGAATGTCAGGAAGCAGCAGGCTTGCTTGTTCTTCTACCAGCTCCTGTTTCATAGTTGATACCCTTCTGAAAATTTTCATCTTCAGAAATGCTTTTTTTGCCTTGCTCTGTAGGTTTTGTCTGTTTCACTTTATATGCCACTTTTTAAACATTTCTAATTTTCTAGGTATGGAATTCGCCCTGAAAATGTGATTATATATGGCCAGAGTATAGGAACGGTACCATCTGTGGATCTTGCTGCTAGGTATGAAAGTGCTGCTGTAATTCTTCATTCTCCACTGACCTCAGGAATGAGAGTAGCTTTTCCTGATACGAAGAAGACGTACTGCTTTGATGCATTCCCAAAGTAAGTTGTAGGAAATTTTTTTCTATTCAGCATGCATTTTCTCTATTGCAGAAGTTTTCAACTGGAGAAACAAGTAGTTGGACATATTCTCTGACATTTTTTTCAAAGGTTTAATAAAACAATTGGATAAAAATCAGTGAATAACATCAAAGAGGAACATCTGATTTGAAGAAGTTTACAAAACTTTGTAAACCTTCTAGGCACTTTGCATCTCTAATCATTTTAGTGGATATCTGTAAAAACGTAATTAATTTTTCTCTACATAATATGTAAATCCCTAGTTCTAACAAGTAGTTCTATCCAGTGAATTGTTAGTTTGGATAACTGTGAACAAAGTCGTTTGCCATATATTTCTGTAAGACTGAAAAACTAAGTAGATCTTAACTGAAGAAAATTCTTACCATGTATTTCAGAACTATGCCATTGTTTTCATAGATATAATCTTTTTCTTTGCAGCATTGACAAAATTTCTAAAATAACATCTCCTGTCTTAATAATCCATGGAACTGAAGATGAAGTGATTGACTTTTCACATGGCCTGGCTTTATTTGAGCGTTGCCAGAGACCTGTAGAACCACTGTGGGTAGAAGGAGCGGGCCATAACGATGTGGAACTCTATGGACAGTACCTTGAAAGATTGAAACAGTTTGTGTCACAGGAACTGGTGAACTTGTAACTTTCGTTGCGTATTTACATGTTTTTCTCATTTCACTGCAGAACTGCACACCTTGATAAATATGTAACTTAAAACCTGAATGTTGTGTTTTCAAATCATCTTGGTTGCCTTCATTAAACCTACAGGTAATGATTTGTCAACATAATTAATGAAGGTTTTAATGTCAGCATTGTAAACTGGAATTCCATGATCATGCAGTCAGACTTGGCAGTTCATTTTTCTTTGTGTGAGATTTTTTTCTTCTTAGATGTAAAGAAAAAAAATCACAAGGAGTACTGTAAGAAAATTTAATTATATAAAACCAAATGCTGTAAAAGTGTTGCCAAGTGCTTTAGCATATCAAAAACAAGTTTATAAATATTTTCTAAACATCTCAAAGTGTACTGTGACTTACTCTATTGCACAGTTGTAATTAAAAAACTGATTTCTAAGCAGTTGTTCTGTAAAAATGTTATAGCCATGAAATTTGAGCAAATACTAATGTATGTAATAAGAGTAAATTGTCACTGGAAATGACTCATGCCCTGTTATAGGGAGAGGGGGTCAAAATAGATATCTTTTCCCATATTTTTAATTTCTTTTGTGCTTTTTTTTCCTTTAGTTATTTTGTACTCATGTTGTCCCTTAGCTTTCAGGATAATAAAATGTACCCACTCATGTTCTCAGGAGTCCTAATCTTGCCAAAATAATGCCACAAGTTATCATTGTTGTAATGCAAGTATCATTCACATGATTACTACAGAGGCCACAAAATACCTCTTGAAACCAGTAAGACTTAAAACATAGAAAACTTTTTGAACCATGTAGTTCTAAACACTGACTTTCTAGAGCCACAATGTGTCATTAAGAAGAACCATGGTGTTTATCCAACATTGTAATAAAGAGTTTGCAACTTAGCAGGTGTCTGATCAGGCTTAATTTTGGATGTTTAATGTAAAAGCTTACTGTTTATTGAGTATTGTATGGAAATTTTACTAATCAGGCCTGGGTGGGGTGTGGGAGTGGCAAGAAGAGAATATTGACATTTTTCTATTAACTCATCATGAAATAAATTTGAAGTTGCCTTTCCCTTGAATGCATTTTACGTGAATAAAACTATGAAAAATAAACTTAATTATATATAGCTTAATTGTGAGCAAAATAATATTCCAACAATACACACTGTGCTTTTAAGGCCTTACATAGTTTAACTGTTCTGCTTGTTTTTTGTGATTGAGACTATTGTATACTTAAATGTAGCTTTGAGTATTGTGAAAACTTTGGTTAAGATATGTTGATTAACAGTAAACAATATTCCACAGACTTGCAGTTCTTCCTTTTTTTTTATTCAAAGTAATAGCAGCAGTTGCTTGCAGTATCAAAATACTTAGCAACTCCCCATTTATTCAAGGAAATCTGACATCAAAAGCAATAACCCAGTGTTCTGAATTGCCAACACATTTCTTTATCAGCAACTACTGTTCTGATCACCCTCCTACCCTCCTGCCTCACCTTACTACAATTTGCCATTCAGGACACAGGCTTTCTGCTGCAAAGCTGCTTGTAAACTTTTTTTCTGTAATCAATTCTACTATTTCCTTCTTTGAAATTAAAATGAATTCTTGTCTTGTGCACTTCAGTGAGTTAATTGAAAGAATTTTGTTCTCAAGCAACTAGGTTCCTGCTTGATGTTTTGATCAAGGAGGTTTCAGTGAGTTCTGAAATTCAGAATATATTCAGGAACAGCAACATTAGACTTAAGGATTTTCATCCTAGTTCAAGACTTTTGGATACAGGTGTGTAACTCAGCTTTATTACATCGTATTCAATACATAGTTTGATTTCCTTTTCTTACTACCTTCTAGCCACTATCTCTGATGGAAATCATTGCCATTAAATGTTTAAGTGCTTTCTTTGTGATGAGTGAAGCCTATTTTGAGATTCACCTTCAGGAATTCAGAAATAAAGAGTGCAATGTTGACATATACATATATATATATAGGCTGTAGTTTGGTTGCCTGCCCATTGCAGGCAAATGATCAACTGTCATCACAAGAACTATCTGATTGTGCCAGGGGATATTATGGCACCCTGTAATTGAAAAAGACAGAAAAGGTGTCATAGTAGTTTTGCTGCTTTTGTTTCCTTGTTTTGTCAATGCAGAACAAAAGATCTGACCGTGTTTTGTCTTCAGAATGTTGCAGCTGTGCTGGATTGCACTGGTGAGTAGATAAGCTGGTCTCTTTTGTACCATTTATGCATGGTTAATTATTGCCAATTTGTGCTGATTTACATTTTATACCTGTATTTTTTCAGATGAGTTGTATACGTGAAGGAATTTAAATGGGTTTTAGGCATAGCCTAGCCTGTAGTGCGGATCGTAGTACGGCAGCAAACTTGTTAGTGACAGAAGGCAACTCTGAGCTGTTGCAACTATGAGGAAAACATTTGACATCCTGATTGTCTTATCCTTATACCATCGTTTTCGTGAGATTGACAATGGGCTGTTGTTTAATGTTACAGATGCATTTGTCTTCTGATAAATAAAGTTGATTCAGCATTCATTGAAAAGACAATGCCTGTATTTTAGGGAAAAAGAAAAGAGTGGTTTGTAAGCCTCATGGTGTCATTCCTGGTTTGTTTTGGTTTTTTTTAAGAGATGTATTTGACAGTAAACTGTCTTTTTCAGTTCTGGAAACCTTGGCAAATCAGCTTTCAATACAACTTCATGTATGTAAAATATGTGATTACCTTCTAAAGGTGGGGTCTGTTTGGGACATGTTTTGCTTTTACATTCACAGCTCCATAAAACTACCCTTGCTTTACTCTCCACTTCTGGCAGCAAAGAATTCTAGTGTCTGTTCAGTTTGCTACTCTTATTGATTGTTTTTAAACTTACTTTCCTTTTCAAGATATTTTTTTAATTTGGGAAAAATATTGCATGTTTATTTTTGGGCTCCTTTAAGTGGGTGACAGGGTACTGCTCATATGCAATATTCCAGGTCCTACTGATACTAATTTTTCTCACTACACTGTAGGCATTGTTAATATCCTAAAGTCACAAATAAGGAAAATAATATGTAAGTAGGGGGCTGATTGGTTGAAAACTTTGCAGAAAGGAGTCTGGGACCCTACCTGGGGCTGCACATGAGCCTGTACCCTTATGCCAAAGGCAATCAAGAGCATTCTGGGCCCAATAGGCAGACATTTGCCAGTAAGTCACAGGAAGTGATCCTACCCCTTCTGCTCTGCATTGTGAGTGCAGATGTGTGTGAAATGCTGGGTCTAACTCTGGGCTTTTGTGTGAGGAAGATATGGATGTACTGGAGGAAGTCCAGTGCGGGGCCACAGCTATGACTGAAGGACTGGTGCATCCAGCATGGGAAGAGATGCTGAGAGAGCTCTGGCTGTTCACCCTGGGAAGAAGAGGTTTGGCAGGACTGTTGTGTGTGAATATCTGAGGGAGGGAGTAGAGAGAGCTGGACATTCCCCTGTACTGCCGTCTGAGAGGGCAAGAATCAATGATGACACACTAAAAACCAGAAAATGTAATTTGAAATTAAAAAGCAACTTTTTTTCTTTTGTGAGGCATATCAAACTCTGGGATTGACTGTGTAGTTCTCATCTTTACACATAGTCAGAATTCAGCTGAGCCTAGCTTTAGGCAACTTTCTGTAGCTGACCCTGCTCTGAGCACTCAAGTAGATGATCTCCAGGGGCTCCTTCCAGCATCTGTCATTCTGCATACACCAGCCCAGAAGTGAAGACTGTTTATTTAAAAGAATTACCTTTATTTGGTGTTCCCTACTCTTGATGCTTTATTTTAAAGGAACAGAAAGCAACAAAAGAGCCCTTTTTCTCCTAGTCCTGAGACCATAACTGTTTGGTGCACTGCTGCTGAGTCAGACTAATACCAACTTTTATACCACAGACAGTGTCATCAAAGATCACAGATTGCTACAGTGTACTACAAAAGGAAGGTTGAAAAACTAGAAGCAAAGTATAAGCATGCTATCCTGAAAAGAGAAAAAGTGCTTGAAAGATATCTTAAACATTGTCAAAGATGGAGATGTTGCATTCACAGCTCCTATTAAGTTACGAGATACAGTTGTTTTGGTTTGTTTCAATAAAATTGGGAAATAAAGCTGGTTCTACTTCACCTGATTAGTGTTTGTAAAACAGAAATGAAAAATTGTGGGAAAGTTTGTCATGAGGTAGTAACTGTGTGTCAGGTTTGCTCACTATCACTTAAACAGTTCAGAATAACTGATTGTTAACAGTTAATGTAAAAACCCATTCAGCTTGAGTACCACCAGATTGAAATGTCAGCGTGATACAACCTTAGAGCTCTTGACATATGGAACTTCATAACCAATTTGAGTTGTGAGATTATTGATAGTAAAATAGCCATAAAAGGAAACAATGATTCCCTAATTAATTCTATTGTATGATGATAATTTCTACACTGTTTTTGCTTCCCCCTTTTTTTTTTTAATTTCTTAGTTAAAGTGTCTTCTTTCTGTGAAAGGGAATGAAATCTTTGCAAACTCCTGGTGAAATGACAAGGAAAATGTTTTAAGAACAAGGAAAATATAAAAGAAATTACCTTAACAACAGGTTACTCTTCCTGTGAGGAAGGGCCAACCATAAAAAATTATCTCAGCGTTAACTTTTTCCCCAGGGGCATTAGTAAGTGCCTTAGTCTGCAAACGTCTTTCAGAATAGTGAGAAAACCTTGAAGTGGTCTTGTTGCTTAGAAGAGGTTTTGTGGTTGGTAATGAGGCATCATACAAATGGTTGTCATTTTAATTTTCAAATTTTTTTGCTTATAGAGTGCAAATAGCTTTCTAACCTTCAATGAGCACTGCAGAGAAGACATGAGAGGCAGTGATGAGACAGTCAATACACCTTCATATTAGGCTAGAAGCTGTGTGCACCTCAAATGGGTAACTGTGCCTTGTCTCCTAGAGCTCTGGGTAAATGTAATGTGAATGTAACCAGGCTGTCATACTGGGACATTTTTAATTTTCCAAAGCCACAAAAATTTTTGCCAGAAGTTTTTTTCTGGAGTCAGGTAAATGATGGATTGACTAAAATTCTAAAACTGAACTGTGCCAAAGATCCAAATTAGTCTTAAGCTAGAACAGCATTTCAAGTCACTTGATCAATAATTCATCTAGTAGCTCAAGGGCACATAATGGCACTGCAACTCTTTCTCCAGCACCTGAAGTATTGCAAAGGTGCTTGATTAGCCAGGTCATCTGCTTTTAAAGGTCTAAGTACACTTTAAATATAAATGTACATTTATGTAAGTCATTCTAAGGAGAGCAAGGAGTATGTGGATAAAAATTGCCAGCAGTTTTACGAGAGCATTACTGATTTGGAGGCACATATGATGCATTCTGATTTTGCCCCTAATATTTCTGTAAAAGAAGTTGGCTAGGTCCATTTGGTAGATGCTGCACACTCTTCAAAACAGGAACAGAACTATCTGGTCTTCGGTTTAAAACAGCCTCCCAGGATGGTGCTGTTTTTTTTACATTGATGGCAATGCTTTAATTCATTAGAAAAACACTCACAAAATATTTGGGTGCTGAAATCTAAGTGCTGATAAGGCATTGCAGTTTTCAGACCTTTCTGCTTCTCATGATGGTACTAGTTAAATACATAGTTTATTTCTTTATTTTGTATTTGGCCGAGTGCATCATAGTGTGCTGCATAGAGAAAAGCAAAGTAATGCATGTCTTACTTATCAGAATTCTGTTTGTGATGTATCAGAATTCTTTTTGTGTTGTAGTATCATTTATACTTAGCAACAAGATTTAACAAAAGTTTCTTCCCTGTCAGAGATTTTGTGGCCACTGAAGTGGTGGAACACAAACCACATGCTTGGAGCCATAACAGAAGGGCATACAAGAAATGCAGACTTGAAAAAATGTATGAGTTCCTGTTTTGCTGTATTTGTATAGCTTAGCACTGTCTCGGTTTGCCCATCCTGGCAGGTGTGTAATAGATACCCTGTCATTATATTACTTAGGGTTCCAAAACAACAAGAATTTGTGTCTTGGTTTAAGACAACTTGAAGGATAACACTCTGTAATGAGCTGCCTCCCTTTACGGGTTCAGCCAATCCCTTTCCACCCATAAGTGATGAATAAGTGGATATAAGTGACAAGGTAGGTTTACTGACACCGGGACAGCAACAGGCAAGAAACAACAGCAAAGAGCCACCAGATACAAAACTGCTAAACCTCGCAGGCTCCACAGAACAGAGAGACCCAAAATGCCAGGGACAGCCCCCCAGCATGACACTCCACAGCGGAGTGCGTGGTTCGAAGGACAAAGGGAAAGGTGGTGCCAGTCTTCCCCCGCCATCCCCCTACGCTCTTCTGATCTCCAGCTGGAGTTCCGGCTGGGGTTCCGTGGATCAAGGGCTGGAGACTTGCGGAAGGACTCCCCCTTTCTGTCGGCAGGACCAGTAAAGGCAAGGTGTCTGGGCTGGGCTGACTCCGTAGTCTTCTCTCCTGGATCGGGACCGCTGGATCTGGACCAGCTTGCTGGAGCAGGGCGGCCCCGCTCGGTGCGGCAGTACAGGCGACGCGTGTGGAATTCCTTCCCTGCAGCTCAGAACTGCCAGCCGCAGACTCTTCAGAACGAGAGAAAAAAGCCGAACGAGAATCCCAAAAGAAAATGGCTCTGCCTGGGCAAAGACTAGGAAGTCACTGAGCCAAAACTCACATGGCAAGAGGGGATGAGCTGCTTGTGAGAGCCGACTTTAAAAGTGCCACATAGCACTCCCTGACGCAGCTTCCTGGCTGCAGGTCAGAAAGAGACAGGAACAATTTTAGGCACAAATAGATACGGACTACAACAACATTTTGGGTTACCGATGACAATTTGAGTAATCTGGAAGTTAGGATGATATGTAGGCTGTAGTTTATGTGTTTCTTTGTAGTCACAAAGTCTTGAGGGCTCTGTTTCACAGAAAAGTTGAGATTCACTTGTCAGTAACTGAGCTTTGCCACAAGGACTGGCAAATCTGAATATGCAGTCCTGGAGGCAACTCCAGAATAATGCAGAAAAGGTAAACATTAAATTTAATCCATGGTAATCTGAGACATTTTTGTCCTGCCATATTTTCACTTTCTAATGTAAGGAAATGGATTTTTTGCAAGGGATTCTTCATGCATTACAAAATCACATTGTGTTTTCCCATGTGTGATCTGTGACATTTAGGCTTGCTTTCCACCTAAGTTTGCATCAACAGGTTTTTTTTACATGGTTCAGTCTCTCCTTCCAGGTAGCAAGTGATAGGAAAAGAGAAAATGGCCTCATGTTGCACCAGGGTGGGTATGGATCGGATATTAGCAAAAATATTGTCACCAAAGAGACTGTGAGGGATTGGAAGAGGCTGCTCAGGGAAGTGATCGAGTCACCTTCCTGGGGATATTTAAAAGACAACTAGACACAACGCCTGGGGACATGGGTTAGTGGGAGACCTAGCAGTGCTGTGTTAGTGATTGGACTTGTTGACCTTAAAGGTCTTTTGCAGCTCTAACAATTTGATGAATTCTGTGGGGAGTAGCTATTTTAAAAAACAATAATATATGAACAATAGCATTCACATGTGAACAAAGCATTATTACTCACTTCTGATTATTGCTTTGTCAGTGTTCAACAGCTGTTCTGAGTCAAATTGTCTCTGTGGCATATGAGGATGTGGCCATAAGAATGTGTGTGTTTAATGGTAATTTTTTTGTTCATTTATTTATTTATTTTATCACTTGTTCTGAATTGTAATTAGTACTGTATGACTTCAGTAAACAACTAGATTTTATAAGTAACCAGGAATCACTAAGGTGTGTTTTTTAAGAATTAATGTTTTGAAATATTCACATATCCATGTATGATGACTCTTACACACATACAGCTATTGAATAATTGTATAATTTCATTGTAGTCAATCATGTGATCTCTTATGATAGCCAAAAATTGTATTTTTTTTATTAGTGAATCATTCAGCTGGCTGCAGTGCTTTTCCATGCTTCCCTTTCATGATTCACAGGATTTTTTTTCCTGTTAAAAAAGTCTAATTAAAGAACCAATTTGATTATGTTGGTGAGAGCTGATCCACTGCACTGAGCTTGCAGGAAACACGGAGACATGTGTTTCCACATCTGCGTTTTACATTGTTGCAGCTTTCTGCACTGTATAGACTGCATGTGGAGCATGGAGAGGGTGCACTCAAGTTTTTATTTAGGTAAACATATTAATTTCTTATATGCCAATTTTTCTGCAATAAACATGTGACCCACTATAAATGCCTTCCTTTAATTCTATTACATTTTCACATGGCTTAGAACCTGCAAACAGATTAGCAACTAATGCAGAGAAAGTGCTTTTCTTGTGGCAAATTATCTTAAAAAGTGCTGTAATGTGTCAAGTAAGTTGTCCATCTGTCCCTCTGCTCTGTCTGCGACATTGCTAGTCAGAGGTGTGATTTAGAAAGAGCTTTTAGACTACTTCCTCTGTTGTCAGATCTTCTTATGCTCCACTGACATCCTAAATCAGAGAACTAGAAATGTTAAAGACTACATCCAAACCTATGCCCTTTAAAATCTTTAGTGTATGATGGTATTTATTGCCTTTTTGAATTTCTTGGTATTGTTATTCCATGGCTACAAATCCAACAATTTCATCTCTCTAAAAGAAGTACTTCCTTTTCTCTGTTTTTAAATCCATCTCCTTAAATTTTCACTCTTAAATGAATGTCGTCCCTTTTGTGTTTGCAGGGTTGTGTTTGTTGGTTTGTGTTTGAGCAGTTCTGCTGCCATCTTGCTCAACTATTCTCTAGTAGATTTCACGATTTTTCTTGGTAAAGGAAATGGTCCCTGTCATTAGTCATTTAGCTGTCCTTATTTGCAACATAACGCACACTTAGGGTACACTAAGAAACTGCTTTACTGAAAATATGTGCTCATGCTTTCAAATAACCTGATAAAAAGAGACACAATACATATTATCTATAGAAAAATATAGTGTATAAATATATAATGTAGCCATTGCTGTATTTTATGGAGCAGTATTTCTATAGATACTTTTACTGACTTTTGAGACCATTAGTGTAGAATAGGATATGGTATTTGTAGGATGTAGATGCTGCTACTGTTTCTGTGATAGAATATTTAAAAACATATGTTATTAGAAGAAACCATGTCTCCAAACTTAGATTTTTTTAGCATAGTTAGAGCAGTGAAACTAGGTACTAGCAAAATACTTTGAGAACTAATTTAAGTGGTTGTCTTTAACTTGTTAGTAAAGATTTCTGATATGTACTGTAATACTTTGATGTGATATTTTTGACAAAAAAAATACAGTGCATATACATTGATTGATCATTTCTTTTAACTCTAGTAAATTTCTAGGACAAAAAAACATTAAGTATCATAGGTATCTACATTACTTTTTTTTAGATTACGCTTCACTGTGACTGATAATTTCTTATGCCACTCTGTGTCTTGAAACACCTAGGTTAATGATTTTTTGAAAAGTGCAGCATCTGAGAAGAAACTAAATAATGTCAGACTTCAAAGGCTCTTGATCATTAAGTCGCAGGTCACCAGATTGCTTATTGATTGCTGCTGCAACAATACTCAATCACAGCAATGGCCACCTGCTGATGTGGCCAGTCTTCCCTTGAGTTTAGATTGTTCCTTAGCTTTGTACACCGATTTCTTCCCGCAGGCTCTTTGTTGTCCCTTGCACTCTTGTCTGGCTGCCCCCATGTTAGTGTCAGTGCTTCCCAAGCCCGTCTCAGAAATCTTCCAACCAGCAGAAGTGGGTGAGGCTCCGTGGACTGCGTGGCACGCTGTGCATTTCCGTGGCACAGAGGAGCGCAGACGAGAAGGGCCTTGCTGCCGCAGATGTTCGCCCAGTCCTGCTTTCCTTAGGGGAGGCTGGTTGCCAAGTAGCCAGAAGGCCAGAGGAAACAAAACCACGTATCTGCTCCTAAGTATTTCTCCTCCGTCTTGTTGTGGAAAAGAAAATAACAGGAAAGGGAGGATGTGGAAAGTAGGACGCTCCACTAGGGAAAAAGAAAAAAAGGTTAAGGTAAATGTTTGGCCTGGTGAAGGCCCAAAGATGGATCTGCAGATCAGATGAAAGGAGTTTGTGGTTAGGCAGTGGAAAGCAAAACCAGCAGAATGAGACAGAAAAAGGGGAGATGCTGGGAGAAGAAAGAGATTTTGACAGAACTAGGCAAAATGAGGAAAAGAAAAAATGAGAAGAAAAATACAAAAGGAGCTTAAATCTTTTGTCCTTTCAAAATAAAACATTTTTTGAAAGAAAAATGTGACTAATCCAAATGGGAGTGGAGCAATTAGTGGAGAAGTGCCAAATATAATGAAAAATAGAGAGGAAAAAGAAAATGTAAAAATGAAAGGAAGTGGAAAATGGGAGAGGGAACACCCTACATTACTTCTATTTTTCCAATTCCTTTGTTTTATCATATGTCCTTGGGAAATCAGTTTATTGTGATAAAAGAATTTTTGTCTAACAAGGGCATATCCTCTGCTTTTTTACTCACTGATACTATTAGTGTACTAGGGTTAGACCAGTGACCTCCAAAAGTTTTTGATCATGCACCTCTATCAGTAAGACATTTTTGAGCATGCACCCATAATAAAGGCATATATAGTTGTTTATAAATTGTATACCTGTACTATTCTATTAATGTATTATGTACATTTTCAAACATTTACTGAAATAGGAATTAAAACAGTGTGAGATAAAGATGAAAAAAACAAACACTGTTTTGAAAATTTTTATTTTATTTTATTTGTTAGTGCTAGATCCCATATTTCTTCACTCCAGTGGATTGTCTGGCACACATCCAGGGCTGTATATTTCCCTGCCACACATGTATTTTGAAGAGCACTGGACTAGACCGTAATGCAAAGTCTAAAGCTTTGTGATGAGCTCTCTCCAAAGCTATTGCTTATATTTCCGATGGCCTTGGTGAGGAAGACAGGAGGTGGCCTCCTTACCACAAGCTGCAGAGCTGCCTCAGCTCTTCATAAATGTTTTACAATGCTGCACAGAAACAGATTCAGAAACAGCTGGTTACGACCAGTCAAAATCATTGACAAAAAAAGTCATTTAGCCTGACCACACTTGAATTTTCTATGCTCTGTTGTCTTATATTTACCAGCTACAGGAAAAAAAATATATGGTTTCCAAAAATAAAAGCACAACTCTCTGAAAGCAGTGACCATGACTTTAGAAGTTTCTAGTCCGGTTACAGCCAAAGTAGACCTACAGCTATTTGGTAAAGACATTGAGAATTGAATTTAGTCTTTTATATTTTCCTAAGTTTCTTCTCAAAGTGAGATCAAATTGAGTTGTCCATGTCCTTTGAATTAGACCTGCAATCATGCTTTCAGTTGCTCAATAAGATTAGAGCCACTTCTTCAGACATAACTTCATTTATATATGTTGACTCTTGGTTTTCAAATGTGTTTAACATAACATATTTGGAAGTAGTGGGACATTCAAAACTTGAATAATAAATTATACTGGGCTTTCTTCAGCAGGGTAAGCCCACAAAAAAGCCTTTGTTATGCTGTTTTCCCATGTGCTTTCCTGTGGAAATCCATATAACAAAGGTTTGGGGAAGGTAAGAGCTGTAAGAATATAAGCATAGACTTGTATTTAAAGAGTATTTCTTTATACTTGTTTAACAACATTTATACTTAATGTTTGTATAATTCATTTTCTTACATCTGGAAGCAGCAATCTGAAGCAGTAACAAAAGGCCAATGCTGATAGTGAAAAAAACTATGATAAAACTATGGATTATTTATAGGTATTTTGAGGTTAGTTTACATATCAACACTTTCTGACCTTCTTTATGCCCTCTGCTGACGTATACCTGAATTACCAGACATTATTACATTTAACATCCTAGCCTTATAAATCTTTGTTAGCAGCAGATTATTGAATGCAGTCTGCAGTTCAGTGGAAAGGCTGGGTTTAAATGCTCTACAAAGGTAGAAATTTATGCCAGCGCAAAAGCTGGCAAATTATATTATCCCCTTTAGTCAAATTTATACTTATGTTTCAAATATATAATTGGATTTTAGTGTTTGGAGGGAGGTTTCTGACTTTATATGTTTCCTTGTAAGAATCCATCAGTGCTATCATGTCAATGGCTTAAGGATCAGAATGGATAGATCCCAAAAAGGTGTATTTAATCTTCCTGGGCCTTACCTTTCTGCTGGAAATATTGGAAAAGGTAGTAATGGTTACAAAACAGACATCGGTTTGCATTGACTTGGGCTGAGAAGATTGCTTGTCTTCAATATGCTTCCCACGATGGCATCAGGCAATTCCTCTGTACTTTGTTTTCAACTCACTTTATAAACACAAATCCATCATTCTTTTAATCTGATGAAGTGCTGGTTGAAGTTGACTCTAACATAAAAGGGTCTGTATCCTGTTGGGTCTCTGCTATCCTTTAAGTAGTATTTAATGACTGTACTGTTTGTGAGACAATAGTGGCAGAGTCGTAGGAAGACCCTACTGCATTGTGACCTAGATCATTATCAATCAGATAAACTTTAAAAAGAAAAAGAGGCCTACAGAGCTGCTTTTTAGATTTAGTTGTAAATAGAATGCATTGTATAAAGTTTTGTATGAGATCTGTTTTACAGAGGATGTTATGAGTCTTTTCAAAAAGGAAGGGCCAGTAAACCCTTTAATGTACCAATCCAATGTATTGAAAACATATGTTGGACCACAAAAAGTTTTGAGTTTATCCCTCTCCCACAGCACAAGCCTGGTCCTTTTAATTGACCTCCTGTGTTTTGAACTGTCAATGGACGTAAAAGTTGTATTTCCAAACTACAGCTTCAAAACAGAAGCTAAAGTACTTCATTTTTAATAGAAAGCTTAGATTCTGCTGTAACCATAGCATTCTAAAGAGAATAAGAGGGTATAGAGACTGTAAGGCAGATGTTATTAAACTTCAACATAATGAAAGAGTCCTGAAAGGAGACAACACCAAATAAGCTTGAGTTTCCACATTGATTTATGGTGCTGCTCCTTGCAGGACCAATTTGAAATTCTGCAAGCTGGGTCTTGAGGCTGTCAAGGACAGGTGCATGAAGTTGTTACCAGTGGGTACCTTGCTGTATATAACATGGGACATCACAGCTTTGGCCTCTATCCACAACTTCTCTGAGTTTAACCCATTTGTATTTCAGAGGAGATTAAAAAGAAAGATTAAATATATTTGTGTCAGCCAGACATCAAATGTAGCAGTCTTCTGCTTTAGATTTACCCAGTCCATGGTAAGATGCAGCTTTTTCATTGCTAGTGTTATCTAAATGTTCAAAGAGCTTTAAGCCACAGAGAACTTTGTGCTAAAAGTTCTGTTTCTTCTAGTTCCTGTGGAAAGACTAGGTATCATCTTTTTCAGTGCTATCTTATTCCACAGCCATGTTCATATCTAAGAAAGCTGCATTCACCTGATAGTTTTATTCAGATCTTAAATACTTCTCTAACTTGAGCTCTAGCTCAAGACTAGTCTAAAGAAAGAAACAAACTCCTGTGAAGTTTTGGGTGTTGTCAACTGCATATGAAAAAGTCAGCATTGTATTCACAAAAAAAAAAAGAAAAAGAAAGGTTGTAGCTGTCTGCCATCCTCATTGAGGGAACGTTTGAAAATATGGCTAGTGAAAAGAACAGCATGTACACCAGGATAAAAATTAAATTCCTTTAAAAGGAGGAAGAAATTCCATTCCACTGGCAAGCAATTCCAGTTAGCAAGTAAGTATGCGTTCCACTCCAGGCTTGAATTGGAATATGGCCAATAGTGGTGAGGAGTTATTAGCCACACTAACATTTTTTTTCCAACTAGTAATAACATGTTTTCTGATATTTCCCTTTAAAATGTTGTTACTCAGTTTCAGGATTAGTATCCATGAGACATACGGGAGCCATTCACATCTCATGTCTTTTGTTATACCAGTCAGCAATCTCTATTATTAAGTTGATATGCATATTTTGAATCTTAATTGTAGAGCTGCAGGCATTCCAAGGCAGATATTAAGATTGTTTGTATATATTTGTATAGCATCTTGCAAGAAACTTAGACACTGGATCATAAGTACATCAGATAAAATAGGATTCCTTTTTGGGGGGATGAGAGATGAATAGTGAACCAAAGTTTAAACTCTGAAGACCAAATAAAGCTATTGACTTTTAAAAAGTAGAGTCATTACTACTGAATAATCCTTTAGATATGTATATAGCAACATATTCCTGTGTATTTGCTACACAAGATAGATTGATCAGGTAGTACTGCTTTCAAATTAAAAAATATTCTATGAGAAGAGGTCCTAAATAACAGCATGCAAAGATATTTGTATCCATTTGTGTCTAATTTTAATTCATTACCTGTACATGAAGTCAATATTTTGCATTGGGGAATAAGTTTTAAAAATGAATATGATTTATGTACACTCTGGCTTTCAGAAAATTTATGATTTATTGTCACATTTCTCTGATTCCAAAAAAGTGTCTTCTTTCCCTGGTTTTGTGTGAGAGACTTATGAAGCTGGCCAAAGGTCAGCTGTTTTCAAAAAAGCAAAAGAAACAGGCAGAAGCCTCTTTTAAAGTCTTTCTGTTAAAATGACACACCACAAAGTTAATATCTAATTCTGGTGGGTTGACCTTGGCTGGATGTCCGGTGTCCACCCAGTCAGTCTATCACTCCTCGACTGACAGAAGCCTGTTCCAGTGCAGGCTTCCCATGGGATAACAGCAATCTTCAGGCATCTCCCTGCTCCAGGCTGGGGCTCCTTCATGAGCTATAGGTGGATCTCTGCCCTTTTGTGGATCTCCAAGGGCTGCAGGGGCACAGCTGCCTCTCCACGGGCTGCACCAGGGGCTGCAGAGGAATCTCTGCTCCAGCACCAGGAGCACCTCCTGCCCCTCCCTCTGCAGGTCTGTTTCTCTCAGCTATCCTCACTCCTCCCCAATGCAATAATTTACACTTATGATTTGATTTTTATCTCCTGAAGGATATATGATTTAAAACAGTGATGTAAAAAGTGTTAATTACATAAAAAATGAAGTAAAATAACGGTCTATAACCACACAATAGTCCTTTCTGCATAGCAAGAAATTTGACTTAAGGCATCCATAAATTTGGGAAATTATTGTATCCCACTCTTTGTCTTTTTGGTTAGCCAGAATGTAAATGTCTAAGCGTTTATGTCCAATTGCTGAGTGCTCCAAGGAAAGGACACAAATTTTCCCAGTGTCATACAACTTTTTGTTTTGACCAGTCTGTCCAGCATGAATCTGGTCCACATACAGGTGGAGGTTTAGTCTAAAGCCTGCGTGAATCTCACCCCTGCAGCAGGGGCTGATGAAAGCTGCTGCATTGTTTTGGCCTCATGAATTTTAGTCTGAACCCATGAAAAGGTCTAATCACTGTGTAACTCAGCACCATTGGTGATTCCTTATGCTTTTGAAAAGTGTAAATATATGGTGGGAAACACCAGGCTTTATGGAAAATATTGTCCAAATAAGTCTTTTAGACAGCCTCTATCATACATAAAGCCAGCAAGACCTTTTCTGTGCAGTCATTACCTCTGAGTCTCTAGAGGCTTGGTTGTGATGTTTTTCTTGTAGACACCTTCCCCCAGCTCGGGCATTGTTTTTTCCCACGAGTCGACTTCATTTAAGTTTTTAATCTCTGTTAAGTCTGTGCTCTGCCTAAATCAGAATGGAGAAAATTGCTTGGACAGATATTATACCTTCACTGTGCTCAGTGAAGTTTCAGCTGAAAAATCATCGTCCAAGTTATATTTCCTGTCTGAGTTTGTTGTACAAACATGAAGTATGTTTCTATCTGTAGTCTTTTTCTTTCTTTTTTTCCTGTGCTCTCTTTTCCATGCAGATTGCTCCATGGAATTTCACAGAGGTAGGACTTAACTATAAAATATTAATGTCAATCCAACATCTACATCTGCCTGGCTTAGAAAATATGCTTCTACTGCAAAAAAAAATAGGAAATAGGCGAAGGGAGTGGAACCAAAAAGCAAGAGAGAAACATAAGATTGGTAGTAAGAGAACATGAAGGAAAATTAAGGGTCAGCAGAAAAGAACTTCCCTGACTGAGTAGCCTTATGTGTACAAAGAATGGCAAGCTTGCACTGGGAACGTTTTCTTCCCTTCAGCACATTATAGACTTTGATAGATATTTTTTCCTGTCTTTTTTCCCCTCATTGCTTACCTAAAATCAAATGACAGTATTTGAGGAGACAATAGGGAACTGGTGGCCTATTTTTTTCAAAAGGCTAGTTTATGGCAAAGGTTATCATTTTTGCGTGTCTTCTATTTTGCAATTGACACAGAACAGGAACTTGCTGCTCAGAACACAACATGAACAATCTGAAATGCAACTCCTTCTTAAAAGCTTGCTGAAGTGATTGTGATAGCATATGGTACTTACAGGTTGTTGGGAAATCCAAAGTAAAGTTTATGTGCACAATTACAGGCTCTAAAGTGTCACTGTTCAGAAATACTACTAAGGAAACATCAACTCAATAATCAATGGTGAGCAACAAAGCAAAAATATTTTAGATATGATTTAGGGAGAAAATACAATGAAAAGGAAGCACTTTTTAAAATCTAAAGTACCTATATTCTGGAGGATACTGCAATTCTCTTTCTGTCTTCTTTTAATAAATAGGCAGCAAAATTGGCAAAAGGAAAATAAAGATGCTGAAATATGAAACAGTTTCCATGAAAGGGACAGATAAATATGTTCTGTTAATACAGTTATTATTATCTCAAAAGAGATGGGCATGAGACAACTTGATGGAGTGTCATGGAAGAGGTGAATAAGGACCAACATTCTTTCAATGTAAAAACGACGGGGTATCATATGAGATAGGTGGAACCTCTGAAAGAGATACTTTTGTTACAAGATATGCTTCTTGTAACTGGTATGCCCAGTGTAGTTGCTACAGAGCTCCTTGTCACAGGACATCATGGATGTTAGGAACCTACATAGTTCAGAAAGCAAGAGATTCTCTAACAGAAGCTGGTAAAAAGAAGCATATCAATGGTGACACAGAGCTGCAAATCACTTGAAGAAGGGGAAGTAGTCTATCAAGTTTTGATGTATGTTTACTTAACTTTTAAAAATATATTCTTGTAATGTCTTACCAACATCTGTTGGAAAGAGGCTACTTTGCTAGATGAATCTCTGCTTTAGTATAGAGAGTCCTATTTTAATGTTATTTTATGTTTTTTGTAAAGAAACAGATCTGCAAAACCAGTAATGATCATGGTGCTTTCACCTCAGTCTCTTGTTCAAAGAATTGATTTTTAAAAAGTAGCATGATTTTTAGGATTATTGAATATCTCAACCTGAACCAAATGTTTAAGGACCATGTTCTGGAGGATTGAAAATGCATCTCAGATAATCAAAGTATTCATTTCTCTTGGGCAAACAAATACTTCTTGTTTTTACATTTGGCTGTCATTCATGTTAGACACTTCAGTTCCTGGAGCTTTTTGTAAAAAAAACCCCAGAAGGTCAGGATGATATCCTATGCACGGAATGCAACAGATAACTTTTCCTGTAACTGTGATTCGCATTTGTATTTGTTCTTTCAAAAAGGAAAAAGGCTCAGTCCGTCATTTGGTGACACACTGTGCTGGCAGAAAACTGAAAATTTACTGGAAACAACCCCCTCTGATTTTACATACGCATGTTATTACTTTGTTACAAAAGAAGGTAAGCATAAGTGCCTTATTCTATGGTATTACTTAAACATGTGTCAAATGTGTTTCTGCCGAATTTTACAGAAGTTTTTATGGAAGAATGACATTTTGAAGACTAAATGAAATGTGAATTGACAAGCCTAAAGCTTTTTAAGAAGATTTGCATTAACAAATCATCATGTGCAAGAAATGTATCTTGTTGTGTTTGATGGAGAGTTCTGTTTTGAACTTGGTTTTAATGCCATGGTAAACAATGTTATCCTAGTGTCCTGATGTTGCACTTTGCCTTTTATATTTTCAAATACACAGTGTTCCTACCTACATATATTTCTTCTGGGACGAAATGAGGGACCAGCGAATACAGGTTTTTAGAACTTTCCATATCTGGTTTTGGCACTAATTTAAAAGTATTACAACTTTATTATTCTCCAAATCTTTTAATGCTTTTTAAGTAAGTAATATTCCTGAGCATTTCACCGTGTGAAAATATTTATATTTCTCTTCAATCAGATACATAATAAGTAACCATAAGAGCAGACCACTTAAAATGCATTTCTCTACAGTGGAAGTCAGACTCTCTGTCTTTCTCAAAAATTAAAAGAATACAGTTTTTTCATGTTACTGGCTTACTAGTATGTGAATGCAAATCAGAAATCTGTGCTTTAAGCTCTGCTCTTCTTCTTGTAAAATTCACAGAGTTTTAACCAAAATAATTCTCTGTTAAGATAAAAACAAAACAAAAAATTCAGGACCTAAATTTACCACATAGAAACTTTATGTGCAGAATTTAAGCAATTACACCAGGCATATGAGATGAAAAGCAATTGATCATAGATATTTCAAATAGTCTCAACCAAAGTCTAGCAGGCAATTTGTAGGAAATTATGCACTTAACAATTTTTAGTCTGCCTTATGGGTTATGGAATGCCTCATAATCAAAAATTTCTGACAGATGTTAAAAGGTCTGTAGACTGTGGCTCATCTCATGAACACAGCACTCCAAATTCAACTCTTGTGGATCTGACTAGCCTAACAGTGTGTCTGCTTACTTATTAGTTATGTTTATTGACCAAACAAGCAACCAGAACCAACACTCCTTATGGCTGTGTTTCTGTTCACTCATTTGCCAATCAGTTTCCATCAATATTTACCTTAAATGCAAGGCAAATTTACTGTTGCACTTAGCTGGTAAAATTGACATAAATGTCAACTCAATTCATGTTAAAGTAAATATTGAAGTGACTTGGAAGGTGGACACCTGCTGTAAGAAGCTTTCCCAAGGAAAAATTTATATAAATATGGAAGAAAATCACAATCAAATGTTTTTAATAATGTTGAACTAAAATCTAATCACAATGAGAAAGTAGTATCTATGTTTCTTAATGTGAATGGATTAATTGATTTTGTAGGGAATTGTGAGTTTTATTCTGATTATTTTTGAAACTAATTCAATATGGCTTTTTTGCATTTTGTCTTTCATCAAACTGCACTTTAGAAGTGTAAAAGGCAAAATACAGCTTTCTGGCACTCATATCTGCTGTGTGATTTTGTTGTTTTTTTCCTTTTTTCCTTTTGTCTCACTTATGTGCTCTCCTTCATGTGTTCCATCTATGTATGTCTGCTTCCCCCTCCCACTTTTGTTTGTTCTTTATATTTATTTTCAACTATTATTTTAAAAACCTGATATATTAATCCTCCTTTCGCCCTTCGGTGCGGCCTATAATACTCCCTTCATTAACACAAGTTTTTTAAGTATTTTGCTGATTCGCTATCAGCATTTGATTACTGAGAAGGAAATGTAAGAGCCACTAAAAATATATCAGGTTTTGTGGTTGGTTTTCAACAGTTTTTCATCTTTACATGACCCAGAATCTTAAAATCCTGACAACTTTCTCCACTGTAAAAATTTTGGGAACATACAAAGTGACAGAGGAGAATGACAGGTACAATTTAGTAGAACTCAGAAATAGGTCACGCTTTTCTGTAAACCCGCAAAAAGTAAATTAGTTGCATATGGTTTGTCTTGACATACAGAAAAAAAAAGGCATTGGCTCTTCAGTGAGCAGGGGAAGATGATGCTCTGAATCTGCTCCTGACTAAATTTGGTTAAAAATTACCTCTACATTCCCCCAATATGCATTTTGCACTCTTGTCTTCTCCCTTAAACTGTTGTTATATTTTGTTAACTTCTGTTACCTTTGGTTGAAGCCCAGTATGTCAAAGTAAGATCAAGAGCAAACCTTCCCCCAGACTAGGCAGTGTTTGCATTATTTTGATAATTTAACTTTTATTTTGCCACACATGCTAAACTCCCAGAGAGTTAATTAAAAATGTGTGGGTTTTATGATAATTTAAAACATGGCTACTATATGGAAAACGTATTACCACAGAGTACCTGGGACATATGCCAGAAAGGCTAAAGTAAGAAAAGAAATAAGTACATTTGCTCTCTTATCTCAATAGACCAACAGCAATATTTTCTAAGGCTCTGTACAAGAATTGAGGGAATAGGACATAATTTTAACTGGTAACTGCCTACACTTACTTACTCCCACCTGTTTCTTCCTAACTTGCTCCTTCCTCTCTCCTAGTACCTCTTTTTATTCAGAACAAAAGCTGCTTCCTCCTTGCTTATTTTGAAATCATTAGACCCTAGTGATGACATCAATCGTCTCTTTCAAGTCCATCTTTTGTCATTTTTAAACTTTTCTTGATACACTTTACCAACCTGTTGTCTGCTGAAACCAAAAGAAGCATGAAGAAACAAGTGACACTGAATGGAGATGCACCATTTGGGTTTGATAGAGACATTTCAAATACTCAGGAAATTTCAAAGTCCAATATTTTGTACACTTAGAGGGTTTAGGGATTGTTTTATTCAAATATATCCATCATTTAAAAACATTATAGTTGTTTGTGATAATTCCATTCTGTAAGAGATCTACAGCTACCTGAAAGGAGGTCATAGTGAGGTGGGTGTCAGTGTTTTCTCCTGGGTAACATGTGGCAGGATGAGAGGAAATGGCCTCAAGTTGCACCACAGGAGGTTTAGATTAAATTTTTGAATTTTCTTTGTCACAGAAAGGGTTGTAAAATGTGGTGGAGTCACTATCCCTGGAAGTGTTCAAAAAAAACTGTGGATATGGCACTTGAGGACATGGTTTAATGGTGAACATGGTTGTGGTGCTGGGTTGGCAGTTGGACTTAATGATCTTAAAGGTCTTTTCCAGCCTTAATTTTTCTATGGTCCTATGATCTAGTGCTTTTATAGCTCAAAGGTGTTTGTGATCTGCCTGAGACTGAAAAGACTGTGTTATGCGGGTTGTCTAAAATATACACACGTATGCACTCCTACACACACACATACCTAATGCAATATATTACGTTTCAGACTATTTAAGTATGTAGAAATGTTTTACTTTATGCCCCTTTACAGTACTACTGGCAAAAAATCTGCACTTGGGTATCACTGAAATGAGCGTTTTTCAGGCTTCTGGCTGAGAATGTTGATCAGCAGTCTGTATTTCTTCTTTCTTCAGACAAGTATATAAAAAAGGAAATACTTGCTGTTGCTGGACTAATCTCTTTCTAGCAGATAAGCAGTGCCTACCTTCAATTTAATTTCAGCCAAAGTAATTGGCAAATGTAGGTATTCAGTTTGCATATGTTTGTTGAAAAGAGGCAGTTTTACAATTACACGTGTTAGAATGATTGTGCTCCTGGCCTAACAAAGAAAGAATAGAAGTAGGGACACACTGTCAAAGCCAAGATGAAACTGTCTTATTCGTACACCTACAGGCTTTCCTCTCTGTGGCTTAGTGACAAAGGCAAGTTAGGAACTGTCTCAACCCGTTTTGTGTCTATACAGGCAAATCTCTGTCTTGAGTCAATTATTGCTGTAACTCTCAGGCCCGAAGCTCAAGCTGTGCAGCAGAGCTGCAGTCACAGTGCCCTCCCGAGCTAGTGCAGCTGCTCATTCCCCCTGGCCACGGGCAGCTGCCATTCCGCGGTGCGGTGGTTTGCGGTAAAACCGCTCCGCACCCTGCAGTCCTGCGGTGAAGTATTGCAAGCAATGGATCCGACTGTGATCTCCGGGATTTCAGATGAACGAAGCTGATTTGCAGTCTAGTATTTAGGCGCTAGATGTCTCCATGTGCTACAAGCACACCACACAGGCTGTGCTTACTGTCCTTGAAACAAAGAGGAAATCGCTGGAGGCAAAGTTAGTCGGGCAGTCTTCACAGACATACAAGTGAGTTATCACTTTGACTTCATCTGTTTAGAATATTCCCAAGGAAATAACTATGTTGGGAAATGCTTGTATTTCCCGAAGCATTTCATTGAAGTATCTTGAATCCCATCAGGGCGCTTTTTTTGTTTGCTTGTTTGTTTTATTTTATTGGGTTTTTTTAACTGGCTCATTAGTAATGAGTGTGGCCCAACCTTGCTGCACGGAAATGGTGGGAGGTCCCAAACTTAAGAGAAGCTCGTTGTCAGATTTACATCAAAGCTGACAGCCTGAGGGGCTGAGGTGCCCCGAGGCTTCACAGTCCCTTCTCGAATGTCCCAACTGAAGCTGTTTGCTATGTAACAGCTACAGGCGGGGGTTCCCTGAAATTCAGAACATTTTGGGCTTTAGTTCGATTTTACTTAAAAAAATTAGAACCCGAAACAAAATTAAAATTAAAAAAAACGAATCAAAAAGCGGAATCAGGTTCTCCAGTCGGCTCTTTCCCTCGGTCAGACTGCCCGGACTGCAACCGCCGTAAGTAACTTTGTTCAGCCTGCACGTACCGACAGCAGCCGCGTGTCTCTGCTCTCTGCTACTGGTGCCTCTCATGCGCTCTGGGTGTCCTTCCATCCCTCCCCGCTGCCCCTCCGGAGGCAGCACGCTGTGTCTTCCTTCGCTGCCGCCTGGCTCTCATACCTCCCGTACATTTCACACCGGCCAGGCAGCACCTGCGGGTTTATACTGTGGGATTACTATTATTACTATTATTATTATCATTATTATCACTACCACTACTGTTGTCACTATTACTTTAATACGGACGTCGGCATCTAACGCTGTGTCCAGTACTTGAGCTGCAGATAAGCTGTTCTCCACGCTGCCCGGAGGAGAGTCAGGGCACGGATGCAAAGTACCCCCCTGCCTCCTCTTGCCTCCCAGGCCCGGGTGCTGCAGGAGGCGGCACCCG
>VZSE01010767.1:77104-188439 GCA_013398275.1 Promerops cafer | reverse complement strand
GCGCCGCTCCGCGGGGCCGCGGCAGGTGCGGCGGCGGGGCCGCGCGCCCGGGGCCGCGCTTTGTTGGCGCGCCTGGTCGGATGCTGCCGGGATCGCGGTGGAGAGCGACCGGGCTCAGGTCCGCATCGCGGCGTGACTGTGCCGGGACTTGTCTTAGGCATCCCCGAGTGCCTGGGCTGTCGTGGAATGCTGTCCTGGTGACTGATAACCAACAGCTGCTTTACTTGCCCAGAGGCACGGAAGAAACAGTGTGAGATTTACGTCATCGCAGCCCCTCTAAGAAAAGAGGGTGTGCAGCGATTAATGCCCTGTATTTGTGCTACATCACAGCTTAGATGAGGGCTGTGTGCTGAAGATACTACTCTTGTTTGTACTTTACATGTGTATGTAGTGACACGGTTTCCTTAAAAGGGAAGAGATTTTATATTTCTGAGCGGTTCTAGAAACAGAATAGCAGCTGTGGCTCGACAAAGACAATGTAATAAGGATAAAATAGTTCTGCATGTTTTTTTTTTTTTTCTTTTTGTTGCACTAGTCTGTTTTTGTGCATCACAGAAAAAGATTTGCAGCAGCTTAGCTACTGATGTGAAATGGCCCATGGGTAGCAGTAAGGAGCAGGGAGGTTCATCTTTGTTCTTAGGAGTCTTCAGCTCTTCGAGGTGCTTTGTCTACATAGATCCTGCACACTGCCTGCACAAATGTGAGGTCTTCTGCCAGATCAAGTTTGTTGGGCCTGCTCCTCCTGCACTCTCTCTACTAATACAGCATCCAGCAGACTGTATGCTGGGGACTTGAGCTAGGCAAAGAGGCCAGGGAAGTAAGTTATATATAAAGCACAAGAAATGCCCCCAAATACAAAGGGATTCAGGAAGAAGGGAGTGTGGAGGGGACACAGACAAAGACAAGGGGTCTTGTGAGGTCCATGCTAAAATGAGAGTGTCTTCCGGATTTCAGTGTGTGATTTCAACAGGAGCTGTGGTGTATGCTGTTTTCCAGTAGATGTTTTCCAGTGGCACACTGCGGGTTTTTTAAATTACAAATTACACATTACCCCCAAAGTATTTTGTGGGGAAAGGGCTGTTGTGGATTGGCTGGAAGCTTTTAGCCAGTTCATCCGATTTGTTGCTAGTTACTAGAGACATTAACTGGTTGAAGATGGTGGCCCCTGTGTGTAAAAAACATTGTTTTTAGAAGGCCCTATGAGATCCTCTAAGAGTTTCCTAGCTGTTACAGGTCCTGTGACTGGAAGTTAATTTTTGGTGGTACAGTTCACTTTTCTTCCAACTTGACAAACCAAAAAAGGTTGTTTTTCCTCTAAGGCATGAATATAAAAATAGGCAGAACACAAGCTGTGGGACTACCTTGGTTATTTTGCAGCTTTTTTTTTTTTTTTTTCATTTGAGTTGATACATTTAAGAGTTGCTTGTACTTCAAAGGAAGTTAGGAGGTTTTATTTCCTTAAGTGATGACAGGAGGCAGTGGGACAGTTGCTTTTCAGTCTTACTTAAATACTTCAAAACAACATTCTTACCACCAAGGCTGTGAAGAAATGTCTGCATGTCTTGGACTGTCGGGACTAGAAATGTTTTTTAATTATGGACAACTTTTAATGTGCTTTAAATAGAAAGCGCAGTCATTAACTTCCTTTATTATATGTCCAGTGTGTTTCAGGAGTTTTATTAAACAGTTTTAGAATACTCTTTTTTGTGTGTTTTGAGGTAAGTCAGTTCAGCTTCTTGCTGTGGAAGTCTTTTTTGCAGAAAATGAGCAGTGGCTCAATTTTGTTTATCTTACCTGTTGAATAGGAGGGAGCTGTTTGCTTCTTTACCTGTGGGAAGGCTCTGACTACTCTCTGTGCTAGGACTGGAGCTCCATCTCCCCTTGATTCTGCCTTGCACTGGAGCTGGTGGGAGCCAGGGAGGAGAGGCCACCATTGTCTGCTGGAGGCTGATGCTGCAGCCTCCACAGCTGCAGGGGCACACCTCTGCTACCTCTGCCCCGCAGCTGAAGGAGCTCCTTGTCCGATGAGCCACATCATGCATGACTTCAAGGAAGCTTGTCCCACAGTGCTTGGGATGAACTGTTCTTCACCTTCTGTGTGCATGCACCAGTGATGTAGAAACTTCAGACAGAAAGCAGTGGGAAAATTGTCACCTAGTAAATATTGCTTTCTGTATATTAAAAAATTAAGTCATAGGAATATAATCTGAAGTGTATCAGTAAGTTCATGCCTTGCACTAGTAAGGCTGTTCCACAGAATCACCTATAGTATGCATCAAAACATGATTTAAGTCTGTGTTGTAAATTGCAGTTTCATGTTTGGAGTCAAATTGTGATTAGACTTGATACATTCTCAGCTTATTTTTACCAAAAGGGGTTTCACTATTGATTTAATGGAGGTATTTTTGGCAAGAAAAATGGGAATGAATTATTTGTAGATGTGGTTGTAGAAATCCACAGAAATATTTTCTTGGAATAATAATACTGAGAAAGAAAGTGGAAAAGGAGTAGAAGAGTTGAGCAAAGATGTGAGGGAGAAAAGTAATGTACTTGCCAATATGGAAAGAAAATACTGAAGGCATTAAAGAATGCATTCTTTAGAACTTGTAACTGATTTTATTGCTTTGTTGTGAAGTAGGTTAACGGAAGGGATGTGCTAGTAGCTCTTCTATCTTTTTGGCACATGGGATTAAGAAGAACGTGTAAAAAAGGCTACTGCTGTCATGCAAGATGACTAGCTATACCTGGCAGGATGTTGCAGTACTTGGCAGTAGGGTGCAGAGTTCTTGGAGTTTACTAGAGTGGAATTCACTGTAGGTAAGCCAAAATACGAGTGTAGCCACGAGCTCAGCAGATGCATACTTAATAGTGGATTACAGGGCTTTGTTTTGCTGTTTGAAGATTGAGATTTTGCTGTTTTGAGATATCCCAAATATGCAGTCTGTGTTTTTAATAAAAGGAAAATTACAGCATGTTTTTTCTTTTACGAAATTGTACAAATGTATCATGTTGCGTAAGTTAAGTCACTGTTCCTTTTTCACCACGTTCTCAACTCACGTAGCTCTATGATTTCTGAGATACTTTAGAGCCATGGGTTATGTTGGCATTCAGATACACAGTCAAGTTATTCTTCTTTAGTTCATCAGTAGAAACTCTTTTCACAAGACTCTGTGCCCTGGTGCATTAGCTGGTATGTGCTGTGCCCTTCTGCGACATTGCTACCATTCCTACAGCAAAACGAAAACTGTACTATGTTTCAGCTACTGTGTGTCAGTTTGTCATGTTAATATAAGCGATCAGGTAAAGGTGTATTTTGTGTTGGTGATCTCAGCAGGCAGTTGCAGCGGCTGAGTTGAGGGGGATTTGGTCCTTAGAGGAGGAGAGGTGATTTTGGAAAGTGAAGCTGAAAGACAGTTAAATGAGGTCTTAAAAAGCATAGTAGAAGAGTGACCACATCACATCAGGCAAAGTGTCCATCCAGGCAATTACCCAGTGTCTGACAGTGGTGAGTAATAGTCATCTGGTGAAGCTACTGCATTATGATGCTACTGCTTCCAGCTTGTGTGTCAAGTTCTTCCTAAACTCGAGGCAGTGTTACATATCCAATAATCCTCAACTGACTTCTCTTCTGCAACCTTGTTGCTCTCTGAACCTATGTAAATTCTTGATGTACAAAGCATATAGTACTGAGTCAGAGACTTCTGTGTCAGCTTTTTTCTTGTCCTTGGAAGAGGCATGAAATGTTGCTTGCATTCTACCAGCTGCTTCTGATTCTATGGACCTGTATCATATAGCCTTTCTCGTAGTCATCCATCACCAATATGAAGAGTCCTTTGGGGGTTCAAAGAGCTAAGAGATGCTGATGTCACTGTGTTCTCATTGGATGTGATTGGATGTGATTTGCAGCTCTTAATTATTTTTTAATGCAGACTCATTTAACTTGGCTCATACAAAGGCAAGACAAAAGAATGTGGGTGTGCAGCTGCAACAATTCAGTTTTTCAAGCAGCATTTTTTTTGTGGTTGATGCACAGTTAAAATCTGTAGAGACAGTCCTTCAGGTATGCAGAATAAGGGGTGGCATATCATTTACTGAAGCTTGAGTTGGACTGAAGAAAAAATTCTAAGAACTTAACAGCTTTGCCTAAGAAAGAAAGAAATCTTCATGCTGATGTGGAAGAGAGTGTGTTATTATGCCAATTCATGTTTTAAATACAACTTAAACATGACAACCCTTTGATGTTAAGTGATTATATGAGTACACTCAGGAGTATTTTTGCATATGTCAATTCTCCAAAGCTAAATACTGCATCTGATTCTTTTCCCCACTGCCTGTTACATTCTGTACTTTCATATATGCTTATAATCTATTTATAAGAGCTTTTCTAATTTAATAATAGGTATCTAATCTTACTATCCTTCTCTTTGGAGTAGGATTGTAGGCCCAGTGATTCAAGGTAGTGCCAGAGCTCAACTTTACCTCTCTGAAGTATATTACCATTATGCAGAAAATTTTCTGCTTTGAAGTCCTAAGGTGTAGCTATTTGGTTGGGGGTTGTGTTTTGCTAGAGACTGCAGATATTTGCACACTACTTCTTATTGTCCGTATGAGAAGTAGTTTAAATGCTTTTCCCTGATTTTTATTTGGATTTTTCCCTACCATCTTATTCAGGTTCCCTAAGGTGAATGTGGCAAATCCGTCACTTTCGTGTGAAAGTTGTTGACTTAAGTGTAGCTATTTATTTACTTAAAAGTAGGCTTGTACTCAGAAGCATCACTGAGCTGAGGCCAAAGTGTTCTCCAAACTAAGCCTCACAATGTCCCTGTGAGGCAAGTGACCACTTTTTTTTCTCATGTTACAGGCTTGGGGCGCAAATAATCTGTGACTCATGCAGCAAGCTAATGGCAGATGGGTGACTAAAATGCAAGTTTCCACTCTTGATCTCTTATGCAAATTATTAAACATTTAATTTGTGAAGGTGGAGCAGTAAAAATGATTCCATTCATTTTGCCTATTTCGGCACATGCTGTATTTCCTGGTGTGCTCTTGGATGTGCTGTATTTAAGCTGTCGATAATTCAGTTGTTTCTGCGTGGTTTCCTCCAGCAGAATGTGCTGGTTTTTAAACAGTGAATGAAAAACAGAATAGACCTCCCCAATTTATAGGTAATTTCTAAAGATAAACTGTTTCAAAAAGAAACAAAGGGCAGGAAGATAGAATTCACTGGAAATGTCAGATACCAATTTAGATACACTGACTGCAGTTTCCTGTGGCTGCTGGCATGTGTTTCTTTGTTTCAATGGGCAAAATCTGAAGCTACTACAGTTCTACTTGAGCAGGCTAAAAATTGCACTTTCTGGTCAATTTAGAATTCTTGAAAGCTTACAGGATGGTGCTTGGTATCTAGGAACTGGGAAAAAAACATGTCCCTGCAGTTTCTGCAGTAAGATGCATATCTGCAGCACTAGAAAAATCCCTAAGTTTTGTACATAAACTTTCTGCAAGATCAGATACTTAATCTGCTGCATCAAATGCTCTGTAAGTGAACCCAGGTGAGTGTTGCAGAGCTTGTTCACACAAACTGTATGTGAAGGACAAAAGCCCAGTTGTCATTGGAGGAGGGAACCATTTTTCTTGTACAAATACCCTCTGGTCTTTGTCTCATCCTGTTAAGGATGGTAATCTGCCAAACACCTGCACAAGAGGATAGAAATGAAATTCAGGGCTTTCCTCTATGCTGTCAGCTGTGGACATGAGTGGTTTTACCTGACCATAATTTCATACTTATTCCCACAGACAAATTCTATTCCAGAGAGTCTATTTACCTCTTTCCCTTGGAATGCAATCTGCTCACCATCCTCTCCCCCTCACCTCATCATCCTTTCTAATCCATAGATAATAGCTTAATTATTTTGCATATAACCTAAACATATGTAGTCCAACTTTCCGTACTTGCATATAAGTTTGAAATTTCTTCTGAACTGGAGAGAGGCTTGTCCTCCAAGATTTCATTAGACTAGCTGATGAAGATAATTTCTATCTATAGGCCTTCTCTTATACTGTAAATACAATGCATGCTTTCACTTCTGTCTCTTGATGTGTGGTACTGAAGTGGTTCTGTGATTCTGTACTTTGAAAGATTTGGTTTAAGAAATATGTACCTTGCAATTTTACATGTTTTCTATGTGCCAAGAAATTGACTAAAAAATATTAGTTGCTACACAGGAAATTCAGAAAATCTAGTGCAAGAGAGCTTATCTTTTTAAGTTTTGTAACTTCTACTATTCTTATATCTCTGTTTCTTGCTGATTTTTGCTCTGATTTTCTTCTGAAAGTGCTGAGCATGGGAGAAAACTTGGTGGAGGCATGCAGAAAACAGCATATATGTCTAGATGTCAGGAGAATTTTTACAGGGTTTTTTTGTAACTCAGCTGAGATTTTTCAGGCTGTTCTAAATATTGTGATTTCCAACAGTTACTTAACTGTAGCAGTGCATCTTATTGTGCATATATCCTTTTCAGCTTTTGTACATGTTTGGAAAAGTAGGTTCCTTCCAATATGCTGTCTGTTGTCTTAATGAATAGGTGTAATTTCGGAATGAGGCAGGAAGAGAAAATGTGGAACCAGGAAAGAAAGCATGTGGGCACCCTGTTTGGAATAGTTCTTACTGGTAAGGTTGAGATTTGTTGAACTGGGAGCTTCCAAGGCACTTGAAGCATTGAAATTCGTATTTCTGTTGAAGTTGACCAGCTTGAAGGTCTGTAAAGGTGTGCATGTCATGCTTTAGGAGCTTGCCTGACATCACATTCTGTTCAGTAATTGTTTCTACTTAGGAGCTTTTTAATACTGAGTTCTTGTCCCTTTCCCTTTTCATGGGTTTCTCACTGCCCTTTGGTTTTATACCAGACAAATGCCTCTACCAGGAAAGCAGTAATAACTTTTGTGATACAGAATCACTTGCTTGGAAGAGACCTTCAGGATCATCGAGTCCAACCCGTGCCCTAACACCTCAACTAGAGCATAGCACCAAGTACCACATCCAGTCTTTTGTTAAACACATCCAGGGATGGTGAATCCACCACCTCCCTGGGCAGACCATTCCAGTACTTTATCACTCCTTCAGTGAAAAATTTTTTCCTAATATCCAACCTATATTTATTTCCCTTGCTGCAGCTTGAGACTGTCTCCTCTCGTTCAGTCAGTTGCTGCCTGGAGAAAGAGACCAACCCCACCTGAGCACAGCCACCTTTCAGGAAGTTGTAGAGAGTGATGAGGTCACCTCTGAGTCTCCTCTTCTTCAGGCTAAACAACCCCAGCTCCCTCAGCCCTTCCTTATAGGGCTTGTGTTCCAAGCCCCTCACCAGCCTTGTTGCCCTTCCCTGGACACGCTCAAGCATCTCAATGTCCTTCCTAAACTGAGGGGCCCAGAACTGGACGCAGTACTCAAGATGCAACTTCACCAGTGCCGAGTACAGGGGCAGAATGACCTCCCTGGTCCTGCTGGCCACACTATTCCTGATAGAGGCCAGGATGCTGCTGGCCTTCTTGGCCACCAGGGCACACAGCTGGCTCATGTTCAGCTGGCTGTCGACCAGTACCCCCAGGTCCCTTTCTGCCTGGGCACTGCCCAGCCACACCATCCCCAGCCTATGACATTGCAGGGGGTTATTGTGGCCAAAATGCAGGACTCGGCACTTGGACTTATTAAACTTCATCTTGTTAGACTCTGCCCATCCATCCAACCGTTCCAGGTCTCTCTGCAGAGCCCTCCTACCTTCCAACTGGTTGACACACGCTCCCAGCTTAGTGTCATCTGCAAATTTACTGTTGTGTTGCATGGGCAAATATTCTTTGTGTATATGTTGTTTTCCTCCAGTTTTCCTCCTCAGTCTTTTCCGTTGCAGGATTTATATACTCTGAGACTAGACAGTGTGGTAATAAGTCAGCACTAGAGCTGGTGGTGTTTGATGGCCCAGATCAACAGAAGTGTGTCATTTCTTCTGGTTTCTCTTTTATTTTATTTTTAAGACCTGTGATCCTTAAAATATGCTTAAAGAGAAGTATTAATTTCTTTGCACTGTATGAAGTAAGCAAACTTTCTTTACAATGTTTTCAGATGGTACAGGTGTGGGAGTTTATTAGCATGTCTGACATGTTTTATTACACTTAGCATTTGACAATACAGAATATCTTGGTATTTTTCTTACTTTTTTCATGGTGTCATGTGACATTTTGAATTGTCTGGTAAAATAAGCCCATTTCTTTCCAGGAAGCCAGCCCCAAAATGAGTAGTGGATAAGCGTGCTGCTTGCTTCCGAGCACACAGTCATGTCTCAGGAGGTTCATGTGTTATCCCCTGGTTGTACAGTGCATGTGTTTCCAGTTTCTGACTGTGTGGAACAACGTGGGCTTGTATGAGATTGTGGTAGTGGCGCAAGTTAAAAGTGGTGAAGGAATACTTGAGTTGGGAGATGTTGCAGCCTGTTCAGCAGCTCACTGCTGTCTGCCTGCTGGGGTTTGCTGTCCTCATCTGTTTGCTCAGTTGCTCTGTAGACATATCCAGGCTTGCAGGTATTCACTGTTTTCACTTGGAAGCTGTGCAAAATAAACTTTTAATTTTGTTTTTTTTTTAACTTTAAGGTGGTTTAAGCTGGGTTGGCTGATGTGAGCAGTATGAGAAGTGCTTGCTTGCTCATGCTGTAGGAAGGAGTGCGTGAACAGAAACCTGGATTGTGTGGAGTTGCACTACTCTTGCAAAAGAGCGATATGCAAATAGTGCAGTCATCCAGCAGATGGGCAGCAATGAAGTATCTGAGATACTCCAGATACATTGTGGGCTGAAGCATCTGAGATACTCCAGCTGAGTCTGTGCATTGGAAGCTTCCCTCTTACTGATGGGCTGGAAGCACATGCTTAAGTATGGCTCTGACTAAAAGCTATGTTGAATAATGGATTTAAAATCTTGCATAATACTCTGTTGAAAGCTGACGTGCAAGAAGTTTGGGAATAGTGAGGCAGCAGCATTCATAAATGGCATGACAAATAACACATTTGTACAGGTAGAGCTCTGTATAAATGTTAGGTAATTTGTTGTATATGGTGTGAGAACTTGACTGTTGTTGAAAGCACTCTGAAGCAAGCTGCAAAGTAAAATACTGCACCATTCTGTGTACCACAGTACAGTTGCAAAAGTGGGAGGTGTTCTTGTCTGGGACTGACCACCAGGAAGAGATGCCCACATCATGAGTTCCTTTAGGAGACCACAGCATAGGCACAGGTCAATGGGAAACGTGGGAAAATTCAGGTGCATAGGAATTTTCAAAGCAAATGTGGTATTTAAGTAGTTCAACCGTTTGGGTATTTTGTCTTGCATTTCACTCTGTAAATGCATTTGCAGAGTAAGATTTGTGCTGTATTTGTGGCACACAAACTGTATCCGTGCAGCCAAAAAATTGCGTTCTCTGGGGCATAACTGGCCATACAGACAATTACTATACGTACTTTTGTGTGGTGCCCTCTGAAGGCTTCCTCAGAGTGGAAATAAACAAACCAATAATTTGAATCAGATTATCAGTCTGTCTTTCAAAAAAGCTAGTAGCTGCTCTACAGGATAGAAGAGATCCTTTTTCAGCTAGAGAATTTCAAATAACACATGAAGAGGGAAGGAAGTATTGCAATGGTTACTCCTGTTGTAATGGAAAACTATATGGTGAGTCTTAGAATGTGCTGAGTATGTCCTTATTGGCTTAGTTTAATTATTTTTATTTTGTAAGGGGTAAGACAGCAATTCTACCATCTCTTTCCCACCCATCCCTGGGGTGACCTGTGTTTTCACTTGAGTGGGGTAGTTGAAAACCTTTTACAATTGCCAAAATGAGGTTTGCAAACAAAGCAGAATGCTTTGTACAACACAAAATATGCTTGAAATATGACACAAGTGTTTCCAATGGCTGCTGTAATGAATGCTTTTTGTTTTTTTTTTTTATTATTATTATTTCTTTAGAGGTCTGGCAGTACTTTAGGAGGCCTTGGTGGGAAGAATTGTGGGGAAATTATTTTGTAAAACTATTTCAAGTCTTGCATAGCCAATCTGAATTCAGTTGCTATAGCTGAGTAGTTGAAAATCTTTTTAACTGTTGATACTATTCTATAATGAACACTTTAGTAATTTCATCAGTGTCACATAAAAATGTCCTAACTGAAAAATTAACCAAGTTTAAGGAGTTGGGGTTTCAAACCATAAAAAAAGAAAATCTCAATGCTGGATCAGATTTCTTAAAATGTTTAATTAAGAAGCTAGTCCAGCATTTGTTTACCTAGACATAAATACTGTCTTTGAACTACCTGAAAAGCTCCATCTCTACCCAGTTTTTAATACCACATCTAAAACACAGAAATTACTTTCACTGCTGAGAGATGGTAAGTTGGGTGTAAAAGCACGTGAGGTTAAAGCAAACTGTTCCACAGTGCACATAACAGGTTGGGCAGTTAATTTGAGAGCAGAGGATTAGGTTTGTCAAAGAACAGAAAGGAGAATGCTGAAAATTGATTTGTTATAATGAACAGGTGCGAGAAGCACTTCTGGAGGACTTGGAATAATTTTTGCACTCTGGGATAGCTACTCCAGTTAATGTTTCAGTGCCTTCGTTGTCATTGTATGTACATCTGGAGATGAATTGTCTCCCATGAAAGGGTAATCCAGTCTGTTCAATAGTAACAGCTCTTTTTCCTGGAAACAGTGAACTATCAGATTTTGCAGCATGTGGGACAAAAGGCTCCTTTGCTACTTCTCAGAATAAGATTACAGTTGTCACATTTCTCCTTCATCAGCGTGCCTGACACTTCAGAGTATGGCTCAGACTTCCCTTTGTTAATGGAACAGAAAGAGGATCTTTATACTCTTCCATTATCAGTAGTTTTTATTTTTCCTACACTTTGCTGTTTAATGCACATGACTTATGCCTACATCCTCTTCAGGATTTAGTTTCAAAAGTTAGGTTTCAGTTAACTGAAACTTGAGCATCCTTCTCAAAAAATTTCATCTATAAGAACTGTTAATCACAATGAGGAAAAAAAAATTATGCCAGCTTTGTGAATACTCTGTACAGTACTGTTGACTGGAAAACCAGAGAAAACAGTCAAATGCAGGTTTGTCTCTTAAACTAGACAAGTGTGGTGAGCTAGAACTGCTGCTGAGGATGAGCCAGGCAGTGCTGGCACTGGTATGCTTTCCTCTTGATGTACTTCAGAAGAAAGATGGAAACAATACTAGTAACTGAAATAAAAGCAGCACTCGCTTCTGGGCAATAGGTACAGAGATCATGTTGCTTCCAGGCTTTGCATCCAAACCCAGGCATCTCAGCAGAAAAAATCACAAGTTTTGCTGAATAAGATGTAGGTGACTTTCTTACAGAACCATTCCTGATGCACCTTTTCTAGCAATTGAATCTTGCTGTGAGTAAATCAAGAGTTTTCTGGCTCTATGCACCTCAGCTTTTTAAAAAGTGTTGACTTAAGTCGCATCAGCATGACTAGAAAAGAAACAGTATTTGGTATTTTAATTTAAGCAGCTTTTAGGGTTTCTAGTGTAGAAGGCAGGCTTGGTTTTTTCAGCTTCTTTTCCATAAGGGAAAGTGAGGAGTTTGTTCAGCTTCTGTGTATAGAAAAAATACATTTAGACATTCTTTGCATAACTGTGGGGAAGCAGGGGTTGCTAGCTTTCTCATTGTTCATCTGATTTCTTAATCTCATAATACAACTGTGAAAATACTCTGTGAAAAATACCCACTGGAACTATGAAGAGATGGTCTGTTGTACTGGGTTCCCACACCACATGCTTTTCAGTTTAATTTTGTTGAAGACACTTAGGCTATTGTTCCATGCAGTTATACCATGGCAAGTGACCAGTAGCAACTGAGTAACAGATACTTCGTAAATAGTCACAGCTTCAGTGGCTATTCTTGACGCATGGGGCTTAAAATTGCCTTTTGTTGTTGTTTCTTTTTTTTCATTTTATGCATTTTGATCTGTATTCTGAAAGCCTGCCTCTCATTTTTTCCCTGTGTGTGTGTGTGTTCCAGTGACTTTATAACATGCAAGGCACTGATACCAGGGGGAGCTCCCCTGCATTCCTCCGCCCTCAGAACGGGAGCAGTCACAGGTCTTCGGGGTACGTCCCGGGGAGGATTGCCCCTCTCCGTCCCCCGCCACCTTCGCAGAGCCATGCTGCAGCAGAATTTACCTCGGCGAGACAGGAAGCCCAGACGAGACTCCCGTCCTTACCAGTGGAGCAGCACCGCCGACAGGCAGAAGCCAACAGACATAAAAATACTCTTATTTGCTCTGCCATTTCTAGCCTTTCACTTTTTGTTGCACTGGGGATTTTTTTGGGAATAGCTTCAAAATATGCTCCAGATGGTAAGTTCATTAAGAAAATCATACTAGAAGTTATGCTACCTTTGAGCAGAACTCAATAATTCAGCATCAGGATTAATGTTGAAAGATAATAGGACACTCACTGTAATTTTAAGGTCGAAGGAGGCAGAGACTGGGGGCAAAGATCAGCTCATTTTTTGTTATCAGTGTTGTTTTTATTACGTACGGTTTGATTTACTTACATGAAACAGAAAGGCATAGCAGTAAATAAAGATTACTGGTGAGGGGAGAAAGAGGCATGGATGTTTTATAAGCGTAATTATTTTTATTTGCAGAACCTGTGTCATAGGTCCCCAAATTGTAGACAAAACTAAATCCTATCTGTTTCAGCAGAAACTAAGGAAGATAGTAAAAAGTCAAAGTAAAATAATTTAAAAATCTGTGAGAACCTGTGCTAATAGTATGTGTTTGTTTTGTCTATGTGCAAATTGGGCAGGGAACTTTTTTTGGTCTGTTAGCCCTGATTTTTTGTTTTCAGCTCATTTTAGAAAACTGGGCAACTTTTTTGGAATTTGGATAATCTCTGAAATGTGTCAGTGGTTGTAAAGCATCATCAGGTGATGTGATCACAAAGTGTACATCCTGCTAGCCAACTACTCCTAGAAGATGCTATGAGGTGCAGTTGCTAAATATTGGTAGTACAGTTTGGAGTGTGGATTGTTCTGGTGAGTTTGTTTGGAGTTTTTGGCTGTTTTTAAGGCAGTAGTCCGGTTTCTAGAAGCTAAACAGGATTTTGAATTGAAACTGTTGGCTACTGTAATAACAGACTTCTCAGTGGCTTTTGACATAGGAATTAAAAAGATGCTGTTTCCAAAGTCAGTGCAACACAGACTGAACAAATCAGATAACCAACTGAAGATTTCAGATGACAGTGCAAAATAAAAGCACATATCCAACTGAGGTGCTCTTGGTGGTGACTTGCTGAGATATCTCCTTGGGTGAAGTTACTGAGCTTTCCTAATAATTATGAAGGAAAATAACAAAATTTTAGGAACTAGTAAATGGAAGATTATTCCTCTGTTATGATACATATTGCTGATAATGGGTACATATGCAGTAAGTACTTCTGTTACAGACAAATTTCAGAGGAGACTGGAGGGTGACTTAACACTCCGAAATACTTAGGAGTGCAGCCAGGCTCTTCTCAGTGCTGTTGTGCAGTAAGGCAAGAGTTAATAAGAAGCTCCACCTTAATATGAGGAAGAACTTCTTTACTGTGTGAGTGACCATTCACTGAAACAGATTGCCCAGAGAGGCTGTGGAGTATCCCTCACTGGAGATACTCCACAACTGTATGGACACAATTCTGTGCAATGTGCTCTGGGATGACCCTGCTTAAGCAGGGAGGCTGGACCTGATGACCCACAGTGGTCCCTTCCAGCCATATTTATTGAGTGATACTGTGAAACCCTGACATGAAACTCCTACAGGCATTAAGGAAAGCCTGGCTGATGTTTTAATCTTGCATATGGTTGTCGCAGAAACTCCTCAAAGTTTGCCAGCAGGTTGAAATGTTAAATGTGCATTAACATGTGCATAATAGCTCCTAACCAGACATGTGTGGTACTGCAGGGAACACCACCAGTTCTGGTTAGGTGTGCTTTTCTTCAGGGCTAGTTAGAAATCCATATTGTCAGAACTTTTAGTGGCTTTTTAAAAGGTAGCGGAAGGAATGTGACACTTGGTAGTAAATGCACATAAAATCTAAACCTCCAGCGTACTTTCCCTGAAGGGCAGATGCTGCTTGTCAGCCTTTCTGTTCCTGCTTATCAGCTGGTTTGTTTTTCCTCCTTGCATCTGTGTTCCTGACATCCACTCCTGACTCGTCTAAGGAGTCCTGAACACTGGAGATCAGGGAGAGCAATGGAAATGCAATTTCCTTCCCCATTTCCCCAAGCTTCTTATGTGAGGTCAGAATGACAAGCTGGGGAGGTAAACAGGATCCCCTGTTTAGTAAACAGGTAAACCCTGCCCAGTGTAAACAGGATCCTCAGAAAATTTAGCTGCCAAAGTCTGATAAACTTCTGCTGAGCATAATGTAACTGATAACTTTTTCCTAGATGCCTTAAAAGTTCTAAACATAGTGTCTAAACAAGTAGAAAGTAACCATCTAGTGGTATCTGGAGAACTGTTCCCTGCCTGTCTTTTTCTCCTGTCAAATTTCATATGCTTGCTCTATGAAAGGTTCTAGCATTAGGGTTTTTTTTGGTCAGGATGCTTTCTTGTGGGTAGGATGGTGTGCTTTTCCTCCACCACTTGCAGAAATTTTACTTCTCTGCCCAGCTCTAATGGAAGCCACTAAACCTGAAGGAATGGTGACCCATTTTTACAGAAATGTTTTAAAGCAGAGGCTTGACTTGAAAAATTTTCAACATGAATGCCAAAATTTGGCAAGGTCATCACTACCTAACCATTTCTGGTCTGTGCTTCTGTTCTTGTTTAACTTTAGCTCTAAAGGCAGTAACTGTTATCTGTAAAATCTACTTGGTAATTTTGGAGATAACATATGGTGAAGTTCTAAATATTTGATGTTTTCATGCAGCCCATCACAATTGCTACGGGAGAATTTCAGAATACTTTTGCTAAACATCTGATCTGCTTGCCAAAAAGTTGACCCACTTGTGCCCCAAAAGCATGTTTGTGTTACAGGAGTGCCTGTTTCTGATGGCTCTCTTGCTGGATTGTAATGTGCAATAGATTTTAAAATCATAATTTTTTTAGTTACTGTTTCATAGGTCTTCTTTCTGATTCAACAGAAAAGTGTATGTTCACTAGATCTCTTCTGTGAATCACACGAAGCAGAAGTCATCAGGTTGCTGACTCATGGTTTCCTCACACTGCCCTTTGCTGCCGGCCAGGAAATAAGTGTTTCTTCACAGTGCTTGTGTGTGTGGTGTCTGGGGAAAAGGGATTAGGGACTCTGCATGAGTCAGGCAGTAGACTTGCCTTTATCTGGTGAGTGCTCAGCAGTCTTGCTGATTGCAGCTCTCCTTGCTTTTTGGCTTTCCCTCGTGTTGAATTACATTTTCTAAAAGCTGTCTTCATAGAATCCTCCCAAAAGATTTTATTTTGTTTTTATTTTCATAGTACTACTTGTATGCCTTCTGCCCTTTCTGCAGTTTGCTAATTTTTCTCCACTGGTAGTCAAATCTTGGTTTATGTGGATTTCCTGAGTTGGGAGGAATTTGAAATGTGGAGAGTTAATACTGAAGGAAAAACATTTCTGTTAGCAAAACTAAGGCTGGCTTGTATTAAACTTGTGGATAGGTTTTGGTTTCTTTAGACATTGCAAGAATGGACTATTTCTGATAGCTTTTTGCCTCTGAAGTAGCACTTCAGAAGTGTGAGGGTATTTCTTGAGAAATCTGGATGTGAAAAGGCTGTTAACCTCAGTTGACCTGCTAACTTGTTTATTTTGGCAACTTTTTGATTGTCGTTTGCATAGGAAAAGTATTTTTAATATTTAAGTTTTTTAATTTTTATTTTTAATTTTGATAAGATAATCCTAGGAATCTACTTTCCAGTTTTTATAGTGTGTCTATGCTTCCACATTACTCAGATGCTTAATTTGCTAAAGAGGTGTGTGGTATAAATACTACCTTGCTGTAACTTTGTCTGAAATCATACAAGCCTGTCACTTCTTGCCGCTGCCTCTCCTTCTCTGGCCTTGTAGCTTGGTTTTTAGCCTGTGTAGTGCCACAGCTTTCAGCAGGGATTACGCGTGTCTTTGCTCTAGTGTGGTTTGTAGCCTGATACTTGAGGTGACTTCCTAAGGGATGCAAATGTTTAAGTTAGATTCAAATGTCTCATCTGCCAGGAAACTGCTCTAGCTAATTAGATTTTATACCAAATATGTTAAGGGTGTCTTGTCCCTCCTGCAAACTTCCCCTGAAAGAATTATTTGAATGCTTAAAAGTAAGAATGGATCAGCCTTTCTGACAGGGTTGAGACCTTGAGGAAGTGAGATACTGTACAACCATGTTGGCCTGGTTAGCTGGCCTAAGGCTTCCAGTGCTCAGTGTGATTGCTCTCTGTCTGACTGCATTCCACTTATCTGCTACAGGTGACCTAGCAAATAAGAGAGAAATCAGATGGGGTTCAAAAGTATCAATGGTCCATAATGTGTGGTCAATAGTAGTTTAATTCAGTAAAAGACTGCCTTCCTACTCCTGAGACTTCAGCTGTTTTTCAGGTGTCTTTTTGGCTATTCAAATACAATGACTGCAGTATTGAAAGCACAGAAGGATGTGGGAGTCCTTTTTGGGTGACTGACCCTTTCTTCCTTTTGTTCATCCTAATGCTGCCTTGATTGAGGTGATGATACTTGTTTTTTAAAAGTTGGATTTCACATTGTATTGCAGAGAATTGTCCCGATCAGAATCCTCGCCTTAAAAACTGGAGCCCTGGAAAAGATCCTGAAAAACGAGTTATTATCAAAAACGGGGATTTGTTTCGTCTGAACTCAGATGCTACAGTACACTCTATAGTTATACAGGATGGAGGTATGAAATAGCAAGATGAACACCTTGCGTCAGTGTCCTGCGTATTTTTTACTTCCGTGATTGCACAAAAATGTGTTGAAACTTTATCTTGCAGCTTATTGACCAGTTCCCATGCTTTTTTACTTTTCAGCCTGCTGCCAGATCAGGTATATCACTGAAAAGACAAATTATCTATGATGATACTCTAATATCTTTTCAGTGCAGCATTGATTTAGTTTTCTGTGCAATATAGGAAAACAAGGTTGTTTAGTAGCCTGTGTGGTACTCAATCTGTTTGTCCTCCAGTGGTAACTGGTAAATATTAGTAATCATACCAAACAGGCAGAAAAATAATAGGAATAAACCAGCAAATTCTTAGAAAGACAAATCACAATTGGTAGCAAATACTTTCCCAAATATTCTTAAATATATGTAAGAACATAACAGCGTAATTCATGGGTATGAAAAATAAATTTAATTTTTCTGTTGTTCTTTCTGCAAAACCTGGTTATTTGGGTCTCTCTGAATTTTGCTTTGATGTACAGGAATACTTTTTTTCCTTTAGGTTTACTTGTTTTTGGTGATGATAAAGAAGGTTCTAAAAATATTACCTTGAAAACTCGATTTATCCTGATAAAGGATGGTGGAATGCTTCATGTTGGAGCAGAGAAATGCCGCTATAAATCCAAAGCAACTATTATTTTGTATGGGAAGTCAAACGAAGGTGCTGATGTGCCAGAATTTGGCAAAAAATTTATTGGCGTGGGCCCTGAAGGAACGCTGGAGTTGCACGGCCACCAGAAGGTATCATGGACTCTTCTGTCAAAGACTATATATTTCTCAGGGCTGGCCTATGGTCATTATACATTTAAAAAGAATTTTTCCCGAGGACTAAATGTGAGAGTGATCGATCAGGATACAGCAGAGGTTTTGGAAGTGCTGAAGTTTGATACTCACGAATTTGCAGAGGAAAGCTTAAAGCTCCAGAACTTACTGAAAAATGGGCATCCTGGTCGCATTATTGCTATTGCTGTAGGAGATTCAGCTGCTAAAAATCTTTTGGAGGAAACCAGAGTGACTATTCAAAATCTTCTGGGAAGTAAGTTTGTCAGAGGATTAAGTTACAGGTAAGTAATTTATTTTCCCTTTTGTGCTGAGTAAAGATGACTTGCAGATTCTGCTGTGGGGGATTTGTTAAACTTTGACAGTTCATAAAGTTTTCTTGGTGTTGTACATAGTGCTGCATTAATAGTATTCAGTTAGCTGTACAGTGCAGAGACTGATGTCTGTGCGACAGACTTTTTTAGTAATTGCTTGCTTTCACTGTTCTTTATAGAAATTAAACTAAGATGTAGATAGATTACAGTTGCTAGGTGAAGCTTTTAATTTGTATTACTTTGGAAGAGTGAGGAGTAGAACTAAATGATCTCTATGGTTCCTTCCAACCCAAAATATTGTTTCTAAGGGATACTAATCCCAGGTATCAAACATGTTATTCATACTCCTGCACTGTTGAAATAAAAGTACAGTACCTCTCCATTGAGTTCTCAAAGGAGCTGACCTGTAAAATTATTTTGTGATTGAAATGCAGTTACAAGATGTTTCTATATCTTTTGGCCATTCTTTTCAGTTGGTCAGGGTTTGGATGGTGAGACAGTAGAAGAGGTATAACAGGAGTTAGTAAAACAGGAAACTTACACAGCTCCTCATTGCTCTTCCTTTAGTTGTTGCAAATGGCTTTTTGCAATGCATGTTCTGAACTTGGCTTTGTGCTGCAGAGCAGTCCACGCTGCTCTAGGCAACACAAAGCAATGTGCCCAGGTGGCCAAGAAGGTCCTGGCTAGTATCAGCAGTAATGTGGCCAGCAGGACTAGGACACTCCTGTACTGGGCACTGGTGAGGCCACACATTGAGTCCTGTGTCCAGTTCTGGGCCCCTAACTACAATAAAGGCTGATGTGCTGGAGTGTGTCCAGAGAGGGGTAACGGAGCTTAGGAAGGTTGTAGAATGTAAGTCATATGAGGAGCTGCTAAGGGAGCTGAGAATGTTTAGCCTGAACTAAAGGAGGTTCAGAGGGACCTTATTACTCTCTACAAGCCAGGTGGGGGTCAGCCTTTTCTCCTAAGCAACCAGTGACAGAGCAAGAGGATGTAACTTCAAGCTACATCGGGGAGGTTTGCAGTTGAACATAGGAGGAATTTCTTAATGGAAAGGGATATTAAGCATTGGAACTGGGACCGACCAGGGAGATGGTGGAGTCATCATCCCTGGAGGTGTTCAAGAAACGACTGGATGTGGTACTCAGTACCATGGTCTAGTTGACAAGGTGGCCATCGGTCAAAGGCTAGACTTGATGATCTTAGAGGTATTTTCCAGCCTAAATGATTCTGTCATTCTGTGTTGGCAATACAAGTTAAAAGTATACCCAGTCTCCTAACTGCCTGTCAGTCTGTTGTTCTTCTATTGGGATGGTGTTGTATAACCTCTTTGTATTGTCCAGTGTTTTCCAGGAAATTGGTCATTTGGTTTTTCCGTTCTATTCTTATCCCTCAGTATCCCCTGACATCTGGATTCCAGTTAGTTTCCTCCCTGTGCTTTGGCAGGGGCAGCTGGCGTGTCAGTCAGGATGGCATGTTCTGACCTCAGTTCCCGTCGGGAGTACATTTGTGTCACTGGCTGTGTAAGCACAGGGGTGTGGGATGGAATGCTCTTGCCTCTGAAGCAGTTTGGCCATAAGTGCCAAGACCTGGATATCCTGTAGTAGAATACCACTCACTGAAAGCAGCAAAGTCGGTGTGGCTTCAGATTGCTCAGGCTGTGGTGCAGCCAGCCCAGCCTGTCCTGAGAGGTGTAGGTTACTGGGGCTTGTCTCTGCCTGTGACCTCCTCTACTTCAGCCCGTAACTGGGAAGAACCAGCCTTTTTCCCTCTCTGCTGAACTGATTCTTGTCTGCTTTCCTTAGTAAAGGCTCTGTAAGCACATAAAATTGTTTTGTTCTGCAGTAGAAGATAGGCAAGAAGCTCTCCCTGATGGCTCGCTCAGGAAAAGCAGGGTCATTTTCTTAAACCTCTAAAGCTAGTGAAAAAGGTGTCAGTGTGGAGGTGAATACTGCATTACAGCCCACTCCCCTCCTACTTCTTCCTGCAACATGTGGAATACAAAGCATGCATCAAAATAACTTTATTTTAAATGTCAGTATGTGAAATGTTCAGCTTGTTTGCTGCTGCAGCTAAAAAGCTGGCCCAGTATGTACTATTTCTGTGAACATGTTAATGCTAAAGTATTGTTTGGCTTTTTGATCCCAATCAACAAAAACATCAAGAATGGTTAAAATAAGGGTAACTGGATTGAAGGTGGGTTTAATATCTGCCTTTGAATCAATCATTAGCAACAGACTGCAGTCCAGCTAGCTTGACACTGTTTTCACTTGGGATGAATGATTCAAGTTTAATGATGCAAAATTGTCTGGCTTTTTAATAGATGATCTTGACTGCTTCCTTTGGACACATGGTTATGGCATTACAGAGGAGTAAAGGACAGCAAAATAAACTTTTTTTTTTTAACTTGGCAGCAGCTATCTGTGGCGTGTGGTTTGCTTTTGATTTCCAAACACTCACACATCAGTGGTACATTGTACAAAGGCTGTGGTGTAACAGCATACATTTCCTTTTCTGAGTCTGAGCATCCTGAAAGATTCAAAAGCTATTGCCTGTCAGGCACGGGGGAGAGCACCAGTGGCTATTGCTGGCTGTGTCCATCCCTCCTGGCCTGAGGAGCAAGTGATCCCCTGGAGCCCTGACTGCTCCTTTGGAGTGTTGCTGGCAAATGGCAGGGGGCCATGGCAGGAACATTGGCACTGACTCCTGCTGCTCCTGGGCCTTGCTGAAGCTATTTGGGAGTAGGATCCTGTGTGGCTTTTGTTGCACATCTCTAGCAATTCGCTTTTGGAAAAATGTGTATCTTGTTGAATGTTTTACTAAAAAAGTATATGAAAAACTTCCCCAGTGAGAGCTCTTGTATTTGCCAATTTGTGTATAGGACACCCAGTTATTTTAAACTTTTTTTCTCTGCTGTTACATCTGCCCATTTCCTTCTACATTTTGAAGTTGCATTTTAAAATTAATTTGGAAGAGCAAGCAAAAGTGTTTTTTATGACTTCTATGCTCCTTGTCTTTTCCTGGTTTTGTAAAGAATTTTTAAAGGGCCGTTATATTTAAACATTTACTTTTGATTTTCACAGGCAAGCCTGGGCTTTAGTTGGTGTCATAGGTGGTGGAAATTCTTCCTGTAATGAATCAGTGAGAAACTATGAAAACCACAGCACTGGTGGGAAAGCTCTTGCTCAAAAAGAGTTTTTCACAGTGGATGGTCAGAAGTTTGTTGTGAGAGCTTACAGCGAATGGAATGATGGTAGGAAAGTGTTTTGTGAAATCCTACAGTTGGGGAAAAAGAAAAAAAACTTCATATGCTTTTTTTTCACTAGAACTTCTGTTTGCAATTTAAATTTTTGAGTGCTGCTATAAGTTATTTTTTCTTGCTATGGATGAAATAGGAGGACACAGTTCTTCAGTACTACCTATTTTCTCACTCTGTATACAGTATGTGAGCAGCATAATATTAAGTCTTAAATTCTAGTATATTTAGATGAAAATAGGAGTCTTTTAAGTTCTGACACTTTTAAAATTTATTTTTGTAATTTGGCAGTTCATGTATATTTTAAATCTAAGCTTCTGAGATGTTGATTATGATACTATAAAACCCCCCAAAACTACAGGAGCCAGAAGAAACGTTTTATTCTTGTTGTAATTTTTGATTGGTGTTGGAGTGCTGAACTTTAGGCAGCTGTTCTGATACAAAGTTGAATCTGTGGTATAAAAAACTAGATGACCTGCCACTTGCTTGCTTTTATCCTTTATTAATTTTTTTTTAAATTTAAGATGTCTTTGATCTGAGTTTTTATGGGTAACCATCTCTTTCTGGTTTTAGAATTACTAAATGCTATTGTTTTCCTCAAAAATTTTTTATGGTAATCATGAATTTATTTGTTAGACTATTTGGTACTACCCCTTTACTGTTCATTACAGCCCCATGACAATGTATAGACTTACATTTAAAAAAAAAAATCCACCAAAATGCATCTTTTACTTACTGGTGCTGTAGAGTTGGGTTCAATAGTTAGCAAAAGCAGCTGAACTTATTCAAATTCATCATAAGGCAATGAAATTCTATTTGTGTGCAATGTAGTCTGTCAAACTGTTCTATTAGTTGTGCTTAAAAAAGAAAGTCCTCTACTTTGTTTTCCAAATCCTTAATTACATCTGTACAGTTTGAAATGGCAAAAAAATGTCACTTTAAACAAGCAGAGGTAGCTGGACCTACAAATTACTGCCATATGATACTAGGGTTTTTTGAAGAAAAAATAAGTTGATTGTTCTAGTCACCCTTAGTTCTGTGTTTTCCCTTTGTTTTGTTTGAGATCCAATAAGTAAACAGGCTGTAAAGGCATCTCACACTGGCATTTTTGAGGTCAGAGTTGTACTTTAGAGGCCTTTGGGGCCTGCAAAATCTCATACTTATTTTATCAGTATCTTCTTGGGAATTGTTTCATATAAACGTGAATATAATCTGTTTCCTTTTATTTATTTTTTTTTTTTAAATTAGGAGTCCCAATATCAGGCTTCCAGGTGGAAGCAGTGGGTGGAGTAATACTGAATCTCCTGGATGATGTTAGTAGTTGGGAGCCCGGAGACAGGATTGTGGTTGCGAGCACAGACTATTCAATGTATCAGACAGAGGAATTCACCCTCCTTCCCTGCACGGAGTGTACCAAGCATCAGGTTAAAGTCAAAGGTATGAGAGCAGTCACGACTTGAAGATCTTTGTGAAATTGTATTTGCTGCTGGACAGGCCTTTGCAGTGGAAGCAGCAAAGAGCAGCCTTTTCTCAAATTGCTGTATGGCTTTGTTGCCATATACACAGATGTGTAATTCTCCTTACTATGAAATAACTCTGTATGTCAGGCCTGCCTCACAGCTCACCATGCTAACTTTCCTTTCTCATTTCTTCCCAGGGTCATTGAAGCCTTACTTCTTTTCCCAGTAGAGTTAGGCTTGTTTTCCTTCCTCGGCTCCTTTCTGTCTTTTCACAAGTTCTCTTTATATGTTCTTGAATAGCTGTTGTGATCATTACTTGTTTCCCTTGGCTTTAGTGTCTCATCTTTTGAACTGTTATCATTATAATTTTTTCTGTTTCTTTTTTTATTAAAAAAGTAGAAATAAAAACAGGAAGGAAAAAAGAAAATTTCAGTCTTTGAACCTGTAACCTTTTTTATTTTTTCTCCTTTCCCTCAGTCTCCTTTTTACCACCTCCCCAACAAAATAGTTATAAAATAAGTGGCCCTTCCAAGATTCTGCTCTCACAGGATATCCCTGAGTAGGTGCAATCTGTTTTTCCTTTGGGTGTGATGCACCAGTAAATGGCCATGCATGTTGTTGACCATTTCCTTTTTATTATCTGAGTCATTCTGCTTGACATCACAAGTGCCTCCCAGGGGACTGGCTTGCCAGCTATGCTGGCGTCTCTGTTTTCCTTCTGCTGCTCCACACCTGCTCCATGGTGCTGCCCTCCCCCACGATGTCCTCCATCTCCTGGGCTGGAGCTTCCCCTGTCCCTCCTGGTGGGCTGCAGCATCAGTCCACAGCACAGACTAACAAGTGTTACTCTGCCGTGCTAGTTCGCAGGAGCTCATGGGTGCTCTTCTCAGTCTGCTTTTGTCCCATTAATTTCTGCACAGCGCAGCTCCCTCTTATTCAAACTGTTCTTCTGCTTCTTCATTCTCAGAAGTTTTCTGTCGTCACCCTCAGATCTCCCTGTCCACCTGTGCCTTAAGGGACTGCCAGTCTGTCTGTCCCTCTGGCAGTGAAATTTGCTTCTCACACATTTGTTAGCGTGAATCACTTATGTTTTACTGCATTGAGAAATCTCAAGTATGAGGAAAGCATATCCACATTTACCTTATTACACTATCAGAAAATAACCAGTTTGAGTGAAGCTGCGGAGCTAACTTCGTGCTATTGAACATGATATTTCCTGGGCTTTGGTCTTTTATTGGGCACAGTGTTTCAAAGAGCAAACTTAACTGATAAGTTGCAGTATGAAGTTTAAGAAGTTTCTTGTCACCACTGAATAGACGGTTTCTAGACTCTATTTCATCTTGGAAATCATGTGCTGTGAAAAAGCAGCTGCTTTTAAAGGTTAAAAAAAAAGTTTTCACAAGATTTACAATGTGGTATAAAATACAAACTCTTGGTTTGGATTTTTTTTTTTTTTTTTTTAAGTAAATCCTAGATAAACTATTAAAAAGATATTAAAGGAGTTGAACTTACAGTCAGCTTTCCCAGTTGGGGTTCTTTGCCACCCTCAATATAGTTTTCTTTGTCATAGTAATGTATACAATTTTAAAAAATCCTCACACTACCCTACATATTTGTTCCACAAAGAATGAATTTTCTGTCTAATGGTAAACTTGACATGTTGATGAACATTCCATCTTTTGAAATTATTTCTTGCATTGTATTACTAGGTTTTTTGCTAGGTTTCACCTTTCTGTAGCAGGAAAACTAAAGAGTATTGTGTTGTAAGCACCCTGGTTGCTCCTGCTGCACTTGATTCTAGTCAAATATAGGGAAAAACAATAGGCAAGCCTTTAGGAAGAGGAGTGCAGTCCCATTTACAGATGTCTCTTGTCTTCTTAAATCCCCAGAAGCAGATACGGTGTTGGTATCACTGTTAGTTCTGCTTCATGTTGTGGTACTTTAGGCTTATATCCTTTTTTTTTAAGGCTTGGAGGGATAGTAAAAATCTGTGTTCAGGGTATAAATAAATGCATAAATGCATTTTTTTAATGTTTACAGAATCAGGTAATTTTCTCAGTTTCAATGAGAAATTGATTGGGTTTTTGAAGAAGGATGTAAAACCAGACTATCTTTCCTAATTTCCTCTTTCTTAGGTAGCTATTCTGAAGATGCATAAAGAGGAAATTTAGTTAGGAAAGCAAGTCCTTTTTGCTTTTAGGAGGAGACCAATACAGCATTTTCAAATAGTATTTTGGCTTCACTTTCAGTTCTTAGTTTGTCTTTGAAACAGATCAAGCAGCCAGCATCTTTTTTCTTTTAAAGCATGTCTGCATCTGTTTCACTAAAAGTTTGATACATTGGATTGATTTGAATACTTTGGTTTTTTCCCATTCTGATCGCAAACTATTGGATCAAAACTGTAAGACACACTTGCAAATAAAATGTTGATATTTTTTGAGGATTCTTATAGTTTCTTATTAAAATGCAAAATACATCTACCATAAGAAAAGCTAAGAGAGACCAGCATATAAAGGAAGAGGAATGCACAGGTTTTGTTGCTGCAGTTATCTTGCTTATTTATATAAGTTGATTCTGGTTTTAATCAGTGGTGATTTTTTTCCATTTTTTTTTTCCTCCTGCTTCAAAACTTCTTGTTGGACAGAAAACCCTCAGTTTCCTCATGTAGGAGAAGTAATTGATGGAGTGGACATGAGAGCAGAAGTTGGAGTTCTTACAAGAAACATCCTAATAAAGGGGGAGACAGAAAATACCTGCTATCTTGAGAAGGACTGTCAGTTCTTCAGTTATGATACATTTGGTGGACATATCAAGGTTTGAGAAACATTTTAAATTAACTTTCTGGCATATAAAGGCATATTAAGGACAAAAAGATTAATGTTTAACTTAAGGAGATTTGAAAACATAAAGAACATCAGTTCATTCAGTTGCTTTGTGTGGAAATGACTTCGTTCTCAGCTTTACCCAGATTAGATTTAACTCCTCAAGACTTAGTCTGCAGAATTGAAGGAAGGGATATAATGCTCAAACTGTTCAAGAAACATCCAGCAGGTACTGTAACATTGTATGGCAGGGATTAAACAAGCAACATCCATGCATGTGCATCCTATAACATTAGAGAATAAAGCTTGATCTCCCTTGTTTTTCTTTTCCTTCCTTTCACTGCCTTTGTACCTCCCCAGGTAATGAGCATTGAATCCTAATTCAGACTTCCCATCTGAACCTGAGCACTAAAGAGGCATAGAGGAGGAAGAAACTGACTTGTACTATGGGGTTTTATATGTAGTATCTTAAAAATCTGAAAGTACTAAGGTTATATAAAGGAAACTGCTTCAACTTTTTTGTATTATGAACATAAACAAAGCTGAGAGAAAGGAATGTTCTAGAAACTAGTATTTAAACTTGTATTCACTTACATTTTTAGATGAAAGATTTGAGCAGCAGTGCTTCAGTGATGCTAGAGAAGTTTGAGGCCTCAAATTTTAATTGCAAATATATTGGAGCTCATTATGTGGTCATCACAGTTTAAATATCTTTCTAATGTATTTGGATACAGATTTTAATTTCATAGTGGTGGCCATAATAGTGGGAAAGAAAATAAGCCCTTTCCTGCTATGTGGCAGCTTTTGTTTTGTGGAAGAGGGTAGGTGGACTCAAGATGTCAAGGGTTCAAGATAATGTAATGAAAGAAGGTAATGACAATCTGTGACTCTTGCTAAATGTGACCTTGATTGCCACAAAAGTGTAAATAAGCAGACCTTGAGTTGTCTGGAAGGTAAAAGAGAAAACAAACATTTTGACTCATCAAAGTTAAATTGTTCCCAGGAGACTGAGTAGTGAATGTCTTTGCCAAACCTAGACTTTAGCACTGAAAGTATTTTTGGCTTATGCTAATCTTACATGCTCAAGCAGAGGTATCCTAGACGTTAAGAAATGTAATAGCTTTTGAATATCCTGAATGTCCTACCGGTCACTAGTTAGTAGCCTAAAGGGGGCTTAGTGGCAGTGAGAGATGCATTGGTTTGTAGTTTTGGTGCTTTTCAGTAGTAAGAGCTAGAGATTAGGGATGCCTAAAAGATCAGGTTTTGATCATCCCTCTATTTGTTAGGTATGCAAACCCTAACAGTTTAATTAGAGGAGGAGGAAAAAAATAGGACTGATTTCCCTATGAAAATTGATATTTTTGATAAATACTCAGTACAGGTAAGTTAATGAAATGAAGTTACAAAAAGAAAAAGAAGTAGAGTTTGTTTTGGTTTGGTTTCTTGTTTCTTTGTTTGGTTTTTAACTCAGGTTAGCTCCTTGCAGTTTAGCTGTTGCACTTGGTTTATGCTTTCATAGCAGGTTAGGTGGAAGAAAATAGTTTTCTTTCCTGCATTACTGGTACAACCCCATTATGATTTTACTTCATACACAGTAACTTTACTGTGAAGCTGTATGGTTGTTAGGATAATTTCATATATTCCTTAGTAAAGACATTTCTCCGGAGGGCAGTGTCCATTTTTGGGTTCTCATTGCAATGAAAACGTAGATGCACTGGGGTGTGTCCTGGAAAGGTGGTGAGGCAGTGTGTGATGATGAGTGACGGGGAGCTGAGAGGAGAGATCTTGTTGCTGTCTCCAGGTGCTAGTGACAGTTCAGAGTGGCCACAGCAGTTCTTGGAGGTGCACAGCAATAGGACAAGAGGCAATGGGACCAGGCTTAAAGAGGGCAAATAATGCTGACATACTGGGAAAATGAAAGGGTAGAACCAATTGACATCATGAGCGTCTCTGTGACTGGAGGTATTCTCTGAGCAATGTTCTGAGGAGCTGTCTTAGGAAGCTGACCCAGCACTGAGCTCTCAACTGGACAAGGTATCTCTACAGGTTCCTTTGAATCTGCATTATCCTGTGGGTTTTATTCAGCTAAGCCTGTCCCAGGTGGTCCATGCTGGTGCATCTTCTTTACAGACAGACCCAGATGTGGGTGACTTCTGTTCGGTTGGACAGTACATGTAAGAATATTTAATATGCCATGTGGTAAAGACCAAACAGTAAAGCGTGGCAATATGTCTGGTGAAAATTCCTCTGTTGTAGCTACATGGAGATTTAAATTTTGAAATCATACATGAAGGATACAGTTTTGTAAGGCGTCGTGTAGAGCAAGACAGTAACGCTTGTTCTAACTTTTATTGTGTTGACCTGTGTACATCTAGCTTCTGTACATCTGGGGTAGATGATGTATTAACTTAAAATTTCCATTGATTAAAAAGTAAATACTTGGTTATTCCTTCTGGATTTCATTTTTTTTAGATTTTGAAGAATTTTACATCTGTTCACCTTTCCTATGTGGAATTGAAGCAAATGGGCCAGCAGCAGATTGGAAGTTACCCTGTTCACTTTCACCTTTGTGGGGATGTGGATGAAAAAGGAGGATATACTTTTAAAACTTATCTGGAAGGTCTTTCCATTCATCACTGTTTTTCCAGATGTGTGACTGTTCATGCAACTAATGGTTTGCTGGTAGGTGCATGAAGAGTAAAACATACTATGTTGGAATAAATATTATAAAGAGCATTTAGATGCCAAAATAATCCCATCCGTTCTGCAAATCCAGTGCTCAGCAATGGTTTTCTTATTTCAGTGGATAATTAAATTACTGCAAACAGTAATTTAACAGTTCCCACCATTCTGGTTTTTCAGATTCTTACAGCAGCTAGCTGTAACACAGCTGTAAGGCAGCTAAGGTCTCCAGACATAGCAATGTGTTTTTAAGGGAGGAATAAAACTGTGTGCTTGAATCATCTGAGCTGCTGATACTGACACTTCACTCTGCAGCTGTGCCAAGACAGTTAAACTGGATGGTATTTGTCAAATAAATCTCAGTAAATGCTGTTACTACTGACATAATGAACTTGTATTTCTACAGATAAAGGACACCATTGGCTATGACACACTAGGTCACTGTTTCTTCATAGAAGATGGCATTGAGCAGAGGAATACTTTGTTCCATAACCTTGGGCTAGTCACAAAACCAGGCACTCTTCTACCTACAGACAGAAACAGCAGCATGTGTATTGGGATTAGGGATAAGGTATATGGAAGTTATGTCCCAGTGCCAGCCACAGACTGCATGTGAGTATGTCAAGATGAAAAAGTAAAACCCAACCAGTTGTAGCAGTTAAACTGCTGATGATCTCTTGGCAAAATACACACATCTTTATCTATAATTTAACGAATGTAGTTCACATAGTACTGGTATTTAAAAAATAGCAATAGAAATTAATATTTAGTCTTCTATTAAAGAAAAAAATGGTTTATAGGAATATTGTTTCTTGTCATACTTAGAACCTTAAAAGTCTGTTGAACATCTTTACTACTGCATAAATGTATGTATATTCTGAAGCTGTCACCATTATTTTTTCTGAATACTACTTGTTTCTTGCGAAAGCTTCTTAAAACAGTTTATCATTTCATGGCATATCTGCACAACATTAAATACAGTACTGTGCCCTGAACTAGAAAAAAAGGCATTTTTGACTTCTAGATGTGGAAGGTTTTGTGATTTGTATTTTGAATGTGAGGTAGCTACTTCATCAGCTCAGCTTTTTCTGATGTGCATGTTAAAAAGGGAAGAGATTTCTGTTGGAGCTAGAGAGTTTTTTTAGTAACTTGTTTCTGAATAATATTTCAGGGCTGTTTCAACATTCTGGATTTCTCATCCTAACAACCATCTTATAAATAATGCAGCAGCAGGCTCACAGGTAAGGCATATGGGTGTAATTAAGGACAAACTGCTTATGTCTCTGGCATTTGTAAAACCTGTAACATTTACACTGCCAGATATACATATATTTTTCTTTTTTTATATATGAATCTTTTTATGTTTGGCAGCATATTGTCATTGAAAATGCAGGGTATGTCTAGGTGTGCATTTAAGTGATGCCGAAAGTCTTTGTTGTGGCTGCAACAGAGGAGATCTCTTCTTTGTATTTAAGTAGTTCTACATTGACAGTAGTGTCAATGTAGAAATGTAGTAGTGTCTGTGTAGAAATCCTTTTATTTTCACAGAATTGGTGCATTTCATACTAAGTCTGCTGTATTTTCTGTAGGTTGTCATGAGTTTAGTGCCAGCTCTGCAAGAGCTGTAGTCATTGGAATGAAAAATGACTACAAAAAGGGGTTCATTGTGTAAGAAACAGCTAAAATACTTCTTTCTGTCAGTGGTTAGTCAGTTGTTTCCAGCCAGTGACTGGTGATACGGTATTGCTTGTTCTGAACCTTGTATTAGTGCAAATATCTTGTCATAGCTGCCTGTCATATAAAGATCTGTACATACTGTGAAGGAGGGTGCTGGCATCTGTTCTGTATTGGATGAGGCTGAGATATGTAAGGTTTTTTATTTGATTTTTCTGAAGAGATCAATGGGAATGGAAAACAGGAAAGGTTGTTGATTGTTGTTGCAAAGGCTCCAGTGTTGGAAGAGTATGAGCCTGTGTATTTTTAGCCACAGATAGCATTTATCTCTAACTGATAACATTTATATAAGTAAGTCATTTATTTCTTAACAGGTAACTGTTATTAATAAATAGAATTGGATTCAAAACACTTAGCTGAGTTGAAATATCTAGAGTATTAAAAAAATCAGAAAATTTCATTCTGTTTTTTGTGTGGTCTAATTCTTGTTGCTTTTATTGTAGTCGGTTTGTTTCTGTTGGTTTGTTTGACTGTCTACCACTAGGAGGGATCTGGACTCACCTCCCAAATTAAACCAGTTCTTTTCTGCCCAACACAATTTCTTTCCATTTTGCTTGCTTTATGTAATATAGTTTAGGCATTGCAGGCTAAGTGAAACAGCTTCTTTACTTCTTTGGTGTGGTGCTTAAGTCCTGCAAAATCTTTTTCTGCCTGTGTAGCTCATCCCAGTAGATGTTACTTCCTATTGTTAGCAGGATGTGCCTGACTGGAGCAAGCATTTGTGTCTGCTACAAAGTTTAGCCACTCTGGTATATGTCCCTTCCATGGATGTAAACACATTAATATAAAGGGACCACAGCTTTTTGTTCCAGAAATAGAATAATTCAACTATGTTCATACAGACTCTGTACTATGGAGCTTTTGCTGGTATGAACTAGAGCAATTCACAGCCAAATAATTCCATTCTTCCCCCAGGTCCTTAATTTTGCAGTGAAGCCTGTTGTAAGGCTGTATAGGCAGTAGATGTTTCTTTTGTTTTGGTGTGTATGAGAGAGAAGAGAAAAAAAACCCAGCCTTTTTCATATTTCTGAATGCTTGCAGATGCTTAACAAGCTTTTAAGTTTATCTAAGTTTATTTTTCAAGCATCAAGGGGATGTTTTGGGGAAAAATTTATTTGAGTCTGCCAAGCACAGAGCTGTACTTAATTATATGTGAGGTAAGATTTTGGTATTTTTATTAATGGAACATCCATATTTGCTTTGTAATGGTTAATCACCAGAAATGTCAGTACGTCATCATTACACACTGGGATGGGAACGTTACTGTAAAGTAGAATTTCCAGCACTCATTGGAAAATTAGTATATTCTTGGAGTGAAATGCATGAAATCTTTTAAGCCAGAGTGAATTGCCTTTATCCATGTTTCTTGAAAAGGTTGATGACTATTTTTCATGAGATGGAGCACTCAGTGTTTCTTTAGCTACAGTTTAATCCTTTGATGTGCCTTTTGGGGTGTTTTTTTTATGGCACACAGCCTATGGTCAGGCAAAAGTTTTGATGTCTGTAGGTGTCTGCAGTGCAGATGTTGTCATGATGCCACCTCTTGCGAACACAGATGTAGTTGAAAGGGGAATTTTGTGGGTCTCTTAGCAGATAAATCCAGCTTCTTTAAGAGCAGAGATATTAAAGAAGTATAGAAAATGAACTGATACTAAAATTATTACTGCATGTAATTGGCACAGTGCCCCGAACTGGCCAGATTTCTTTATATGCTTTTTTTAATGTCTTCTGAAAGCTCTTGAGGGTTTTTTTGGCTGTGCCATTTAAATTTTGAAGGGAGCAGAGATGAACCAACCTTAACAGACTGGAACAGTAAGGATAGGAGGAATGATTTTGAGTATCTTACTGTGAATAGTATTATCTATTAGTAAAGGAGAATCTAGTGTGTTGGATGACATAACTGAAATGCAGAAGTTACATTAATTTGGACACTTTTCTACTTTGAAATATTAGAACATCTTAAATATGTGGTGTTGAATGGCTTCACTGAGAAGCAAAACTTTTTAGTTGATATTGTCTGCTAGAATATAGCCTTATTTGCAAAATCCCACTTTTTCACTGGTTAAATTTTTTTTGGAGGCTTTATTTTAAAAAAAATATCATATGTACATATACATATACATATTTTAAAATACTATCAGAATCACTTATTAGTAATATTATTTTCTCATTACTTGCAGGATGCTGGAATATGGTATTTGTTCCACCGGGTTGCTACAGGAGATTCTCATAGTTTAGCCATCGAAACTAAATCAGAGCTTACACCCCTAGGAATCTTCTATAACAACAGGGTTCATTCTAATTTTAAGGTAATGTAGTTATTTTTAAAAAAGTGAAGTTATTTCTCAGTATTATATATTAGAACTTGTCTGTTCACATTTTAAGCTGGATAGGAGATTAGATTTTGTGCTGTGTTTGAACTGTACTGTAGAACAATGTATAATCAGCATGGGTGTATTTTCTAATTGCATTTTGAGTATTCAGTGTTTGAGATCCTCTTAAGACACAAACAACTGAAATCAATTAATACTTCTAATAAAATACTTTTTCAGAAGCAGCATTTCAGATGCTACTTTTTACAGCGTTGTTTCCTACTCCGAACAAAGCTGACCCTTGAAGAATCGAAGTTTATTATAGCAGTGATTCATTTAATAGCTTGCTGCTATTTTTGCTACTTTTTCTGAGTCTCAGGTGTTTGCACAAGGTGACACAGTCTCTGGCTAGAGATTAGGCTGTAATATTGCCTTCAGGAGCTCACTTATTTGCAACAGTTTTCTTAGGGAGTTCTCGGCCTACAGTCATTGAGGAGTGTTTTGTCAGTATGACTTTCAAACCTTTTCCACATCTCAGCTAAAGTTTTACTTCAGCTGAAGTCCTTATAGTATTTCATTTGGAATGAAATAGATTGACTTCCAGTTGCTGTGTGTATGTATAAATATAATGACATTTACAAAGCCACCTAACTCTAAATACTTAATTGTGTTTGGTTGCTGCAGGAGATTCTCATAGTTTAACCATTGAAACCTCATAGAATCATTATTGGATTCTTTTTTGCCAAGTGAGACTGATTTTGCATGGCAGTTGGTTGTCTGGGATACCAAGAAATGATGCAATGTTGATGGAAGTTGTGTTAACAGTGTGTTTGGGACTGTAGGGCATTTTGTTCAGATTGGAATTAGAACATACTGAATACAAAAGTGCATTGTGAAGAAAAGAGTTTCACCTGTATAGCTATTATCATCTAAAATTCCATGTTGAAAGAGAACTCCACTAGCAGGTCTGAGAATCTGCTTCTGTATAAGACTCATTTGTAATCATAATTTGGATCAGAGGTGAAAGTAGTTACAGGTATTTGAATGTAATTCAGGTAAATGAGCACAAATGCTTCCTCATGCTTTTATTTTCCCAAGTAATTTATTTCATACCAGATTATTGAGTTTCAAGCTTATTACTGCATGGACCAAAAGAATCTTTAGTGGTAAAGGTTTTATTTTAAAGTGAAATACAAAGGATTTTTCACCATAGGTTTTGGGTTTTCTTTTCTTTTCTTTTCCATTTATGAGAATAATTTGAACTTGCCACAAGATTGACTTCCAGATTTTCCTGAGCATCATCTGGTAATAAATGGAAAACCTCAAATAGATGTTGTGAAAGAAATCTGAAGTGAGCTTTGATCATTTTCCATTACTTTTTTTTTTTTTTAATGACAAATAATTCCTTTCGTTTTAGCACAGGCTGGTTTATTATATGAATTAGTTTGTTTTCCCTTAGACAATATGCCAATTGAAACCAAACTGAAAGATCTAAGACTTTCTAATATGTGTATGGAATGCAATGCTTAGATTTTTAAAATTTCATTTTTACTCTGTCTTTTATTTTGGATAGTATGAATTTTCTTTCTTTGCTTATTTCAGGCTGGTTTGTTCATTGATAAGGGTGTTAAAACAACTAATGCTAGTGCTGATGATCCCAGAGAATATCTTTGTTTGGACAACAATGCAAGGTAAGGGATATTTTCTTTCAAGTGAGTGAAAAATGGCAAAGTTTTGAGACTGTTCTTCCACTCATATGGGCAAAAACCCTTTTAAAATTATAAAATAATTTATAAATTATAACCAAACAGTAAGTTCATATGTGTTCTTTTCCCTCATTTATTCATCTGTTTTGAGAACAACAGAGATGGTGTCTCTTAAAGGATTTGGGTTTCTTCTCAGCTTTTGCTCAGGATAGTTTCTGTCCTCTTAGAGGACGTTGTTTTAAACATGCTCTACTGTCATGCTTTAAATGTTTTCTGGAATTGCTGCTAATAGGAGCATATTCCTTTAAAATCTAATCTTCTGATTTATAACTGAGTTTTAACTAATTGTTAGAAAAAGGCTTCAGTAGTGCATCCACTCACCTTTCCTACTGCTGAATGTTTCTGCTGTTCCTTCTAGACTTGGAAGTCGTAGCTCGGTAGTACAGTCCTACTGAAGGCTCTTTGCAGAGGTGGTACAATCAACCATATTTTCTGCAGTTTACAAAGTGAGAGAAGGTAACAGAGAGTCTAGGAAAGTTCCAGGTTATACTGTGCCTGGTTAGTCTTGTCCTGAACTTCAAATAAAATAGCTTGGGATACTGGTTAAATGAATACTGGATAACTGTATCTGTCCACATTTTATTGTGTCAACTAAGTATTAGCACTGAAAATATGGTTCACAGATTATCTTTATTGTCAACTGACCTGTGTTTAAGACAAGGACAGTTAAGTGACTGCTGGAGATGCAAAGAGGAAAGATCCAAATTTTGATGATACTCAATACTTCATAATTTGGAAATGAACCTGCTAGTTCCATGTTTTGACAGAAAGCCCATACAACCCTTGTGGTTTACCTCAGTCATAATAGGTAATCAAGAGGAACTTGAGAGTGTCAAGGTACCCTCTGAGAGCCTGTAGTGTGTTGAGGGTGCAAGAAACCCAGTGCATGAAATGGGGTCGTGTTTCACAGCAGAAAGATAAGGAATGAGGCACTGCATAACTCTGTGAGGTCCCTAATCATTGTACATGGAACCAGACTGGAGGGATTTAAATGTTAATTGAGAAGACTGAGACTATCCAAACCTAACATTTACCTATCTTCCCCTTTCTCCCTTGGATGGGGAGGGGCAGATCCAAATCTGAACAAAAGAGTATTAGGTGATTGGGATAACAGACATAGGTATCTTTACCTGCTCAAAATGCCTGTTTGCAGTTTTTTTAAATGTATTTCTTTTTGTCTGGGGTCCTGGGGGAAAATGCCAAGTGAAAATTTATGTCACCAGTTCTTAATCAGACTGTTTCTTCCTAATATTTAAACTAGATTCCAGTCATAATTTACTGTACAAGAACATCTTGGTAGCAGTGCGATATAAAATTCTCAGGCATGCCCACAGAAGCAGCACTGCTGTATGTCAGAAAAGCTTGAAACATTTGAAGGACTAGTTAGACAAATGTCCAGACTGTTCTTGCATAATTAATGTCAGCCCTGTGTGTCCTTCCAAGGAGCTTACAATTCCCTTCATCAAACTTTGACATTATTGCTTCAATACAAGTGGGGAGGGCAGAAATAAAAAGGGGATAAAGGAAGGCTAAAGGCAGCTAAAGAAGTTTAGAGAGACTGAGCAAGGGCCTGTGACAGTTACTGGAAAAGACACATTTCACCTTCCTGCTTCATTATACCCCGCAGACACTTTTCTAGTACAAGCAAGCCAGAGATGTACCTGCCTTTTGTTTCTTTCATTCCAAACATTAGGCAGCGTGGAATTTGCCCATCAGATGAGTGTTTATCTTTCAGAATTACTCAGCACAATATATATGGCATATGTAAAGTAAAAAGTTTTATTGTACTGAGTGTTTATCTCTCCCAGGTTTCGACCTCATCAAGATGCAGACCCTGAAAAGCCCCGAGTTGCTGCCCTGATTGACAGATTAATCTCTTTCAAAAACAATGATCATGGAGCCTGGGTCAGGGGAGGGGATATCCTCATTCAGAACTCTGGGTAGGTATTTGGAAGCAAACAGCTGCATGCTGCTAAGTTTTCTCTGCAGCTTTGTTTATGAAAGTGCATTATAACAGGGTTATAGGAGAGGATTGATGGTTAACTTTAGGAACTTCTCACTATGACCAGCTTTCATGACATCCCATGACTTCAAATATGCAAGTTTGTATGTGAGTAGATGAGAACCTGCCTTAAACAGCAAAAAAAACAACTGTAGTAAAAAGAAGCCTAAGAGTTGGTGGAGACAGTAAATTCAGAGTGAGATTTCTGCTGTCTCCCTGAAGCTCTCAAGTCCTGTTTAAAATGTGTAGAAAATTATTTTAGTACTTTTTAACAACAACACTTTTACAAAAGTTAACTGTGTAGTGGTTCTATGTTCCATTAATAGAAAAATTCAAGCTTTTTTCATTGCATAGCAGGGTGTGCTCTTACATTAGCCAGTTTTAGGATAATTCAGAAAAAGCAACTGATGTTTTTGGCTTTCTTGTAGGTTTGCAGACAATGGAATAGGTTTGACATTTGCTAGGTGAGTACTTTGTTAATAATTTCTGTGTTTCCTTGCATAGAAGCTTAGAAAATCTACATGCAACTATTAAAATTAATAAGTATGCTTTCATAAGGCTGAAGTTTTGGTTTGGGGCCTGGTTGTATTTCCAGTCATGCAGATGATGTTATAGAGGCTGTAAACTGGCACAGCTGCCAAAGTTTCCATTTTAGTTCAGTCTGTGCTTGGTTTACACCACAGTTTGCTGCCTCTTTACCAGAATGTTTATATTTATCCAGGTATTCTTGGTAGTGTATGACTCCTTAGGCAGTGTTTCATTTTCCTGCTGAGCAGCTGAAAGTGAGTAATGGAAAAGAAAGGGGGTGAGCATTTAGCAGGGGTAGAGTCTCTTTCTAATGAAAAATATCAAGTAACTTAGGTAGTGAGCTGAAATTACTGCTATTTAGATTATGACAAACTAGTTCTTGGATTGGAAAAGTAGGCTGTAAATAAAATGGCGCTGCACTACAAAGGGAGTTAGAAATTTTAATGTTTGGCTCTGCTAAACATTTCAGTGTTAGCCTCTATTAATGTTAATGATTAAATCTATTGTTTTGTGTATTGTACAAAATACACAGTCTGTACTGCTTGAGGAGGGCTGTTACAGAAGTAAAAGTAGTGCTTTACCTTGGTATAGTCATCTGCTGGAGAGTCTTGGCTAAAGACTTATCTCTGATGTGCTTTGATAGTGATGGGAGCTTCCCAAATGATGAAGGTGCCAGCCAGGAGGTATCAGAGTCACTCTTCATAGGTGAGAGCAAGAATTATGGGTTTCAAGGTGGACAAAATAAATATGTGGGAACTGGAGGAATAGACAACAAGACACGCACTCTGCCTAGAAATCGGTAAGTATGTCATGAATGAAGGAAGTAGAAATACAAGAAAAATTCTCTGTATCAGATGTGAAGACCCTTCTTGGTTGAGCTGTCAGAGATTAAGACTCCATTGAAAGTTAATGCTCTCTTTTTCTTTTTAATGCTATGTGTGCAGCTGTGTGACTCTCACCTTTTTGCTGAAGCAGGTTCATCTGATGCTTCCACAGGTTACTATTCTGTAGCAATTTAAGTTATCCTACTTAAATTAAACCTTAGATTTAAAAAGTGTTTGAATCTAGAAGAGAGCTTTCAGGTAAAAGAATTTCAAAGGTTTGTTTGGGACTAGAGACTGCAGTCTGTCTGTAACAAATCACAGTCTGTGACCATGCTCCTTCTCTTTTCTCTTTGACTTGCACTCATGCTTGTTTAACATAGTACCAAGTCCTACCCTTGCCACAGAATAAGAAAGTTTTGGTTTAAGCCCAGCTGGAAATTGACCCCCATGTAGCCACTTCTCTTTCCCCTCCTCCTCAGGTGAGAAAGACAAAAGACAGAGATCTCAAGCTGAAACAAGAACAGTGTACTGGAAACAATGAGATTAAGAGTAATAGCAGCAATATTAATAACAAAAGTATAGAAAGAAAAGGTGATTTAGGTACAAAAAAAATGCTCACCACTCAACCCAGCACTGGGTGGCCCTGAAGATGAAGAACAAGATGGCCTAGAGACCATCAGCACCCCAAAGTGTTCTCCTGGTGGACAAATCCTCTGGTCAGGACCCCACTGCTTCCCCAGAAAAAGGAACGCTCTCCCTTCAGGAAACGAGAGAGAGTCCCTTTCCCCCACCTCTTGGCCTGGTATCAGGTAGCACAATATCTTGGCCATGCCCACATGGCTCCAGGTTCTGTCCCCACACATCCTTGGCCAAGTAGGACAAAGGGTGAAGCGGCCACTCTAGTTTTTTGCTCTTCAGCCATTTAAAGGGGAGAATTTAATGTGGTGGAAGATATGAGGTATTCGGTCTGTTGAGTGGAATCACCTAACAACTGAGGCTGGAGGGGGCTTCTGGAGGTCATCTTGCCCAACTCCCCTGCTCAAGAGCTGTCACCTAGGGCTCGTGTTCCAGGCCAGCATTCAGGTGTCTTTACTACATCTCCAAGGGCGGATTCTTCACAACTTTCCTGGGCAACCTGTACCAGTGGTCAGTCACTCTCTCAGTGAAAAAGTTTCTCCTGTTGTTTAGCAGGGACCTCCTACTTTTCATCTTGTGTGCATCACTGCTGGTCTTGTCACTGGGAATAGCCTGCCTCCATCTTTTTTGCACCCTCCCTTCAGATATATGTTGAGATTCCTGCCTGAGGCTTTTTTGCTCCAAGTTGAGCATGTCTCCCAGTGTTTCTTCCCATGAGAGATGCTCCAGGGACTTAAATCATCTTTGTGGCTCTTTGCTGCACTTTCCAATATCTCCATATCTGCCTTGTACTGGGGACAAGCACTCTACATGTTGCTTCACCAGTGCTGAAAAAATGGGAAGTATCACTTCCCTCAGTTTTCTGGTGGCACTTCTCACTGTGCAGCCCTGGACACCTTTTGCCTCTTTGTGTCAAGGGCACATTGTTTGGCATAATTTGGCTTCCTTTAGGACCCACAGATCATTTTCACTGGCACAAAGAGTTGTTGCTCCCAATGCAAGACCTTGCATTTCCCCATGTTAAACTTCATGAGGTTCCCAACTGCCCATTTCTCCAGCCTGTCAGAGTTTGTCTGGGTGGTAGCACAATCATCTGCTGCATCAGCTGCTTCCCTCTGTGTTGTGCCCTCTGCAAACTTGGCCCATAGACTATACTTGGCCTAATCATCCAGATCACTAATGAAAATAATGACGAAGACTGGACTCGGTATTGACCCCTGGGGTACATCACCTGTTACTGGTCACCAAGTAGACTTTGTGTCATCCCTTTCTGGGCCCAGCCGTCTGTCCTCTCATCCCGCCCATACTTCATGAGGATCTTACAGGACACAGTGTCAAAAGTCTGACTGCAGTTTTGGTAGACCATGTCCACTGCTCTCCCAGTGCTCTACCAGGCTGGTCATTTCATCACAGAAGTTTATCAGCTTCTCCTTGGTGAATTCATGCTGATTATTCCTGATAACTTCCCAGTCCTTCAGGCACCTGGTTTCTAGGATTAGCAGCTGCGTCATCTTCCTGGGGGTCAAGCTAAGCCAAACCAGCCTGCTATTCTCTGGGTGTTCTTCCTCAAGTTAGAAGTGACATTTGCTTTCCTCCAGTCTGCAGTCACTTCCAGTTGCCATGATCAAAGAGCAGGTGGTATTATTTTTCTGCTGTATTTCTCATGTTGAAAAAGGAGCACATTTGCAAATGAACAGTGATAGTTCTGCTAACCGGAAAATTTAGGAGTAGGTGATTTTTTGACTCATTAGAGAAGCACAGAAACCATTTTTTCTTTGCTAAAATCTATCTTGCGAGTCACTCTGTTGCTTTATTGATTTCTGAGAGGAGGTGTATTTGACACAGATTCAAGCGTATCGTGAATTTTGTTACAGGTTGGTATAAATATTTGCTTGCATCAACAGGACATTTCCAATCAGAGGCTTTCAGATTTATGATGGACCTGTTCACCTTACCAAGTGCACATTTAAAAACTTCGTGCCAACTCCAGACAGATTTACCAGTGCAGTTGGATTCTTGATGAAAAATCCATGGCAGATGACTCCAAAAAATAACATTTCTCTTGTGAAGTTTGGTCCAAATGTAAGTTTATTACAACTTTTCCTTCAGTCTTGCAAATGTTTTTTTTTTCTTGTATTTAACATATGCAGACAAGAGCTGTAGGTCATCCTTTCTATGCATACCTACTTCAGAGTTTGTCTCCTGGCTGGAGGTCACACAGAGTGTATCCTTTGTCTCCTGAGGAAAAAAACCTCAGAGATGTAGGATATGTTACATTAAATAATTCATGGCTTGTGGTAAAGTTGAAAAGAAATTTTTGTAAGATTTTGTAAGGTTTGGTATATCCTTAGTAACGAATTTTCTGCAGCAAATACTAACACTGTTCAGAAGCAAGAGCTGGCCTGAGCCTAGTACTAAAACCCAGAATGTCTGCTTTGCAAGATTCTGCTATCCTTAATAAGCTTTGTCAAATTCCTGTGTTTCTGCATATGTGCAAATGTTAGTCTGTGTTTCACCTCAGGAAAAACAAAAACTTTTATTGTTGTTGTCAGGTTTCTTTGAAAGCCTTCTTTGGAAAGCCTGGTCCCTGGTTTGAAGAAGGAGATCTGGATGGTGACAAGAACTCAATATTTCATGATCTAGATGGTTCAGTAACTGACTACAGGGATACCTATGTGGGCCGAATGGATAATTACTTGATTCAACACCCCAAATGCATTAACATCACAGAATGGAGTGGAGTGGTTTGCAGTGGGAACTATGCACAGGCTAGTACTTTTGGCTTTCTGTTTGGGGCAAATCTATGATATGAACTACTTGTGGAGTCAGGTAGTGTAAGAAATACAAAATTACCTGTCTTTGGATTTCAGAATTTTTTGACCTTTAAAAATACTTTTATTCATATCACACTTTTCAGACAGTTGTTTATATATAATGCTTCCTCTCAGCAGACTGAGGGTACAGTATCAGATGCTGCAAGATAAATCTAAACGTGTTTGCCAAGAGTTCTGTGTTGCAGCTGTATCTGCTAAAACATTTTTTCATTGAAGGTATCTTCTTCCATGCAAGTTCTTTCTGCTTTTTTTTCAACAGAGTGGATTTTAAGGGGTTGTTTTGTTGGTTTGTTTTCTGGAGATGTTAAATACGACCTTCTGAATACAAGTCTTGTGAGGTTTGATTCTCATTCTGGTTCCTGCTCTGTGTGGCCAGGTGTTATAGCTATTTTTTTTTTTCTCCTCCATACACTTTTTTGGCTGTAAAACGGGAAAAATCTACAATAGTTTTTTAAATAGGACTTTTATTCAGGAGAGATTTGTGTATTACATAGAACATCAGGTTACATAATTTCAGTTAATAATGTACTGATTGTGCTTCACTATTTCATTTGCTTTTGCAAAGAGACAGATCTTCCTGTTTTTACCCTCTTAAATATTGTATAGGTTTATGTCCAAACCTGGAATGGACAGAATCTTTCCATGACTGTTGTCCGAGATGAGTATCCAGCCAATCCCATGGTTCTTCGGGGTATTAATCAGAGAGCAGCTGCCTTTCAGCAATACCAGCCAGTGGTGATGCTCCAAAAGGGCTATACAATACATTGGAATGGAAAAGCTCCAAATGTCACCTATCTGTATCTCATTAACTTCAACAAGTATGTTTACTTTCTTTCATGGCTTTGATCCGTAAGGCAATACTGAAGTTATGTCTTGCAAAATTACTGTGCAGGAGTTTGCAACCATCTAGAAGACCAGAGCTTGGGTTTGGGTTTTTTTTCATAATTACAAATACTAAAGTATGAAAAGTAAGGGATTAAACAACAGACCTGCACCTGAAGTTAAACACTTGTCCAGTACAGTGTCTTTAAGGAAAAACCTTTGGAGAAGAAGATATACCAATAGTGAAGTTGAGCAGAATTGCAGTTGAACAGTTTATCGTACTTGATTTTGTTGGCAAATAAACTTACTAAATATCTCTGAAGTATATAATCAGATATATCCTGAGAGAATCAGAGTTACTAAAATGTTTAATGAAAAACTGTGCAGATTTGATCATCTGGTTGAGGGTTTAGGCGCTTTTTGTGTTCCTGTCTCTTTTTTTTTTTGGAGTGATCTGTTTGCTCTGTATTGACACCTAAACTGTTCCTTCGAGGACTCATACATTTTATTTTGGTTCTAGGAATGACTGGATTCGTGTTGGTCTTTGTTACCAACCAAAGACAGATTTTCTTATAGTATTGGAAACCTTTCAAAGGCGGTCATCTGCTCTGTCAAGCAAGGTGGAGCGCTACATGCCCGTTTCATCAATGATGGAGCTTGAAAAGAATCGATCAGACAAGAGGTTTTACTTTGACAACAGTACTGGGTAACTCTTGTCATTTGACTCTGTAGGAAGATGTTGTTTAACCATTAAATGTCCAGTTTGGTACTGTTAAAAGCAACTGGTTGAGACCCCCGCATAAGAACAAAGCTGTTGAGAGGGACCCCAAAAACCTTTGGAAGAATGTTCACATGTCTTTAAACCTCCAAACTACCATGGTTGTCATTGAAATACTTTTCAAGAGCACCACAGTCACCAAAGATGTTTCCTACCCCATGTCTGGGGAAAATACTGTATCTGGTGTGCTGCAGAGCAGTGCCTTTTAGGATTTCATTTCTTAGTCTTCAGAGAAATTATCTGTTTTCTTTTGAAACTGAAAATTCTAGAAATTTCCAAGAAGCTTTCTCTTCCAACATTTAAAAATTACATTTTTGGAAATCCTAATCTGTTTTCAGCTGTACCAAAAGAATTTAAAAGTCCTAATCTCTCTTTCAAAAGTACTTCTCACAGAGGCCACTAAAATCCTTCTGAGAGGTTTTAGATATGGTCAACTTAAAATAAATTAAGTCCTATGTACATCAGTTTTGAGTTTTGCAAACGCTGATTCTAAATTTATAATTTGTTCTCTTATTTATTTTGTTCCATTACCTGCTACTGTGCATGTAGCAAATGAATGTAGCTTTTGAACAGACATTTTTGTTGCTTTGTGTAAGAGCTGCTCTGATAACAGTCTAAAATGTAATAGAAGAACTACCAAGTCTTCTGTGAACGTTATTGACCACTACACCCTGAAGTGCATTTCCGGGATTTGAAGTAGCACAACAGTATTGTTCAGTGCTGATGGGTGAAACTGAGTATTTCTGCTGCATGTCTGCAAAGATCTATCGGCAGGGAAAAAACTAATGCTCTGCAATTTGGTTTTTGTTTCCTGTAAGCCACTGATCTGAGGACTGGTTCTTCTTTGCAAAGCATCTACATTTATATTGATATCTCCTTTAATTGTGGGGAATTTTAGATAAGTTATTAGAGATTTCCTAGCTCTAGTGAACTGTAAATACTTCAAAACCTTTGGATAGTGATGCAGAAGTGAATACTGTAGTTTATCTGCTTCTGAAAATCATGAACTATAGCTGTTAAGATTGAATATAAATACCTGTATTTCACCAGTTAATTTAGATTATTTTTCCCCTTTTTGTGTAGATTACTGTTTTTATTTCTTCAAGCCAAATATAATAGGGATGGTCACAGTTATTGCTCATCTCAGGGATGTGAAAGGATCAAGATTGTGACCAAAGATTCATCAAAAGGGACAAGTAATTGCATGGCAAAAGCTTACCCAAAGTACTACCAAGTACCAACCGTCATAAAGCAGATGCCAGAAAAAACTACTGTACCATGTACAAAATGTGGCACAACTCAGGTAAAATAAAATAAACAAAAACTTGCATGAACTGTAGAATTGGTGATGGTCTCTACTCAATTTAAACCCAAATTTCAGTCTTTCAGCACAAAGTACTGCTCTTACCAAATAGCAGTGGTCAGCTTGTTAATCTTCTTGGACTCCTTGAAGGTTTGGAGTCCTTTCTGTAGCACAAAGGTTTCAGGGTTTTTTTTCTTTTGTGCAACTCTTGCTCCAAGTGCTACAGAAAAGGGACATAGGTGGGTTGAAGTCTTGCTCTGCAGTATTGTCTGAGCTATGGAGAGCTTTGCTGCAGAGGCAAACCTTCTCTCTGTTCGGGTCTTTGCTTATTAGCACGAACCTGAAATTGTCTCAGCATGAACCTGAAATTGTCTCAGCTATGCAAGCGAGGAAAAATATTGAAATTAAGAGATAAAATAGGTTACACTATGTATCATTATATTTATTAGGATTATGAGTACCATAAATAATGACAAACAGATACATTTGCTTTGGAGCATGGGCTGTCTGTTGTAAACTGGCATGATAAAGTGTTGAAGAAACATTAATATGTGTACTTAACTGTTTTGTTTGATATCCAGATGGTATTCACCAGTGACCCTCACAAAAACTACCTCCTTGTGCGGATTAATTCATCTGATGAAAAAGAGTCAAGCAGAGGTCAGCAAGCATTTATATATGTAAGTATTCTTTATGGTTTTCTCCTTAAATATCACCAAAGCAGTTGGTATTATAACACTTGTACAGCTCTACATAATGCAGACCTCAGTTTTCTTCACTTGAATGAAAAGATTGGTTCATTGTTTAAAAAATAAAGTCAAAATGCTTATGTTTAAACATAAGAAAGTGAGGCTTCAAAGCTCCATTTTTTATTTGAATCCTACTTGCTGAAGAGAAAAATGTGCCTGTTAGAGTTTAAAATGTTCAGCTTCATGTTTAAATCTGTGTGAGTATACATTTATGGCTGGTTTTGGAAATAAACAGAACATGTAACGTAGCAATTTTAGTTAAATCCATTTTGTTTAAATTGTCCTTGTGCAAGCAGATTAGCAAGTTGGTGGGATGGGTCACACAAGCCATTAGGCTTTGCTAAAGTCCTCTAAATGGCAATTGCTAAAGAATCAGTAGATTTCAGTATTTGTTCTCATGTGGCCCAAGTAAGCCCAGTGATGTGGTAACTGTTTAAAAAGTAGTTTAGTTTGACTTTTCCATTCAGATGCTGAAGTAGACTTGCACGTGATGGTGAAATACCATTTGTAGACACCCTCCCACCACCGAGCTTAGTCTGCACATGCCTTACATTCTGCAGTGTCATTGTTGGCCTGGCTGAACCTTCTGCTATTCAGGTAGACAAATGGCACATGAGCAGCTCAACCTTTGCAGCTGCAGACCTCTCCGGGAATGTGTGTGCCATATCCAAAGCTGTAAGAGCACTCAGTAGGAAGCAACTGGGCTGGAACTAGCCTGCTGCAGGGATCAATTACTGTCAAGAAGTCCAGGGGGTTCAGTATCTGAATTTTAGCTTCTCAAAGCAGAAGCAATGACTGAGGCAGGTAGTAAGTCACCTGGAATGTGCAATATGCCTGTAGAAGCTACAGGCTTAACACTCCCATGCAATTTCAGGAGTCCTGTTAAGCTGTGTCCTTTCAAAGGGAGAACTGAAGAGTTGCTAGGGAGAAGCAAGCATTTGTAAGGAAATTACTGTGTCCAAACTAGAGTAAGATTGATTAACACTGAGTGCAGTACAATTGCTGTTTGATTCATATTAACTTCCTTTTCTTTCTCTTTTTCTTTCCATTCAGGTCAATGACACCATGTTTTCCTTCAAGGATAATGGAATACTTATTGTTGTAGTAGATGCCTGCACTGGCACGGTGTTGGGAAACAAATTATTTTCTGGAGTAGACATTAGGCGTGTAGAAGGATATTTAAAATCTGGAATTCCACAAAGGTATGTGCAGTGACCACTCATTTCCAGTATGTCCTGCAAGCTGTAGCTCTGCTCTATGACAAGGATTTAAATAATGATTAATAGATATATGAGCACTGAAAGTGAACAAAACATGTCTAAGTTCAGGTAAAAGGAGAAACATAGGAGCAATTTATTGGACAGTGTAGCTTTATTTAAGAAAACTAAGCAGATTTTGAACACTTAAAATTGTTCTGCTGTTGCCTTTTTCCTCAAAAATATTCTTTAACAAAACATCATGTAATAACACTGCTTTGCTTAAAACAAGAATATCTTTTGTTTAATAAGGACAGTGGCAAGGACTGTGTGAAAGATATCATACTGTTCTCTCCCTATAAGGAGAAAATTCTTCATCAGTAAATATAGAGTTAGTGTCAGAAAATAATCAGCATTTTAATTTTCTAATTTTAGATCAATACCTAAACTTGATTTTTTTTTGTACAAAGTAATAAACTGTGTTTAAATAACACTTTCCAATGATTTTGAAGTTAAATTTAAAATAAATATAAAACCAGGAAATTCTAAGGGTTGCTTTCAGAAAGGGTTACTATTTCCATGTCATAAGTACTTGTAAGAAATTGGGCACTGAGGCTGTTAGTGTGTAGCAGAATATTAAAAAAATGCATTTATAACAGCTGCTGTGTCTGTGCTGTTCCTGTTGCAGGTCTATCATTCTGCTGAGCACAAGAGGTGATGTAGCAATTCCTAATAATTTAGCTGAAGCCTTAATGTCCCTGGGGACAGCGAAACCTCCTTATCTTCAGAGCAAGGGTTGGTGGAAATGTTGCACATTTCTTTGACTCCGCCTTGGTCTTTGTGTTTATGTTGGCGTGGTGGGTTTCTTATGGGGTGTGAGAAGGATGCAGCTGGTAGAGGGTGGTTGCCAGTTTGCACGGGTGTGGCTGCTGTGTGTCAGCTCTTGTTGAGAGGGGAGGTGGGCAGCTCTTCAGTAGATGGGGCAGAAAACCCCTTTATCCCATTGTGTGAAGCTTGTTGCAAACAGAGAAGTAACTAGCAGTTCTTTGTGCCTGTGAATCACACAAGTCCCAGGCTTTCTTCCTAAAGCCTGTATTTTGTGCCTCACCCAGCAAATCTATCTTTAAACAATCTCCTGTGGCTGCCTAGTGTTTCCTGTTCTAAAATAACTTGAAGCTGGAAATGAGAAGCTGTTGGTTTTTTGAGGGATGATGAGTTTATAGGCCACATGGGGTGGTAGTTCTCATCTGTTCAGAGTGATGCCCCAAAGTTGTGGTTGAGAAAGCAGGTTTTATAACTGTCCAATTAGCTATATTTTCAAATCAAGATTTCAGAGTATTTAATACTAAGTATTGAGAAAGGAAATTGCAAATCATTATTTCCTTGTGAGGTGCTTGTAAAGCTGAGAGTGCATAAATGTCCCGAATATTGTAGGGGAAGGAATTTTGGGGGAGCGTGCCTTTTCCTACCTAACCAGTCCTGTATTGTGCTGCAGTAAGCTTGGCTGGTTTGCTAATGCTGAGGTTTTTCTGTCACAGGAAGCTTGGCCTTTCTGGGCTTCAGAGGAAACATTAAGCCATCCTGGATTAAGCTGTTTACCAGTCCTGCTGGGCATGGGCTTGTTCAGATAGAAAAATATATCCCTCTGCAACTGGAAGAGTATGGCTGTGCCAGAGCAATTAAAAGCCCTCGGAAAGACCTTGAGCTTCTGAAGAAAGCTGCACGATCTCACTAAAGACTAAGATGTACATAAAATCTGGGGAAAAAATGTGAACTAACTTATTTTTTAATTTATGGCATTTTAAACTATATTGTTATCCAAGTAAATCATGTTATTGTCTGACAGATGTTTGCCAGCATTGACTGCTTGAATGCCAATCTGTGCACCTTCTAGTTGTACAAAATATTAAAGAATTTATTAGTATTTGTATAAACAGGTTTCAGAGTTTTTTCAGATGTTTGTATTTACTGTAAACAAGTTCCTTCTGTTTAATACTCCTTTTGTATGTAAGAGGGTATTCATAAAAGCCTTAAGTTTTTAATAACAGGTGTTGGAGTGCATTTTGGGTTACTTGAAAGTTTAACATCAATGCCTTCATAAAGAGCTTGAATTGGTCATTATAACTTAAGCATTTTTCCCTCAGCTGTTTAGGTGTTTCCATGGGAGTTTATTTATCAGTCAGCTCAGTTACATTCTCAGCCTGCTTTCCAATGTGTTAAAACTCAATTCCCTCTATGCATGAGGCTGACTCATTTAACTGTAGTAAAAATTTTTGCTTTCCTGTGTGAAAGATGGAGGGAGGAATTCAAAGATCCAGCCTGGGGCTGGGTGAGAATTGTGTACCATTCAGCAGAGTTTTACAAGGCTATGTGTACAATCATGGCACACAGAGCAGGAAATTACTCCTGTTCTTTAGGATCACTGTTTATTATTCTCTCTAAATGCACCGGTGTGTCTGTAAGAGTTACTTTAATGAACAGTCTAGAAGTTAAGGCTGCAGCCTTGAGTACAGCTTGGCTTCAGTTTAGTCATTTAAAGCTTTTAGCCAGAAGGGCAAAGCTGAGATACTGTTATTCTCAATTTGTTAGGAAATTAGGCTTCTACTGTTGCAGTGGTGGGTTTTTTTTGTTTTGTTTTGTTGGTTTTTTTGTTGTTTTTTTAATGTTTTGGGGGTTTGTTTTGTTGTTTGGTTGGTTGGTTTTGGGTTGTTGTTTTTGTTTGTTTGTTTCTTGGTGTTGGTTTTTCTTTAATTATTTTTAAGGCTATCTCAGCTTTAACTTCTAAGTGAATGGAAAGTGCTCTCAGTTCATTAAGTCATACCTTCTGCCTTAACTTTGATTCTTTTACTATACTCATGTTGTTAATTCCTGTTGACTTTGTATTAGGTCCGTTGATTTCATCTGGTTTTGTTGCAATTATTTGGCTCTGCCAATAGTGTGAAAATCATTTAGAACAGCAGCACAGCTGCCCTTTTTCAAAATCCTCGTCTTTGAAATTAAATTTCAGGGATGGTAAAGATGCATTTCATATTAGGGAACAATAGGTGCCATAGGGCTAAAATGTAACCCTAGTTCTAATAAAACTGACATATTTCCTTCTTCTTGTATATGTTCTGATTCATTTGAGCTGGTATAATGTATCTACCATTCATAGATGCTTTGTGCTTTTAATTCAAAATAGAGTGGCTGTTGGAAATGAACTATATGCCTGTCTTCTCCAAAGATGTTGAAAAACTGTGGGGATTTTTTTTTGTGCTTTAAAGGAGAGAAGGCACAATATCAGATGTATTACTCTGTTCAATTAAAATATGCTACCTCAGTGCTGCAATTAAACTGCCTGGTCTAGTGTAGTTTCCTAAGTGAGAAGGAAGGAGGTAAGGAGTATGACACAAGAGTTGGAGTTAATAAATAGATGACCGATATTATTTTTATTGTAAAACCAAGCCAAATGGATGATTGTGTATTTTGCAGTTGTTCTGATGCACAGTTCTCTTGTAATGTTTAAAAGAAGAGTCATTTTGTTAGGAGAAGCTGTGATAAATCTTTAAGACTAACTGTAATGTTTGGTGTTATTAATGCAGGGCAGTGTGATGTAAATGTTCTGAGTGCAGTAGTGATAGTGTTTGGGGATTAAAATGGCTTTAAGGCTTCCTCTATTCTCATGCTCAGCAGAGAAATAGTGATGAGGTAGTGACCCTCAGGCTTGTGAAGTTGGCCGTTATTTATGAGATTCTGCTGTTCTAAGCGTCTTGTAAAAATTGTCCTTGGAAGTGTCAAGGGTATTCTGATGTAGGGCTTACTGATGAACAATTGGACCTGAAGTTAAAGTGTTTCTTTTGTGTAAGTTTAAACACTTGACAAATAGCATAAATAAATTTTTACATCTGACAAAGCAATAAAATTTTGGGTGTCTTCTGTTCTTGTATCAAGTGATTTTATTATGTGTTCTGTGTTAATAATACAAACTATCTTATTTCAACACCAGTTTACTTGTGAAGTTTGTGGAGTATATCCTACTCTTCGTTCAGAGACAAGTAAGCAACATTGGAAAGGAGACACTGATGGTGACTGAAGTTATGGGCCTGTTTTGAAAGCCAGATATCTCAAAGCCTGTCAGAGCTGCTGAGTCTACAATCATTTCAGCTCACGGGAGCAGCAGCAGTGTTGTTACTGACTCAGGGGTGTCTTCTGTGTCTTTAATTACCTGGTGGGGCAGTAAAGAAGGTGGAGCTAGCCGTTCTCAGTGGTGCCCAGTGGCAGAGAAAAAGGCTGTGGGCACTCACTGAAATGCAGGCAGTTCCACAAGAACAGAAGGAAAGCTTTTATTGAGTAGGTAGTCAAGCCCTGGAATTGATTGCCAGTGCACCTGTGGAGTGTTTTTCTTGGAGGAGCAGCTTTAACTGATCCTGCTTTGGGACAGCAATTGTCCTGGGCCCTCTCCAGTGGTGATTGCCAGCCAGGTGGTGCTGTAGTTGTGGGAAGTTAAAGCCACTGATGTACCTAAGCCTCTCTCTTCAAGTGCACCAGCTGCTGCAGCCTGAAAGGGCTGAGCCAGACACTTCTCATGTCTGAAACTCAGTGAGTCCCCAGACCTATTCCAAAAGGCATTGTAATTGCTTCTTCGTGCTCAGGCTTTGTATACAAATAGATTGATTTCCATTCCTTGCTAAAGTTATGTCATCCTGCAGTAANAAAAAAAAAAAAAAAAAAAAAAAAGAAGAAAATTCCTTGGAGCCAGTAGCAGATTAAGTGTACTATCAATAAGGCCCTCTCTCTGGCCAAAGGCACCAGTGGAAGTCCAGTATATGAGGGATGAGAGACCCACCCCCAAAGAGCCAGGATGATGACAAGGACATGCTTAGGAAAATGGAGATTTAATTTTGTGTATTGTGGGACAGCAGTGACAGCTGAGGCCTCAGATAACTTCTGAGCCAGGTCATGAGTTTCCTGTTTAGGACAAGTCCCATGATTTCCTCTGCTTCCCCTCAACTCCTTTTCACCTTATGTAGGAAGGATATAGCTCTAAGGACATTCATCCAGCTCTGACTGAAAAGCTCAGTCAGCTGGGTTTGATGCTATCTGGATCTGTAGCTGCACTGGTCAGTGACGGTCTTAGTGTTTGTCATGGTTGTATTTGTTTAAGGCAATCCTGATGTCACGCTTGTGCCAGAATATCTGTGAAAAGCAGTAACTTTTCTACTTCAAAATGTGAGCTTTACCCAGTCATTATTTTTCTATGTCTTCTGGTCATAGTTGTTCTAGCACTTACGGGAAGGTTTTGACCCTTCCTAGAGTTCACAAACATATTTTTCTTTCCTAATGCCTTGTCTTTGCCCTGTGTCTTGGGCTAGTTAAAATTCTAAAATAATAATCAGTATTGAAGTACATAAGGCCACCTCTGGCTTGAGAAAATTTATGAGCTTTTTATTTGTATAGCCGGGGACTACTGCAATTTTGCAGATTAAATTTGTACTAGCAATTGTAACTTGCTAAATAAAAAAAAAAAGGGCTTGTCTGGCCACTGACTTGCATGACTGGGACTGATGGGACTGGCAAGTCATAGAATTCCCCTTCTATTATTTTTCCATGGTGAAATCCTGGGGGAGAAAAAAAGAAAAAATAAATAGTTTTTGGATATAATCTGAACAATGTTAGACAGAGAAGACACTACCACTACCTCCCTGTACCTGAACGTACAGGATTGCTGGAGAGGGACTTGTTATGAGGGCATGTGGCGATAGGACAAGGGGGAGTGGCTTAAAACTAAAAGAGTTTTTAGGTCAGATATTAGAAATAAACTCCTTACTGTGAAGATGGTGAGGCACTGGACAGGTATCACAGTCTGCGCTTGCTGTGACCCCTTGTTCGGCTTGGCTGGGGGGAGCTGGCGAAATAAGGGATGGGAACGATGGTCTTGCCCAGGAAATAAAGACTTTAAGAACAAAATAACAAACGTGGAAAACCGCAGAGTACGGGGGCAAGATTCCAAAGACCCGGGGGCGTGGCAAACACAGCCGGGTGTAGGGGTCTTTGAGGGCAAAGGTCCAATCATGAACGCAAACTCGGAACTTGACCTTATTTGTAACAGGTGCTGAACCAAATGAGAACAAGAACCAGAAACCTGACAAATATGGGATAGTTCTATTAGCAGACCGACTGCCATGACCCCACTCTGCCCACCATGACCTGACTAGGTGCCCCCCCTCAGTATACTGTTTTCCATGGCCTGAGGTTGATGCCTTCTGTAAATGCTGCTGAGGCAAAAGTCCCAGCTGGATTCCATAAGCAGGTTGCCAAGAGAAGCTGTGGATGCCTCATCCCTGGAAGTGTTGAAGGCTAGGCTGGAGGGGGCTGTGAGCAACCTGGTCTACAGGGAGATGTCCCTGCCATGGCAGGGGATTTGGAACTGGACAACCATTAGGTCCCTTCCAACCCAAGCCATTCTATGTATGAATCTATGAATTCTGGGAGAGGGCAATCTCATGATCCTCTGAGATCAGCCTAGCCTTTTTGGTACATCATCTTATGCTTTTAACCCATAATGAAAAAATTCAGAGAAACTTTAGCTTTTCTTGAAAGATCTGTAGCTGTCACATTCGATATATTCATGAGAAATTGGCTTGGTCAGATCACAGAGAAATTTCAAAGTAATCAGTGTGTATAAACTTTCTCCTAAAAGGTGAACTTTTAAACTTTTTCTATTTCTGTTGTATTTACAAGTACAAAGCAGACTTAACTGCCTTTCCTGGAGAGTGAATTCTTTGTTTCATCTTTTTCCAAGCTGAATAGGTTGACAGGTGAATATTCTAATTTGTAATATTTTTTTTTTGAGGAATTATTCACAGAACATACAAAGGCCTGACTTTATATATAGTTTATTCTAAGTGGAAAATGAAAGCAAAGTGGTGTTTCAGGATTATTTTGGTGTGTGCAATTATTCTAAGTAGAAAAGTTCTTTGCTACAACTGCTATAAGCAGATGGAAACACAACTGTCTCTTTCCATGCAGCATTTCCAGTGACATTTTCAACAGACACCCTAAAGTCAGTTGAGGGTGTGTTTTGTGTAATTGGTAGCTTTTGGGGATGGATCTCAGATGATATCATCTTTTTAATATCTGTGTAGTTCATGAGCAGAAGATGGTTTCTTCCATCTGTAGGGTGTGAACCATGATCTAATAGTTTTCCTTTAGCTCTGGTGCAAATGACTGGTGTATGTTCGTAGTAACAGCAAACAACACTATAGTTATGTGTGGTCTCATTTCTACTTCTGAAAAATTATTCTATGTTGAGCATCACTCAGTAGAATATATTGCACATTTCTGCTTTTTAATTGTTTTTAATAGTGTAATATAAATTTCCATATGCAGCATGTTTTGGTTACATTTTTATTTTTAACGTTCTTCTATTGATATCAGGTTTTTCTGTCCTTCACTACAGTGAAATACAAAGTGTAAAAAGATATTCATATCTCTAATCCCATGAATCATAGCAGCATGCACAATTGCCACTGGGTTGATTCTGCTAGCCAGCAGACAAACATACAGTAAGAACTTACTGTCAGCCTTTAAGAGCTGAACGTGGAAGAAAATGAAGACATAAGAAAAAATTGCTTGCAGTTTCTATTCCCTATGAGCTGTTCACACCTTTTCCTTTTTGCTTTGTAGGGGCCCTCACCACTCTCCTCTCAGTCCTTACGGGTTGGGATGCTGATCTGGTTAAGTATCTTATTGCCACAGAATTTTCCATTTCTGGTATTTCCAACGTTTTGCCGCCTACAGATTTGTCTGAGTAACTGTCAATCCTTCTTTTCCATTAAATCTACTTACAAAGTTTCTTAGAGTGGGTTGGACCTCTCATGTTTTCCCACCCTGTTTGCGTTTCAGAATGTAACCTGTCTCTCTGTAGTGGTGCGTATCTCCCGCTGCCTCCTTGAGCTGCAGTGACTTCAGGCCTTGGCCTTGATGTGGCAAGTTACTGTGGCTAAAGCCAATTTTCTTGCGACCCTAAAAACAGTGGTGCCAAGTGAGACCCTTTGAACTCCCCTGGACCACTGTGGGCTGTGACCAGAAATCTCCCTCAGAGTGGGCACCTTTCAGAGCCAGTGAAGGATACTGGGGGATTGCAGCAAACGCTGACCCCATCCTCAGCTCTCAACCCTTCACCCATTGAGAGGGCACAAAGGCATCCCATGTGAGTACTTCACTGAACTTGAGGGCAGTTTTTCACAGTTACATACCTTGTACATCCTCCTCTGGGTCTGTGTGCATACAGGTGTGAATATGCTGTAGCAAATGTGCTGAAGGTTGCTCAGATGCTTAGGTAGTTCAGATTTGTAAGTTAGACCTATAAGTGAGTTACTGTTCTGCTTGCAGTAAATTCTACAGAATCTTCTGACAAATTATTTAAGTCAGGCTATTGATTGAGTGCTGTTAAGTTTAAGTGATGTTAAAACCTTTAGGCCTAAATCTTTAGTCAAGTCCAAGGCTCAGTTTAGCAAGGGCATCCACTCTGAATCTTTTGATTCCATAGGAGAGTCTCCCTTATTCCTTTTAATCCTTGCACTTTCCCATCCGTACCCTTTTCCCACCCCGAGCTTCTGTGTATATAATTTTAACTCAATTTTATTTTTAGACTGATTGATTCAGATTTTAGTCTGATTTTTCTGTATGCTCTAACTATCCAGTAAATAATAGAGTGAACTTTACCAACAAACCTTTTTATGCTTTCATGTCTATATTAAACCTGCTTTACCAGTACCTTTGCCAGCGATTCCTTGAGCAACCTAATGCACTCATTCATGACTCTCTGAACAGTCATCACTCAAAATATACTTCTTTCATAAAATTCTCTGCTCCTTGTCACTCACATTGTAGCAACATGTTCAAAATCAGAGAGATGCATAGAAATATCTTCAGTGAATAAGCATCAGGTGTGGGGACACTGCCCATGTCACAGAATCACAGAATCATTCACCTTGGAAGGGACCACAGCAGGTCATGTGGTCCAACCTCTGCTCAAGCAGGGTTGTTCCAGAGTACATGGCATTGTATCCAGACAGTTCTGGAATATCTTGAATGTGGGAGACTCCACAACCTCTCAGCATCAAACTGAAGGAATTAATAGCATGAAACCTATGTAAAAATGTTGATTTCCACTCCATATTCTTGTGTACAGTGTTGCTTGCTGAGCATCAAACAGGCCCTTTGTAATCGAGTCGGGGTGGGTTCGAATTCTTCCATAGGCAGCATGTTGCATGAGCCAGATTAAACACTTTGCAGTGCAAATTATGGACTTAGAATGAGTGTCAGTATGAAGCTTAGAAATGTTGATATCCCCTCTTTGTAGGAATAATTGGTTGGGTTTTTTTCTTATTCTTCTACTCCCTTACTTTCACACTTCAGTCACTGTGCACTCTTTACCCCCAACACGCTCCCACCCTGGGCAGTCCTACACAAATAACATCACAGTTAGTAGTGACATACAAGCTCAGTTTTCAAAATGAAGCTAATAAATAAAGTTCACACTAGTATGTTTAACAGTTACTGATTATACAAGTAGAAAACAAGGGTCCTAAGTGAATTGCAGTTTCTAGATTTATGTGTCTTTAATACATAAGTGCGTAAACAACTGTATTACTCTATTTTCCAAAGAACATCCTAAAAATTACAAAAATATTTTGTGTGCAAACAGTTCCCCTGTTTGCCTGTGAAAGCCTGATCTGTGAAAGAGTAAATGATATTACAAATTGCCTAGAACTGAAGTTCTTAAGGAAGGTCATTGCTGGGTCACCCAGAGCATGAAGTCTCAATACAGAGCTTAATAGGGAAGCAAATATTCTATTAGGAGCACACTGTACAGTAAATTTGAGTAAAAATCCTGTTTTCTCTCTCACAGATGACTATACATACACTATAACCAATATGTGAACCCACACCTACAGTTAACCAAATTCTGGTCATGGGTTTAAGAGACTCAAACACTCTGTATCTTGACAGTAAACATTAAGAATTCTCAGAAATGTTATGCAAAAGTAATGAAGCTATACAGAGACATGTCATTTGCTAGAATATACCTGCAAAATGAAAGTACTAAGTGAGATGAAGTTTCTCACTAGGCAGAAATGCAACAATAAAAGTACAGGCAAATCCTTGATCTCTAAAGACAGTAATTACCCTGGCCATCTTTGTAATTTTTTTTAAGCTGTCATCCAACAAATACTTAACTTGTGCACAATCAGCTATGTGAGGTTAAGGTAATAGCAACAAGTGTTTGAATGCAAGTGTGGGGTTTTGTTCATAATCGTTGCAGAAGTAATTTGGCCATTTACCTAAAATGTTTAATTCTGCTTTTCTTTTTGTAGTCCATTAACTCTTTAAATTCTACTCCTTTTAAACCAAGTTCTTATGTTGGACCTGTGAACCTTCTTCATAAACAATTAACGAACCCAACTGCAGAGGACCCATCGGTCAGATTTAGAGGGAAAAAAGCAAACAAACCCCCCCTTTCTCCATGTAACAGTGGAGATGTTGGGGGGGGGGGTTTGTGTGTGTGTATTTTCACTGACTTTTCACAGATTTTTCTGCCCTTCCTTGGCATTGATATATTTCCTGTAATACGGCTTATTTTTTTATGTGACAGGTAAGTTACAGGAATACAATTGTACATAATTTTTTGGAAGATAGGAAGCTAATTATACTGACACCAAGAATATGTAGTCCACATAACAATCCACTGGGAATGGGATATCCAGATCTTCAGATCTGGTTTTGAAATCCAATGCAGTAGTTATATATAGAAATATTTTCATTTCCAGCAAAGTCACCAAAGCTCATCCCCAAAGCTTCTTTTACTGATTGTGTAGAGACTGTCCCAGAGAAAATGTGGGGGGAATTGCAGGATAGAGAGAGTTGATTCATCATGGAAGAGAATTAGTTTAGGAAAGAAATGTCTGTAAATGTTGGCATGATTTTTCTTTTTCAGATAAAGTATGTCACAAACAGGAATAGGTTCCTCTGCAGGAAACAGCTCTTCTGTAAAAGGGGCCAGGGAACAGAATGTGTTAGGCCAACACAGTGGCAAAGCAAGCAAAACTAGTACAGTGGCTACTGATTTCCTTCCTCTGTCATGCATAATTCATTGCAGAACTGCAGAGATGCAAATGCTCCAGCTTTCAACACAGTTACCACTTCTGTTTCAGACAGAGTAATGTATGCTCTCATTCTAGCAGATACTTAGATCAAAACGTAGCAGATATGGAAAAGCAAATGTGGGCAGATGAACACATTTGCCAGCAAAATAATTTTCCCAGGAATATTATCAGAAAAAGGAAAGTTCTCTTCTAAAAGAAGTTTTTCAAGAAAAGATTGGCAGGCTACGGACTGCTTTGACTAGTAGAATTTAGATTTTTGTGCCTCCAGCAAGGTAATGCTTGTGAAGCAAGAAGTGCTATGATCTGCAAAACTAAAGTTTACTGCTATTGATTTTACAAGGACTGCCATCAGATGCAGAGAAAACCCTTCATGTGCTCTGGTCTCATACTAAGAGAAGCCATGAACAAACACACAGAAGAGAAGTAGAGGTGTCACACCTGCCTGGCTGGAGCCAGCAGACAGGGAGGGAAATGGTATTGCTGAGCAGTTTAGAAATTCAATTCAAAAGAAGCTGTAGCCAGGTATTTCTGGAGTGAAACGTTTTGGAGTGAGGCTTCTTTGAAACAGAGCTTTTCTTTAGCCTCTCAGGAATGTTAGCTAGTGCATGGTATATCTCAGACCCTGGGATACCATGTGATGGTGATTGTTTGCAAAAGGTGGTTTTGGTGTGTCTCAGCTACAGCCTGTAATGGTGAGGGGTTTCTTGCTGGGGTATTGGCAGCTCCAGCGTGCTTGGAGCCAGAAGAGGCAGTGCCAGACAGCAGGGATTGTGGATTGCTTTACCACTTGGCATCTGTCCAGCAGATACTGCAATTTCAGGAGATCTCACTGCCAGGCAAAACAACAAAGAAAGAATTGCCACCACATTAACTGGGTAAGATGAAATTGCTGTAATAAAAATAAGGTCACTTTAATTAATGGCTTAGTGTAAGCCTCTAAATTGAAATCTTGATGGAGGGAATTAGAATAACCTTCAAGTGAACTTAGCTGGAGCTGTCATTTGAGCACCACAAAAAGAAACGTAAAGTGTGCATTGCCATGAGCACAGATTAAAGAGTATCTTGGATGGGAGCACTGGGGAAGTGAAGGAAGAATTTAAAGAGACAGCAGAAGTTATCAAGGAAGAGATTTTTCTTGCCTCTTAGCTCCCACTCCAACCTGAGCACTGAACTGCAGATGTTACCCACAGAAAACCTCCAACACATGTCCATCTTCAAACACAAACCTGATAGCCAGCTGTTGACTAAAATCTGAGGCAGACTGTCAGCATGACTGAGGATCATGGTTTGTTCAACCAGCAGAGATGTTCTCAGACAGCTCTGCCATAGTTCTCATGTCATTTTACATTGTAATCAAAAAACACAACCACAAAACCTCAGAAGCAGTTGCTTCTTGTATAAAACATGGCAACAATGCACTGGAGACAGGAGAAAGTGACCTCGGTTCGGAGGTAGGAGTCTGTTTTTTTCATCTTGGGGTTTTTTTCTTTTAAAGCTATGCTTTCACCAAACATTAGTGTGTGGGGTCTGAAGAGCAGATATGCATGGCATAAAAGATAGCTTCTGCCTTTCAGTAGCAGATTGAAAGGTACAGATGGAGATAGGGGACAGCAACTGCATTGGGATATTTGATGCCAGCTAATAATTGCAACAGCAGCCTGCTCCAAACATGCTTGTAGCTGAGCCTGCGGAGCTGTTTGTTCCTTACCCATTGCCTACATACCTTCTTTAAAAGCTGTGCAGGAGGTCAGGCCCCACACACTGTCCAGCACACCATATCAGAAGGGGCATCTGAGTCCTTTTTTCCTTGCCTCTTACAGAGTTCTTCCTTCCAGATCAGTCGTTTTCAAGAGATGTCAAATGTGTAAAGCTCATTAGTTGACATTAGTCCAGGCTTAAACATCTATTAGATATTCTTCTCTCTCCTGGTCTTAGTCACCTTTTTTCCCCTCAATCACTAAGAAAAAAGGCTCAAGAATCTGCCAGGAAACCTGGGCTCACCCTGTGAGAATGTGTAGGAGTCAGGTGGGGACCCATCAGGTCACTGGAGTGGGCCACCATGAAGGGGCTTCGGGCCCAGCAGTGACAGTCCCTGGGGGTGGGAGAGTGACTGCCAGAGTCTCACGAGTAGTCAGGCTGGGAAGGTCCCTTAACAAGGCTCTCTGAGGTTTTTGTTGTGAGTTATGCTGCACAGTTTTCATAGCAGAGCAACACAGCTGTGACCCAAGAACATTGCTGTGGAGGGAAAACCTGTGGTCCCAAATAGATTTCCAAAACTATTTTTATCATTCATATTTGAATAGGAATTATTTTATTCTTATGCCTGTTTGGGGTTTTAAACATTGTTTATTTTTTCATGTATGGCTTTATATTTCAGCAGAGGGCACTGTGACCATACTTAGAATTCAATCTATTCATTGGGTCACATGAAAATGCAAAAATATTATTCTGTTTTTCCTCAGTCCTTAAATCACTGGGCTATATATGTAGGGTTTACTTATTCTCCAGTTTAATCACTGCTTCTTCATCATAGCTAAAAGATGGGAAGCAAGTGAGAAAAACTACTTATTGAATTAATATATTTAAAAATAAAATAATCTCCTCACTTATCTGTAGGGAAATACTAGCTAAGTAAAGGCTTGGACATTTCTCCTCTAGGGTACCATAGTTCCTCAATGATGTGCTGAGTAGACATTTTAACAGTACAATGTAGGCATTTTAACAAAGAATTTACATCAGCTACTGGATCAGAAGATACGAACACAAAGGGCAAAAACACCAAAACCAGCAGTTTGTCCCTGCTGTAGCCCAAGGCACACTGGCCACTGCACCTCCAGCACTGCCAGCATCTCCAGCTGCCAGGCTGCCCCTGCTCTGTCAAGTGGTGTGAGCTGAGCAGCTCCTGAGTGAACAGGGAGCAAAGGTGTTGCTATCAGTTGCACTCTCACTGATCCTGTTCATTCAGCTGCTACACAGAACGTGCCAGTAAAAGCGTAGCAATAGAGATCTTTCATATGAGGCACTTTAGGTAGCTGATAATATTCCCTAAGAGATAAGTCAGTCAAATCTTTCAGGACTGTATGTGTATATTGTATGAAAAAATGAGGTCAAGATAACAAAAAGAAACTAATACAGGCTAGTAGTACCATCCTTTAATTTTTTTGTGTTGAATCACTACTGTCCAAAACTTACATTTCTTTAATGCTATTTTATCCAAAAGTGATTATTTGTATTTCTCATAGATCATACATGACTTGGCAGGATTGCTTTGAGCTCTCCAGATAGAAAATCTTATTCAAGATATCTCCTTTTGGTTTTGATGGTAGCATATGTCTGAGGAAAAACAACTTGTTTTTTAAGAATGACCCTCTTCTTTCCCTTCCTCTCTGGATTAAACATATTTTTGCAAAACAGATATTTTAGACATCAGGTCTTCAATCCTGGGTTCTGCAGGGTGCTGTGGTGCTAGACACCTATTATTTTCCGTGGCACGTGATCCACTCCATATGGCTGTCCTGCTGGTGTTGGCTCTGATCCATCATATGGGGCTTACACAAAAAGACCTTGGGAATGTTGGGAGAGACCTTGGGAGACCTTGGGAGGCTCTTTGTGGTTTGCAAGTATCTAATGCCAGTTCTGGAAATGGGTAATACAAAAAGGGGGCTTTCCTGGGGGCTGTGTGGTAAAGTCCTGCCCTGCTGGAGTCATAGGTCCTGAGAATGTTCTCAAGGCCCATGGATATGCAATACACCTGACAAATACAATAGTTATGCACTGTTTTTAGGCAAAAGTTTATGGCATATTTGCCCACCACCTTGTTGACAGGTTGCCTTAACAAGAAGCTGTCAGCAGGATCCTTCTAATGAGACAAGTTTTTTTTCTTCAAAACATACAAAGTAAAAAATCTACCTGTTTGTAGAAGTCAAACAACAGTGTACTCTATCTCATTATTGTTCCTTTTCCACCCACAGGAAGAGTTGCAGTAGTACAATTTGTCTGAAATTTTTAATGTCCTTTATTTGGGGGTAAACATGACAGCTGAGGCTAACAGAATCCTCAGTGACAATGTGAGAACAATGCCTGTTTTTTTAACTTGTGCTTTTCATTTGACATGTTATCACCCTTGTTGCTTTCAGAAGATTGATGGGTTTTACTGTGTGACCCCATTTGTCCCCCACTGCCCCACAGAAACAATCTCTGTGGCCATTCTGCCCTGCATGGCCAAACCAAACTATTTAAAAAATATACTTACCCCGATTTGTGATTCTAAATGATGCCATTCCCATTGTGTTTAAAAGCCTCTCTCTGATGTCTTCTTGTGAGCCTGAAGGTAGTGCAAGTCTCTAAGAAAGCAGTGTTGCCTTTGTACATTTACAATATAGCTGCCACTTACTATCCATTCTTTTTGTCTTATAAAATACACAAAGAGATCCTACTCTGCCTCCTACTTGTCACCCCCATGCCTGTATAAAATGGGAAGCATGGAAAATAAGGTTAAATGTTTAACTTTTTTAGAATTTTTTTAATGATTTAACATAATGTGAGAAGAAGGAGGAAAGGAGATAACACTGCACATTTGTACTGGCTTGAAAAGAAACAGGTGATGACCAGAGTGATGAGAATAAACTATGGCATGAGTAGCATAACACTTCCCTTCCTGTGAAGAGGGACTTTATGTAACCATGTTGTCATTTATATCTATGGATTTAAAAAAAAAAAATTAATTGAATTATAGTAATTCATAGCACATTCATTGCAACAGAAATGAGCTAGAACTCCAGTCTGCCAGTGTAAATAGCAGTTCAATCATGTAAGATCATAGAAGTACAAGATAATCAAGAAATACAAGGGGATGATCTTACATGTATTTCTTGTGGATAAAACTGCAAATTGTCCCCATGAAAGACCAGCTGTGCCCTGTCAGGCTGCAGCAGACTGCAGAAAAAATGAGTTTGCTGTAGTTGCACTTCATGGAGGTGTGTCCTAGATGAAGAGCTGGTCTGAGGGAGGCAATATTGAAGATGACAAGCTGTGATGCAGAGCAGGTACTGGAGACATGGGAAACGTGTAGGTTGGAGTGGCCTCATCAGCCACAGGAGCAATTGGGGGGCAATAAGCAGGAGTGGGAGAAACAGCATTGCTACAGTGGCCTTGGGTAGCTGTGGCTGGCAGTGGAATGGTCGTCCCAGAGCCAGAGCAGGATGTCCAGGTCTCCCCAGGGCAGGAGTAACTGTGGACAAGCAGATTTCTGAGGGTCACTCTCATCCACACACTTGTGGCACACTTCTCCCAATGGCCATTGGTAGACAAAGGAGACCCTGCAGGGCAGAAGAGAGGGTGAGGAGACTAATGTGGGGATGTCAGGAAAGAGAAATATGATCTGGTTCGTCATTTGTTGCCCATTATGTCCTTTCCTCTGCCCATTTCCTTAATTTCCTTACATACTCCTCCTTGCAGGGGCGGCCTCTCTCCCAGTGTCCATATCAATCATGCTAGTTAGACTGATGACTCTGGATAAACTATTTAATTTAAAGCATCAAGCCTATTTGATTCTTGCCGTGCAAATGTCTTAAATGGCTCCATTCTGAGCTTAATGCTCTTCCCTTCAGAAATATTGCAGACTCTCTGAGCATGTTTTTCATTAGGTTTTAATTTAAAAGTGATACAAGCATGTTACTAGATTGTAATTATTCATTTCATGATCAACTTTACCTTAGGTCTGATACCTGTGAAGATGATTTCTCGCCTCACATTTAACATTGGCTGTGGTATCTCATTTTAATTTGTGCACAAATCCAGCAATTTCTGTCAATTTTATTCTGGTCTTCTCCATCTTCCAATCTTTGATGTGGATTTTTTTGTTAGCCTGCTCAGCACTGCTTTTTTGTCGCAAATGTTTGTAACATCTGCTGCTGTGTACACACACCTAGTCTGGTGGTTAGAAACCCTCAGGATGACCACGCATACATCACACATACATTTCACTGTGTCGTAAAAAGGGAGGTAGCTGAAAAATCGCATACCTGTTTTCTTTATGCTGAGGTGCTAGTAAAGGTTGTCAGGCCCTGAATGTTGTGATTTAATATGACTTGATTCTCCAAGAGGGCTTCTCTCAGTCTAAGCTGGTTACAAGGCAATTGAGTCTTTATGAAAATTTATTCAGGTAGATACAGGTTGAAGAGAAGAGCTGTCTTTGTGCTTAGGCTTGGAAACTTTGACCTCAAAAGAGTGGTGTGGTAAGGAGAGTAAAATCTTGAGTCAGCCCAAGAGCAGCTGCCTATAAAAGTATGTCATTCAAACCCACCAGTTTACAATCTAAGCACATGTTTAGCCCAGCAGGCAACGCTGTATTATAAACGCTCTCAAACACAGCTGAGAGCCAAGAGCAGCAGACTATGTTTACCTCAAGACCTGGCTTTGCTACCCTGCAATGCTGATGGCATGAAGATCTCTAGGCATGTTCACAGAGAATCATAGAATCACAGAACATCTCAGGTTGGAAGGGACCCACAAGGCTCATTGAGTCCCACTGCCTGGCCCCAGAGAAGTACCTAAAAGTAACCGTATGACTCAGAGCATCCAGGTTCTCCTTGAACTCTGTCAGGCTTGGTGCTGGGACCACTGCCCTGGGGAGCCTGTTCCAGTGACCCTGTTTAGTACTATCAGGATCTGATGAAGTTATTACATTTTGAAAAGAAAACCTTTTGGTGGAAAAGGTATCCATTTTGATATGTGCTGCTTTGTAACAGTTTTATTTCTCAGTTAGTTGTTCTTGCTTTGCAATTGGTGTTTTTATATTCCAGCAAGAGTTTTGATGGCTACTTTCACCAGGAGAAAACTGTGAGACAAGTAGTTATTACAACAGAAATATTTTAGAACATGTTACTTTCTACAGTTCAGATACTGAGATACAGTCCATAAGACAGAGTGAAAATGGATGTAGATGGATAAATATATAAAGATACAAGCACTTGTCAGGATCCTGGTATAACTTTGGCTCTCAGTCCTCATGTTCAGCATGTACCACAGTGGCCCTTTTGGGCCCTCATTTGCTCTATTTTAAGTACCATTGGATTCATTAAATTCTCTCCCATACATGGGAGAGAATTACATGGAAGGTTTTGTATCCAAACTCCAATTTCAGTCTTTTGTTGGTGCAAAAGGCTCTTCTCTGTTCAGCTCAGTCCTCATGAATCAAATATAATGTTGATGAGAAGACTTCCTTTCCTGAAGATAAATTTTTCCGTCAAATCACTCTGCATCAAGTAAATAAATCTTGAATGGAGAATTTGGGGAAAAAATATTTTGAAGCAAGACCTATTTTTTCATCTGCTATGTTCAAGCTAGTCAAGTTAACCATGCATGTCACTATTCTATTGCCTCTCTTTATGTTGGACTTCATAAGTAACTGAATTTTTCTTATTATTTATTTCTGGGGGAATTATGGAGCAAATATTTTTTCCTCTTTCCCTCCTTTGTTTTTTATTCTTGTCTCTCAATTTTCCATTCTTTTTCTATTGTTTTTCCTTTCTCCTTGTTTGCAAGAGTGGCACAAAATACACTTATACAGAAGAGTGCGTTCTATACCTAGAATCCGACCTACCAACAAAATTATTGGATTGCAAATTGTGCAGGTATTTGCAATAGGCAAGTCTTGCAAAGAGCAGTATCAGCAGCCCTCATGTGCTAGGTTTCTTCTAATCAGGTAATCTAACCTAATCAGCTGCAGAAGGAATTGAAGACACTGCTCTGATGTTGGAATAAGAAAAGGGAAATGATGAGGCTTCAGGCAGAGGGGTTTAAAGGCTGACTGCCCTTTTCTCCTCACTGAGTTCCATAGAAGGCAGCTCTATGGTTTTTAATGGATGTAATTCCATAACCATGGTCTTTTCCTTCTGACATGGGTGTCACGCTGCTGCTCAGCTCCTTGGGTGCACCACCTGCAGCCCCACTGCTGCTTTCCTCTCACAGCTCTGTACCCTTTGACCCAGGCTGTGGGGACAAGGTTTCCCAGGGCCTCCAGTGCAGTATTTTACCTGTATTGTGGCCACACTGCTGTTGCTATGCTATCAGTCTCATGGCCTCTCATGGCCAGCCCTGTGCTGTTGTTACAGCAGATTCTCCTGGGAAGCAGTTGCTGGTGGGATGAGATTCATTCCTCTATATCCCTACCCCACAGCAGCTGCTCTGGCTTTCATTTGGAGACCCAGGAGATCCAGTAACACACCAGTAAAAAGCTCAAGAGAGCTCTGCCAAGTGTTCTTGTGGCCCCTAAATTCTGCATTCTTTGTGTCTGATATGATTGATACATCCTTCTTCCTAAGCTCTGTTAACTCCCACCTAGGTCTGAGATCATCGAAGCATGTCAAGCCCTAAACTTTAACAAAGCGGTTCTACCAAAAAGTAATTTATCTTTCTAACACTTGGACATCAAAAGCACTACCACACAACAGAGACTTCAAACAGGCCCTGATGAAAACCTGTTGTGTTAGTATGGGAAAGAGCTCTGAGGTTAATCACCTGCTGCATGAGGGAGGAAGGACGCCCACACTTGGGAGGATGTTCCTCTGAGGACACCACAGCACTTTTGCTCCCTGCACCCCCCTTGCTCTTTTTTTTGCCTGATTTCCTCTGAAAGTAACTTTGACCATTAGAGTCATTAAATGCCACAAGCTACAGACTCTGCCAACATGTTTTTGTGCATGGAAATCTGTCTGAAGACATTTTGTGTGGCAACTTTCTATCACTATTGTGAATTGTTGTGAAGAGGTTTTTCTTGACCACTTTGTGAGAGGTTTTACTTAAATTTTATAAGAATTATAAATATACTATATTTGTATGGCATGCTTTTGCTGTTCCTGCAGAAGAAATACAGATTTTTGAAGCAAAATAAGGTGCATCCACTGAAAATCTGTCATGTTCAAACTTGTTATCTAGTTAAATTACATGCTGGGCTGCTGCCCCCACTAGCTAGATTTAACAGGTTTTTGCTTTGTAGCAATATTTATGCTCTTTGTCCTATTAGGTGCAGCAATCTTATCCATTCCTATGTGCTCCTTCACATCTGTTATAGTACTCTAATAATTAGTACTTTAATCTGTGCTAGTGAAACCTTTTGCTATTCAATAATAAAAAGAGTAGTTTTGTTTAAATTTTGGTAGGTTAATCTTAAAGGTTGCGGGGTAGCAACCTGTTTTTTATATGAATTAAGAGTTACACACAGAAACCTGCATATGTCTGACTCTTCAATTTTTTTTTCCTCAAGTACAAGTATGTCTTCAAAGTTTTGCAGTGCAGCTAGAGAAACCCTTTGAAAATTTGTCACCTTGGCAGAAATAATTGAACTATCATTCTAGATAACCTGAACATGTTTATATTGCAGAATCCTTAAACTGTACAGCTCATCACAGTCTTCTGGCTCAGTATGAGACATATTTAGAAACTAATAACATAATTTGAGGTTTTGGGTGAAGACAGAAGTGTAAGATACAGATGATAGTCTCCATTTGGTCTGATTGGAAGGTAGACTTAAAACTTTACCTTAAGAAGAAGATCAGGCAGCAGGAACATGGATGGTTTCAAAGATGGAAGCATAAATCAAAATTTCCCAGTATTTATCCAGTAGTTTTAAATATCAGGAATTGCTACCTCGCACATGGCTTTTAGAACTACTCACTCTAATTAAAGTCATGAGGTTTTTAGGTATCACTAATTTTTATGTGGACCCAAGCCTTGAGTATGCGGTGAAAGATCCATGCATTAATGTTTCATGCATAAGCATTAAATCAGAGTCATATTAGCAGTCCAGTCCCTCCATGGATAAACTTTCTTTGTTTTGGATTATTTTTCTCTCTCTTTTATAGTAATATTACAACATCTGGAAAGCTGCATATACTGTTTCACAATCAGCATCCACTGCCTTTTTCTAATCTTACCACAGTATGCTGATAATCACAGCTGTATCTTATGCAAAAGAAAGTTTTGGTTTCCTGAAGATATCAAGCACTAGAAAGAAAATAGAAACATCTGAAGACAAATGTCTGATATATTTCTTTATGCATTAAAACATTTCCAGATTGATGGCAATCCTATATAGGATACTCTGTTAGGGGGACCTTATTGTGGATCCAACTCTTTGTCCTCCTCTGTCAGCTGATTTTTGATGCAAATTACTTGTATTTTCAATGGCATGATCTAGTTTTCTCTTTTGGGGTTTTATTCTGCATTATCTGCAGTGCCAGAAGCACACTCTATCCTGTGACTAGATGCTGAAGAAGGCTAAGCCATTTCCAATCTGTAATTACTCTTCATTTCTCTTTGATTATTTAATCAGCAGAACCCACAAATGCAAAAGAAACTACATAAATATTTGTATGCATAGCATGGTTAGGACAGAGTGGATCTCTTACCACACTAGTAAAGTATAAGTAGAGGGGAAAAATGAGACAGATTCAGCATAGATCTCACAGAAGCCACATATTCTGTCATGCTGTCAAATGAAAGAGTGATCTTAATGACCTTTATTGCATATATGCAGGGTGATTCAGATACCTTCTGCTGGATGACTGGATTTTCTAAGACCTCCATAGTCATAAAGTAGTGGCAGGGAAGGTTCTTATAAATATGCAAAATTGATTGACTGTCTACAGAACTAGGCAAGTACCTGTAATTAGTGTACAGAATGATGTTGAAATGTTATTAAATATTTTTTTAAAAGTCATTCTGATCTTGCTAAATGACAAACTGAGTAGTAGCTTATTTTTTTAATGAATCCATTATCAAGTAAGTTGTTCCATCAATCTCCAATTATTAATTTGAAGCTTTAATGAAAAACTCAGTTAACATTTTGTCTGTGTCCTCTTACTTATCATATGAGAAACATTGTTCTGAGAACAGATGAGCAGTAAGACATGTGCAGTCTGGGATTCCTTGAGGGATGCATCCCCAACAATGCCAGCCCCTCTTGAAGATTTCCTGCACATTGGTGGTGAGTTAGGATAGCTGCTTTTCTTGTCTCAGCTATGGGCAGTATTCCCCTTTTGCCTCCCAATGGCAAACTATAGGGATTGAAAATGCTGTGATAGCTTTCTAGAGGTCTGGAAGGAAGAGTCTGTGTGTGAGTGCCATTAAAAACCAACATGCCATCTAGCTGGCTCCTTAAATCTTGGTCCAGGCTCATCTCTGTTTAAAGGATAAATTCTACACATACTAAAACAAAACGAGATGAGCTTTGCAAACGGATTTCTGATTTTAAAAGAATGGAAAACAGAGAAAGATCATGAATGACTCATATTTCCTCTCCAAGGGACTGTATTTCCTACTCATTATGTGGTTGGAAAAATGAAGTATTTGACCAATACAAAGCTCTGGATTTGTTCAGAAGTGAAAATAGAATTTAATTTTCCAGGGCCAAAGGAGAGAGTAGCCCATATAGGCTTTTTTGGGTAACAAAAACCATTTTGGTTTTGCTCTTTTAATATACACATTTTATTTTAAGATTTTAAAATTATTTTTAAAAGCAACACTAATTGCTTTTAGTTAACACTAAAACATAATTTTTAAAATTATTTTATAAAGCAACACTACTTCCATGCTAGTACTGGGAAAAAAATTCTTTCCTGCAGTCACAAAATACATCAGAGGTAAAGTCTGTAGTGTAGCTAGTCCTTGTGCCTCTCATCTTCTCCACCTGAAAGCACTGAGAATCTACAGAGGTCCTGTCGTTAGGAAAAGTATTACTATAAGTGAAATTTAAAACTGCATTGAGAAATTTATAATTTTTTTTTATTATTAAAAAGGCTATTTTTTCTTTCATAAATAAGATAAAAATAAATCAAAGATAAAATCTAAGTAAAAATGGACACACACAGCTTTCCTCACTATTCAAACAGCTCAAGACACCTAACACCTTCAGTCTCATTTTGAAAGTGTTTTGTGTTATGGACCATCCACAAGACTATTATGTTGATAATTGTATTAACAAATTCATTACTTTGATTATTTTGATTGCTCGCTCTGATCACTCTGATTAGTATCAACCGCTGTCCAGACAACACTTGGTGACAAGGAAGAGGAATTCATATATGGTGTTGAGATACAGAGTACAAAGGAAGGCATGTGGTATAAATAATTGGTTCAGATCTCTTATTTCTATGGGGAAGAGTTTGTTCAATAAGTGCCCTTTAATGTTTCAATACTTGAAGTGTGTTTGAAGTATATTGAGTGGCTCAATTTCTTCAGTATATGTGCTGTGCATGTTTATAAATAGACCAATCATAGCAATCTTTAGTGCATATCTTTCACACAATTTTGTATACAAACAACTAATTCTTAATCTACCCTTTGTAAACTTATAATTTTTTTACCCTTCACTTTGTTGATGGAGAACTGGAAGCAGAGAAGTGCGTAACGATTTTCTCCATAAAACACAAGAGTATGTTGGTCACAGCCTGGAGATGGGACTTAGGAGTGCCAGACCCTGGGCTCTTCAGCAGCACACCCTGCCCTGAGCCTCCAGACTACTTATGCTGCAACAACAGAGGCTCATAGGCTACAAGAATGTTCTGAGAAGAGGCCTAGAGGTTTCTGAAGTGTCACCGTAACCTCTGTGGGACACAAAATGTGCGCGGATGGCATTCTGTTCCGACGTGGCAGTAGGAGTGCATCGTTGGAGAAATGGTTCAGCTGTCATCAGCTGAAGAAGAAGCCAAACCCTCTGGCTGAGGAGGGTGGCTGGTGCCTTGCTGCAGTGAGCCCCAGCTCTGCTCTGATCTTTCACACTCACCCGTGGCTCTGAGCACAACCAGCCTTGGGCAAGGCTCCTAGGAAAATAGAGGGAACGCCTGTCGGCTGGTCTACACGCAGATTTGGGGATATGTTTATGTTGATTTAGAAAGGTTTGTAGCTCTTTGGTTTGCATCAGTGAATTTATATTATCATCATGTGGCTTTCTAACACAATGGGTGATTGTTAAGATTCTCTGTTGGAAAATAAAATATGGAACATTGGCTAGCTAAAGAATTCCTCTTGCCTGCTGTTCTTCTGTTTGCCTAAGATTGCTGCATTTTTTTGTGAAAAAGGACACACCTTTAAAATAAATCCCAGCTGGAATATTTTCACTAACTTTAAAGAAAGGAAGGGACAGGGTAGCAGCCTGGAGTTTTCACTGAAACTAATAAAAGTGCAAGCTCACGTTGAGGGAAAGGCAGTTTAAGGCCGTGTGAGGAAGAAGCACTTATCATTTAATGGATCTATCAATTTCTCCCACAGAGGTCAGAAAAAGACTAAAAAATGCATTTCTCTTTACCATACTTAACGTATTTTTGAATAAGGAGAGCTTGCAAGCTAGAACAAATGTCAAGGTTTCTTTGTTTAATAGCTAAGAAAATTGGTGTAGCTTACTGATGATACAAAAAGCATTCCCCAGATTTCAGGGCAGGTAAAACAGCCCAACAGCAAGAAAGCCATGCTGGTTTTTAAAACCATAATAAACCGTGATCTTTGAGTACACTTGTTTGCTTCTTCTTCATGTCATCTTAAAGTATTCAAAGTTAGAGAGCTCTTTCCCTCCTGGTGCAGAGTGAATGCTAGGCAGGGGTTCTGCAATGGCATGATGAAATGGCTTGACAGCCTCAAGCCAAAGACAAAGGGATGGGGGAAGGCATATGTCAATATTGATATGATTTTCTTTGAACTTGAGAAATCAAACTGTCAAGCTGAGACAATCTAAGTGTAAAAAACCTTCAAAAATCCTTCTCATTTTTCTGTCAACAACATCACCACCACCTTTGCAATCCCTAGGAAGACTGGTGTGTTATAGCTTTTATAAAACTGTATTACTGTACAACAAAAACAAACCCACCCCAAAATGGGTTTTATTGTTTCTTGGGTCTTTTTAATTTACTAAAGATCAAACATGAGGATTTCCCTGCTTAATTTTGAAGCTCTCCAAACCTAATGGCAATTTTAGGTCTCAGCTCTCTACTCAGCCTCTTCTCCATAAAGGCCTGCCTAGCTAGCACTTTCCTTTCTTTTTAAAGTAGCAAGGATTCAAGTCTTGCCTCATCTTTAGAGTGCAGCTACAGTACCTTATCTAAACACTCAGCCCTGTTTTTCTCTGCATAGCTATATCGAGCAGGCAGCTGGAAATACTGTAATATGTTTAACATAGGAAATAAAATTGATTTCAGCTAAATTATTTCATATTTACTTTTCTTATCAAGTTTCAAATGTCAAAAGATAGAATCTTTTGGCCCAGAGCCTGACCAGGCCTTGCCTTCAAGACCTACCTGCTTCTAGAACATCAAAGATTAAAGAAGAGAGAAGGATATTCATCACATCTAAATTAATTTTTGCTTTACTGGCATGTAATTTAAATGTGCTCTCCTGTTACAGGGATTTTGCTTTTTGATTTTCATTATAGATATGAGCTCTATGTTAGTTGCAGAGGTTTAGCCCTGTGTGTCTGTTGGAAACAGAGATTTGATGTGAAAATAGATGTTTCTGGAAAGAAAGTATTGTTTTAGCTTTCTGGCTCTGTAAGAACACCATATTCAAAACTGTCCTAAACGAAAGGTATTTACTCTGCTTAACCTATAACATTGTGTGAATCAACACATACAGGTAACCAAGGGCAACATCAAATCATAGCCAAAATGCTGAGAGTAGATTTATGTCATTACCTCGCTAACAATGCTGGATGGGGACACAGGCTCTTGTTCCCTGGGGACACAGGCTCCCTGCTCTCTGGGACACAGCCTCCTATTCCCTAGGGACACAAACTCCCTGCTCCCTGGGGTCACAGGCTCCCTGTGGGTAGAGGATGAACAACATTAGGCATAATAAATGGCGTTTTTTCATACCGACATTTTTAGCATTCCCAGCTGCAAGGTCACTTTGAGCTCAACTTTTTCCTCCTCCTCCCCAGGTCCTCCAGGTTTAGTCCTTTTCTTCCAATAAACATTAAAACTTTTCTTTATGTCTGATCATACATTCATGCAGCATCAAAATAATTCTGCCTGCGTTAGGTTAATTTTACATTTTTTGTGCCTTTTTCTAAACATTTTTGAGTGCTATTAGAGCAGTATCTGTCATATGGAAGCTCCTGCTGAGTTTTAGGCTTGCTAAACAAAATTGTTTTGATGAAATTCATTCTTAACAGGATTTAAATATATGGTATTTTGCTAATGGTACATCTGATACACTTCAGAACCTGGCTGTATGGTGGAGAAAATGAAATGTGTATGTTGAAACTTCCCAAGACCAAGAGGTAAAGCCAAAAGCCCGTGTCTTTTATATCTCTTGAGGCCTGAAGGAGAAACTGGCTTTTCAGAACTGGCAAGACAAGTCACCATGTGGGCAGGGAAATGCAGTATGAACAAACAGGGTACAACAGCTTTCATTTGCTTCTCTTTACTCACCTTTATCTTCCAGAAGGCTCAAAGGTTCTGCAGAAATTCTCCTTGTGGCATATATAGCAGTGTGCTCAGCTCCTGCTTTACCACGGTCCTGGAGCTTGCAAACACTCAAAGCATCTGCGCAAACTTCGGTCTTTTCGTACTGGAGCCATTATTGCATCCTCATTTATTTTTCTTGTCTGGAAAAGATCCTGGCCTTAGTTTTTTCCCTTGTTTACTTTTTCTTTTCAAATGTGTTGCGAGGTGATGAAATTGGTTATAGTTGAGTTAATCAGAGCTTCAAATCACACCCAAGGGCTGGATTAAACACAGCTTTGTCCGTGTGTCATGGACTCCTTACCAGAAGCTGGATTTTGATGTCTGACTCAGCAGAAGCAGTCACAAGAGATTCTGATGTGCAAGCTGTTTACTCAAGGAACCACAGCATGTTAAATATTAAACAAAGAAGTTAGGCAAAAGACACAAATTCAAGGGGAGCTATTGATAAAAATAGCCAGACTGCAGACAAGATACAGTGCTACAGCAGAATCAAATCTGAGGGAACTGGTGGGGTTGTGGTAATCTCAGAGCTCTGGGAATGCTTGCATTTCATCTGTGAGTTGCAGCAGGTTTGGCAACTACTGCCAATAGTGTGATACCAATGAATATTGTAATCCCAAACAGGCCCAATGTGTCAGTGTTGCAAAGTTCAGCAGAGTGTGCTGGTCCCCTCCCACTCTTCCTCTGCTATGCTCTGTTGAATCTTTTGGGCAGAGAAGATACCTACAGAATCTCTCTTTTTGGAAAGCAGGAATGTGAGCTCTTCAACAGCTACATAGGAAATCTCATTACTTTCAGCCAGGTCTTGCAGCTAATGAATATGCNAAAAAAAAAAAAAAAAAAGAGAAAAAAGACAGGCCTGACAAACGCCATATTTGCAACAAATAAGAAGGCCCAAAAATTTTGTCTTAGTGTCACAATAAGCAGAAAATATGTGTGGACTAATGGTCTGGTTTGAGATGAGGAGAAAAAGCTCAAAAATTATTGAGATTGCTTGTTTCAGAAACTCGGCAGAACAAAACAAGTTTGCACTTGTGTCTATGTGTGCTGCTCAGAGTCAGTTAAAATAATAGATGCCATTTTCAAGTCAAAGTTTTATTTAGTAGAAAATGTCCTCTGACTTCCCCTCTTCTGTTGACAATTCTTTTTTCTGACAATACCTCTCTTTAATGTCCCTTTCCTACATCTCTTTATGTTCGTACTAGACTTTGAGGGAGAGAAGGTAACTTTCAGGTAAAAATGTCTTCTTGATTTTTCCACTATGCCTATATCCAGAAGGTAACATATTTACATTCCAAAGAAGAAAAAAAAATGCCAAGAAATATGAAAACTGATTTTTTTTTTTAATTAGATCAGACAAAGTCTGACAGTACAATTGCTTTATAAGGCCATATATCCAGTGGGTCCTTCCCTTTGGAAAGAGTGACTTTAGGCTCTGGGCTTGGCAAAACTTACTCTGGAGGCATAAATCCTTCTTTGAGTCCCACTCGCTCATGACAGAATGCAAGTTGAACAGTTCAGGTAACTCCAGATGTGAAGCTGTATATTTCATAATCATAGACTCACAGAATGACCAGGGCTAAAAAGTGCCTTAAAGATCCAAACCCCTTCCTTGAGAGCTTCAGGTAGCAACCTCTTTGCAGATATTTGCTGACTCTTTTGGTTATCCCTGTTCACGCCTATCCTTGCTTCCCCTGTGCAGCTGATATCTATGTCCTGAAATCTTCTTTTCTGCCCTCTTCCCTTGTGACTCCCACAACTCTGCACTCACACTGGCCTCATCTTGCCTTTGATTACATCCCATCTCTGCCAGGCTATGGTAACAAAATATTCTTGTAACTGCAGGCCTGAGGCAGAAACAAGGGGGTCAGTTTGTCCTGCAGCAATAAATTCATTCAACTATTTCCTTGGAAGCTAGGGGACAGGAAGCAAGGGAGGAGGATGAGCTAGTGTAGGCAGGTTAAGCTCGTAGGGGGCAATTCACAGATTTGCATTTTATTTCTGAGGTTCCAGTGATTCCTTCTTCATATGAACTATCAGATAGGATTAAAAAGAGAAAGGATAAATAATGCATGGTGTTATTCGCTGAAAAAATATTGCTAAAATTCACTTCAAACAGCATACTCTATTATATAGTCAGATTTTTCAGAGCTCTTCCATTAGTGCCCATTTAAACATGTAATATTTTCCAATTAAATGTGTTGGTAGGAATTATTCATTTTAATAATTAAAGCATTTCCAGAGCTCCCTGAAGAGCGTTACCATGGAGGGTTGGACCCTCTGCTGGGAGCTCTCACAGCATGTTAGTGTACACTGTAGGCCAGCTGCTTAATGTCAGTCGTGCAGGAGCATGAAATCCAGTCCTGAGGAACATTAGCATTGGTTGCATATAGCTGTCCTTTCTGTGGCTGTGCCAAAGTTAGATTTTTGAGGCAGCTTTTGAAATCTGGGGCTTCTGAAGCACCTTCATGTAGGCTGCAAATCTCTCCATCTCCTGCTGTACCTAATGGTGATGGCTTCCTCATAGATTTGGTCCTCTTAGATTGTTCATCAAGGAAAAAGTGAAGGCTTTCATACTCCAATTATTTGCCTTGTCTCACTCCTGGAAGACTGCTAGCCCAGACTGTTGACAAGTTGTTCTTTCCCCTCCTTCCTCTAAGTCATGTCCTTGGCATGGTCCCCTTCTTTAATGATCAGAAGTTAAGACACCTGCTCCTCAAGGGTACTGAAAATCTTGTGGGATATTCTGCAGAGGAGGGTTTGATGTGGCAGCCCTGGCCAATATTTGCATTTGCCACTGCCATGCACTGGTTGGCTACCAGTGGGCTTGTGTGGCTGTCACCCTCCCACTGGAGATGGCTGATGTTCTGTTTTTGTGTGTGGGTACATGAAATGAGACAGACAGACTGCAAAGTAGTTTAGAAACAAGAGAGATGACACAAAACAGAGTTTTTCTACTATCAGAAGATCTCCAGTTCATATTCCAAGACTTCAGTTAAACTAAAAGAAACCTGACAAACAACAACTGAAGATGAGAATCACAAGATCCATGTATCTTTCAAATTTAATAAATCTGCTTCTGGTTTTGTTTTGTATAAATAAAGAAGGAAGAGGATCAGAGAACTGGTTAAGATATTATGTTGTTTCAGGAAAGCATAGAAACCTGAAGGGAGATTTTTTTTAGCTAAAACAAATAGCTAAAAGAAAAAAGAAGAAAAATTTAAAGAGGTAAAGTGTCACAGAAAAGCTGACAACAAAATAATTTAATTGTTATTACAGATCTCTTTGCATTACTTCCTAGAAGAAAAATCATTAAAATTAGTTAGAAATACTAATACATCTTAAAAATATCTCAGTAATCCAGCTGCCTACGTTGTCCTAGGGAATCAATAATTCTGTGAAATATTCAAATGTTTTCTTGGTCTAATTTTCAATGCTTATTTCATACCATTATATCCTTGGAATGCTTACAAATAAAATTCACAGGTTGTGTTCTTCAGGCTGTGATTTGGAGATGTATGAAAGTTTATCAACGGTGGGGAAATTATCAGTGGTCAAAGATAAAATATTCTGTATAATTTGGCATTGAAAGAATCCTTAAAAAAAAGAGTTCTGAGACCAGCAGAATCCACTGGCAAGATCTGAGAGAATTTTTCATCTTGAAAATATCAGCCTAATTACATAAAACATTCTGAAACCTAGACCAAACAATCAGGGCAATCGTTTAGTCATTCCATTAACAAGCAGAAACCAAACTCTTGTCTGAAATTTGGATAGACTCTATTGAAAGGTTTGAAAGTTCACAACAGACAGGAAGATAATTTTCTACCTAGGCACCATATATTTTTATTCACTGGAGGGTAAATGTAATAATAAAAAAATCTTTCTGGTAGAAAGACCTTCTTTACAAGGACAAATAAATTTAATAGGTGCTTCTTTTCTGATAGCCCTTTTCTTTTCCCATGAGAGCCAAAATTTGGAGTTGAATTAACTGTTTACTAGTGGGATTTGGAATGTTTAAAATTCTCCTGTATTGTAACTGATGGCCAATGTGCACACAGTATATAAGTGGAAGTGTGCTTGTATACTTTTGTATCTGACAAGAGCCATTCTACAGTCAGAACTGACATCAAACCTTGCCCTATTTCTGCCTAGGTGTTGGCTGACAGTGCACCACTGCAGCAGCCAAAGCAAATCAAGTCCTGGGCTGCATCCACTGGGACATGCTGGAGACAGAGACAGGATCATCCCAATCTTCTCAGTGCTTGTCAGGCTGCACCCGGACTATTGCATGCAGTTCTGGGCCCCGCAGATCAAGAAAGATGCAGAAAGACTGGAGAAAGTCAAAGAAAGCTATGAAGGTGATCAAAGGGCTGAGGAACCTTCCCTGGGGAAAAGCTGAAGGAGTTTTGTCTCTTCTTCCTGGAGAAGAGACTGTTCATGGAGACCACATCACAGTATTTCGATACTCAAAGGGTGGATACAAAGAGAATTTAAGTTCTCTTCATAAGTAGACAGAGAAGGCATGAGGCAATGGTATTTGCACTGGGAGAGATTTCATACTGACATAAGAAAGAAATTGTTCACAGGGAGGACAACCCATCACTGGAACAACTCCTCCAGGTTGCTGGATGCTTTCACGATGCCTTTGGACAGGGTGTTAGGTAATCTCATATAGCTTCCTTTTCCCACTAATATTGGACCAGGTGTTCCTTTGAGGTTCTTACCAACCACAACTGTTCTGTGATTCCACAATCACACGGAACCAGAGAAATATTAAAGAGCAAGGAAATTTTCTTTAGATAAATCCACTCGTATTTTGTTTATTTTGTATGTATCAAACCCACAACTTCCTCTAGAATGTTACATTTTCTGTACATAATTGAAAAGTTACTTGAGTATGCAGAAATAACAATATATTTTGTTTTCAGCTTGGTGTCTGTGAGACACAAGACTGACCTAGAATTATTTAACAAGCATATTCACTAAGGATAGCCAGGATATAGCTCTGGATCTGCTCTTCTGTAGCCTGAATAAGTGCAGTCTGTTTATCCTTTCTATTATGTTTCTTTGCCAAAGAGGTGACAGTCCATAACTTTGCATAAAAACTGTGTTTACCTGCATTTCAGTATCTGCATTTGGTAACTCTTATGAAACTAAGTCTGGAAAGTGCTGCCACATAGTTCTTCATGTTCTTTGTGTTCCTTAACTTATCACTGGCATTATCTGGTGAAAACAGACTGTGCTTAGTAGTACTGAATGAAGTAACAGACACTAAAACTGGCTTAAAATAATTCTCATTTACAATTATCTATATTGCTAAAATGATGTTGCACTCATTGATAAGAGTGGAAGCAACTAATGTCACTTATACATCTCAGTTTTAGCCTTGAGCACTGATTTACACAATCAATTTCCATCTGCTCAGTGACTTGCCTAGTTGTGAAGTTTGCAGCTTCATTTAATACGCATTAGTTAAATCGTGATGGAACTGGAAGAAGTGAATCAAACTAGGGACAAAAATAAGCAATTGATTTATAACATTTATAAAAGATAGTCCACAAAGCTGTCTTACTTTTTTTCCCCCTCTGCTTTTATTTTTTGAATATTGCGGCTTACTTCAGAGCTGCCTCTTGTGACAGTACTCACTGGTGCCTCTGAACTGATGTAGCAAGGTCGTAGGTACTTGGTCTTCTCTTTTCTCAGGGAGGAGCTGGAAAGTGGCCCCATGACAGAGGAGTCCAGACTGACATCACTTAGGCAGCCACACATTGCCAGTAAGTATGGTACAGGAGTACCAGCAGCTGGGTACTCACAGCTGACTGACTATAACAGAGCATGTTCTCCCACCCACCTCTGGAAACCAGAACAGGACAATCAACCATTGCCTTCTTCAGAGTCTAAGGGCTTACTCCTAGTACACATCCAAGACTAAGATGGCTAAATCTAAAATCAGATCCTTGTCTGTCAGTACTAGGAGCCCCTGCTGCTTTTGCCCTAGCTGTCAGCATTCAATCTGCTGGCACCACATGCTCTCCCTGTGCCTGTCATGACCACAATCAACTTTCTTCCCTGTTCAACATGGTCTAGGCCATCCCTGCATCTGAGACAAGATGGATTTCAGTGTCTCGTGGCTCAGACATGAGCAGGAAAGGCTCATTGGAAAGGCTGACAAGGTTAGTAATCCTCCAGCCTGTACCTGAGAAAATCTAACTGGTTGCAAAATTGTTCTCAGACCTCTGAAGTTAACAGCACAGTATATAAAGGCAAACAAGCACTCATTTCACTACTTCTGCCTTAATCCACCATAGCATGAACTACAGCCAATGAGGAATGGATTTCCAAAAAGTTAAGTCCACAGGACCAATTCTGATTCCATAGGAACTCCCTGTATCTAGTGCTCCTTTTGTAAGCCCAAAGCTTGCAAATGCTTTTGGTTTATAATTAGACCCTCAGACACATGAAGAAGCACTAACTCTGACTTGGCTGAAACACAGACAATAAACAAGTTTAGTGGCTGATAACAAATTAAAATATTTGGCAAGACCATTTATGTCTCCACAAATACTTTGCTTTTCTTAGGTCCTCCACAACTCTTGGCCACAGGTTCTTTAAGGAGTCCAGGACCCCCAAGCCTACAAGGAGTTTCCTTGCCAATGTGCAGTCTCAGTTTCTCTTCTTGCCCCCTCAGTTTCCAATATTTTTCCTTTGACAGACATTAAACAAGAGCTCTGTACCAGGAAAGCACTTTTATTTCTCACCGCATGATCACCTCCTGGCTTGTAAGACTAGTAGTCATACCTCAAGATTTGCCTAACTCAAAAAACCTCAAACATTATTTTGGACAGCACTTTTTCTTGAAATTCCACCTGTCCTGTTTACACAAGCTTCACCTCAGTGGGAGATTTTCAAGAAAAGTGTGAGTCTGCACCATCACAGCTTGCATGAATGCCATTGTGTGGGAGAAGTTAAAGATGAAAAGTTTGTGTTCTGACAGAGTCAAACTTAAGGACCAACTGCATCAAAGAGAATTTTATAGCAGTCCAGTAAGATACCCTCAATGCTACTGCACACTTAATTCTCTCTCCTTCACAATCAGAAAGTTGACAGTGGCACCATTCATTAGCCAGTAAGGGCAACAAATACGGGAAGTGTTTGTGTGGGAAAATAGGGAGAAGGGAGACAAGCAAGGAAACTTGGCCTGCTTGCCAGCTCCTTGTCTCAAACTAAAAACCTCTGATGTCAAGTTTGGCTGTGAAGGCTTTCAACCAGGTTGTCAGGAGCTGCCAGAGCTGGTTCAAGGAGATAAGATGTTCAAGCAAGAGGCATTGTTCATACTGGAGAGCTGAAACAAGTTTCTCTAATGCTCCTCTTGGTATCTTCCCTGACAGCTAATGAGATAATTAGAATACATGTATATATAGTCATTACTTACACCTTCCCCCAACTTTGTGGTATGGATCTGACCTGTTTCTTCTCCACTCATCTCCCACTCCACCCACCTCCAAATGGCTACCAATCTGTGACATTTTTTGCTCATTTGTTAACAGTTGTGCAAGCTGGCCTTCCTGTGCATGGAAAAACAAAGTGGTCCATTTCCTCTCTGCGTTTCTACCCCATATGAACAACATCAACACGGGGCTCTCTTGAAAAATATTACTATAGCAACTGGTCTCAGGTGTCTCTCAGCAAAAGCACACAATACTGTGTAAAAGATATTCAGCTCAACATATTAATCCATTTGACCTCATTGCCAGTTTTGCTCCTGAGAAGAAAAAAGTAGTTCAGAATTAGAGAATTAATTAAGTTGCTGAGTATCTGGTAACAAATAGTAAGACAAATACATGAATAAGCAATCAAATAAGAATTAGTGTCTTTTACTTCCAAACTCTTAGTTCAGGTGAAAAATTCCACTTCAATTTTCAGTGTTCAGTAATCATATTCTAGCAACCCTTTTCAAAGCTACTTTTCACTGGCAATAATTGTACAAGCTATGGCAAGGAAGACTGAGCTTTATGAATTCTTGCCTTTTTTTTCATTCTAAGTCAACTACTCGGCCTATCTCATGGTATTTAGTTACATGATAGCAATGAATGCTTCTTTGAGCACATGAGGATTAATAAAGAGTTGTATTTTTAGTTTCAAATCTAAAAAAGCTTTCTTAATGTCATTATTGTAAAGCAAATACTTCTAACTGTAGTTGAGTATCTAATAAGATTATTTCAAGGTTTGTACTAATTACACTGGTGGATCAAAGGCTTTTTCAGCTCGTGAAGGTCTCAAAAAAATGTTGTATCAGACTTGAATGTGTGTGTGCACATTTACATACCAAGCATAATTTGAAAAAAACAACATTGAACAACACAAGAAAAGCAGAGATTTACAAAATGGTAGTATAAAGAAGATTGTAATTTACTCCAATATGCCTAAGCTGCCAGTGGCCATCTCAACAAATCTAGGAACAATAGCAAAGTCCAGAGATAAATACAGTGCATGCCTATGTCTGCTTGGAAATAGAACAGATTTTTGTGTGACTAAACAAAAAGTAATGGAGTGAGTTATATTACATGTTGTCTCCTTGTCATGTGTTACTTCTGCTGTTATGCTGCCACTGCATGTCACTCACAATAGCAGTGAGATTTTAGCAAGGTTTGTGAAGTTCTGGTGGGGTTACCCTGCTGCTTGCAGGGAAAAGAACCACCCTTATTTAAAAGCAAATATAATTTTGACTTCTACACAAGAGTAATTATTCATAGCATAAAAGCAAATATAATTTTGACTTCTACACAAGAGTAATTATTCATAGCATTATGTTATTGTAATTTAAATCCAGAGAACAGCTAGTGGCAGTCTATGCTTTATTTCTGGAGTTTGTAATATTTTTTCACATTAAAATGCCAGTGGCTACACTATAGTTAAGCCATTCTCATTATTATCTTGTACTCTATATTCCAAGCAACTTAGAAATCAGTCCACCAAAAAATTGAAGTTTAAAAACAACTTATTAAACACCCTAAAGTGCTTTAATTTTTTCCACTGCACTATAAATATATGTGTACATAAAATTGAAAACTATTTCTCAAATAGTAACACTTTTGTAACTCAGACATTGCTGCATAACTTAAAGAGAACAACATCACAAATCACACTATAATTTTCTTCCATTGCTACAAGTTAGAAACCCTCAGTTGTAAAGAGCACACATTTTGTCTGGACAAATTCTTAGCATTGATTGACTTTAGATATATTTGAGGTGGGAGACGTAATGTATATTTTTGTATTGTAAATTTTTAAGTTTGTACTGTAGCTTTACACATTAACAAAAAAAAAAATCTTCATTATGTAATTTTTCTTACCAATCCTCCTATCTTTTGTTTTAAAATAAACTAGATTGTACTTGTTATTCTCTCCAGGATGAAATTTGGAGTAAGGTCTGACTCACACCTGCTGTTTTATCCACATGTTATCTTAGCTGTCAAAACCTTTATTGGAAGAAAATACTATGAGTGAGATGAAAAGGATAAAGAGGCTTGTATGTCATCAAGAAAATGTCTTTCTCTGTTTTCTGTTTTCTTCAGTAATAATGTGATTTAGAAATTTTTACTTTTTACTGTAAAAAAATGTAAGTCTGCAAATAGACACAAAGTTAAGGCTTTGACTTTCTTCAATCTTTGAGAAAAAAGGGAGAGGAGAGGAGAGGAGAGGAGAGGAGAGGAGAGGAGAGGAGAGGAGAGATGTAGCTGAAATGCGGAAAGGATCTGAGCCTTCTGTATCTAGAACATTTTTTTTTCTTACCTGAAATCCAGTTTTACATGAAAACTCTTTATGTATGGCTCACCTTAGACCTCAGTTCAAAGTCAGTTCAAATAGAACAGCAAACTAACCCAGAACAGCAAACTGACCCAGAACAGCACTGCCCAAAGTTAGTCAGGAAGAAAATGCCAATACGAACAGGGACTTTCTTCAGACCTTTCAAATGCTACACTCAAAACTGCAGAGAGGTGTATACACGTGCTCCAGAATAAGTTCTTGGATAGACCTAGTTCCAGTATTCTGCTTTTTCAAGGCAAAACCCCCAGAGTAGCTTACCGATGCAGAAAGTAGTGTTTGGGTCTGACTCTATATAGTAGTGTCTAGAATTTCCTTAAAAACAGGGAGCACTGGTTCATCTCCTTTCTGTGCTGTGGAGATGCACACATAGAAATCCAAATGAATACATGTTGCCTGCTGTGGGGTGCAAATCAGTGGTAGGTGCCTGTGGCAATCCAGGACCATCCCAGTGGGAGCAGGCTGAGGAGACATTCCAAGTCTGCTGGGACAAGGAGATAGTTTACAAGAACAGGTGTTATGTGAGCAAGAAATTCTGCTCCCTGTTTCTGGGATGCCTAACATTCCTGGTGATTAAGGTAGCCACTGGAAAACAAATGTTATGGCATATGTAATAAGACTTCATATGGGAGTGAGTATCTGTATCTGCTCCGGGATGCCTGAGCTCACTGCTGCACTGAAGCATTGTCTTGGTTTCTCTCAGTCCTGCATCAGTCTTGCCTCATGCACTGCAGTGAAGTGGTTAGGGTAACAGCTGTGAGATGGGAGAGAAGTTTTAGATGTGTAGAAGCAGAGAGAGGAAAGGAATTTGGCTTTGTTATGTAACAGGTGACCCAGCTTACTGACGAAAACTTTTTCCTCCTTGCAAGTTCTCAGTGATTATTTTAAATGAGGGCAATTTAACAGTGTGTTCTGAACAGAAAGAGGGTCTTGCTAAAAGGTATTTATACATAGTCTGAAGAATTGGTTATCTAACAGAGGGCTTTGCTATGGAAGCAGAGGTTGAAGTGCTTCTGGCTGAATGTCACAGTCAGACCAAAGGTACAAAACCTGTACCCAAGGTTCCTAGAGCTTCCTAGTATCTAGAAGGTTCTAAAGGTATCTAGTTAAAATAAAAATGGGGGCATTTAAGGAACTTTGTCAAGTCTTGGAGAGTGACAGAGAAAAAAATCACAGGTCTGGGTTTACTGAGTCACTGAACTTTTTCATATTTGATGACGTGAAATTAAATAAAGTCACATACAATGTATGGGGAAAAAAGTCTCATTACCGTTTCTGCTCAGGGTATTATTTTTTTGTATTTGTACTTTTTACAGGTACATTCTTCAGTATTCTGAGACCTGTCCAAAGGCACCATCAGGCAAACTTCAGCTTGAACAAATGATTTTGTTCTTCCTCTAACAGTGACTTGGAATTTCTCACTGCTCCTTCACCTGCTTACAAAGAGGGAAATAATTTCTTGAGTTTGTTGATTTTGAGGGCAATAAGCAATGCCTGAAAGCAGAGCTCAGGCTGCTCAGGCTGGTAGCTCGTGCCCCTCAACATGTTAGGAAACTGCATCTTCTCCATCTCTCTGTGACACTGGCAAAGCTGATTCAAGCCTTTATTTATACAGCCATAAATAAATAAAGTGAATTGTTAAGTAACCACCAACTGTTTTATTGTAGTTTGCCATTAGTGTGAAAGGTTTGCCAGTTTAGGCATCTAGCTAGTAACAATATCAACTAGGAAAAGAGGAAGCTCTTCTTACAGGGGAAAACTCCTATCCCTTCCTAAATTCAACATAAATGTAAACAGAGGAAAATTGATCTATAAATAAACCAAATGAACTCATATGCTACAATGCTTTTCACACCTGTTTTAATAATCATGATCAGTGTCATTCAGAGGTTGTTTTAAGACCCAGCTGGGATAATTATCACTTGGCTTTGAATCCAACATTAGTACTAGAATTAGGAAATTGATCATTTAATCCCAGGTGCCAGGTGGCAAAACTTCTTTCCTCCCCAGGAACTGATAAACCCCCGGGGCTTACTGCAGGAGACAGCTCGAGGTGCACAGTGATTAGCCTTCCTCTGTGCTCCCCAGCTGTACAGGCAGCAATGTCAGAGGAGGGGAGATCAGCTAAAGCCAGTCAGAGCAATCTGTGGCAATAACAACATGCCAGAACTCTTAAACTGCTGTGAAGGCTGATTTTTCCCCTTCCACCTCTGCTTTTTATGCCTCTGTGCTGTAGAAATGCACCAGCCTTGCACTCTGCTGATAGACTTGCACCTGTCATATCTCCTACATCTCCTAGAATGAGGGAAAGGCAGCTGGATTCATAGCACTTCATCTGCAGAGCGTTGGCTGCCCAAATGAAGAATAAACAGGTGAATTTGGTGAGTTTCTTGTTCTATTTAAATGTATTGAAAAGAAGTAAGAGGGTTTTTTTAAAGTTAAATTCAGACGTTGTTATTGCTCTTTCCTAAGTCTCTAGAGTATGGCATGGCTAGGAAAATCTGGAAATTTACTTTAATAGCTCCCTCTGATCCTCTGAGATCTGCTGCAGGCTGGAGTAGCTGGACTGCAAAGCCACAAATGCCTGAAAATATCACTATTCTTGACTGATGCAGCATCAGGATACTGGAGACCTTGTATCATACAGCAATTAGCTGTTTATAGATTTGCTGTTCCAGAACGGGCAAACAAAAGTAATGAATACAGAAAGGTTTCAAATGTCTTAAATAAATTAGCACTGTCACGGAAGGGAAAATATGAAGTTCAAAACTACCACCCAGTTTAATGTAATATAACATCATTAATTAATTCATGATGCTTTTAAATAATAAGGACAAAAGAAACAAAAGTTACTTTTCCCAGTTATGAAAGAGTACTAGTGTCTTGACTTCTCTGTTCTGATTGTTCGATGTTTAATTCTTGCACACAGTGTATACACGGGGTGCCACTGTTTTGGTCTTTGTTACCTATAGAATTTGTCTGCTTTTTCAGCAGCATTTGTTTTATGGGGTAGGAAGTTAATTAAGTGACAGTTGGTTTCTGCACCCTGTTCTGGTACCAATATGCAAATGCATTTCAAGGGCTGATACTTAACTCTGTTGAGAACTTTGACCAACCGGAATTGGTTTTGGATGAGTGGGATGTTTTCCTCGGGGGTTTTGACAGTTATTGCTTTGGACCTCACAGTTTATTAGACTAAAGAGACAAGGGTTTTTTAGGTGCAGTAAAAGTTTTTATGTCATTTGGGTGATAAGAACATAGAATTTTCTTGCTCTGTGAAATGTATTTTACACAGAAAATATCCTTCTGTGACTAAAACTGTACAAATAAGAGAAATTTTCCTGAAGAAGGCTAATTTGGAAAGGTGTTCTGACTATGGTAAGTGACCTTACTACTTCCTAGAAGATTAACTGTGAAGTGAAATGTCTTGATTCCTCTACTTTTCATATTATGACTGGTTTAAAGGCATTCTGAGTGAGGTAAGTGCTGAGAGATGATGTCTGACAGCAGTGTTATGGGTGGGGGCAGAAGGAGCTTCTTTGGTCAGTGTAGGGTTTGAGGAAGCTTAAAAAAAGCATTATATGGAACAGCCATCACAGCCCTCTGGCATGGGAAGAGTGGGGACCTGCATTTTAGGTTTGTGGCTTTCTGTAAACATTCAAGTTGATTTATTGACAGCATTAGGACTTGTCTATAGATGACTGGAAATGATAACATTCGCATTATTGGGAGAAGGAACAGATGAAATGTAAGATGGATTCTCTGGGTCTTTTCCACTACTACTCAGGTTTAAGAGCAGAAGTATTTTGAGATGCAAAATATGCAGGTCTGTCTTGCTTGTGTGCAGCCTCAGAGGCAGAGATGCAGGGGCTGTAATGTTTTAAAGCATAGCAAAGGAGATGAAGACATTCAGGACTATTTCCCCAGCAAGTGAATAGCATGGTCAAAAGATCTCAATGTTTCTGAAGGATTCTTAAAAATACATGCTCTTTATGTTGTTAGCTATGCCAACTAAACTTGTATGGGGAAGAGGGCTCGGAGAGAAATTAGGATTGGCATTTTGATTTGTAGTTTCTGGATCCCAAACATAGTTCTATAGTATGTTAAAATCATACATAAAAATTATTTTAGATACCTTGTTTTATAACTGAGTGATAGAAAAAATATTTTTCTAATTTTGCTGTCTTCATGAAATTATAAATGTATAAATACCCTTTGAAAGTCACTAGCTGTTCATGAAGTTGTCTTGGGGAGGTTTGACACACTTTTTGTATATTTTTATATTTCCACTTTTGATGCAAAAAATTGCACAAACTTAAGGTATCTTAACACCCTATTCCTGCTGATCTCAGTGTTCTCTGCAGCAATCCTGTGACTGTTTTGTCACAAATAGCAAAGGGAATACATACATGGAGTACAGTATTGCTAAAAAAATAAACATAAGTTCACTAGAGAACAAAATAATATTAAAAAGAAGAAAATTAAAACCCAATGTTATCTGATCACAGAAATTCTTCTGAAGGTTTAGACTCCTTTCAGAAAGACAGCAGTATATTTTAAAATGGCAAGGACTGTAATTTGGAAGATAGAATTCATATAGAGATTAAAGGATTAACTGTTTGCAGCTTTTGTTTCTAGACGTTGAAAATGATAGTTTAGCTGTGCAATGGCACTCTTCCCAGCTTAAATATCTTTATTGCAAAAAGAGCAGGTGCAGTCCCTACCCGTACTGCTGTATTTTTGACTTTCAGTGACACTGTACAATATTAGCATCAACAGTGACCCTATCTTCACATATACCCTAAAACATATTGAAAACTGTTATTGTTGTTTAAAGGAAGCATCTTGGAAAAAGCCGTCCTGATGGTTGTAACAATATTGGCTGAGCACATGATGTAAAAACTCCTGTTGTTGCATGGCATCTCTTCTCCAAGATGTTGAAGTGTCAAGGTTGGCCAGGGAGGATCAACTTGCCCAGGGTGGCTCTGGTAAAGCTTTCCTGTGACTAGCACAAAAAAGAAAAGGACAGCCTTTTCAGTATCATGTATCCCTAAAGTAGATTTCTGCTGCTTTGGTCTCTGGGAGTGTGTTTCTGTGGGTGTCCTCCAGCTCCAGCCCTGACCGGGACTCACCAGCTCACAGGCAGGCCTTCAGAAAATCTGCCAGCAAGGTACCTGAAGGAACACACTTTCAGTGCAGTCAGGCCCAAAAGCATGTGTGAATTAGACATTACAACACTCTCCATCCACAGACTTTGAATGGATGGGTGTATCCCTGAGCAGTACCAGGTGGATCATTTTCTAGACTGGGCATAGCCGCCGGTTTGCTTGCACTGATTGTTAACGCTGGCACTTTCCACACATCTGGGTATCAGTCTGCTCCACTTTCTGACACTCTGCTCTGCTGGATGAAGGATTGCCTTTCTGCCTTTGGAGTGCTCAGTGCTGCTGAGGTATGTTTCATGGATTTGCATGTGAGATCATATCTCACTGGAATATAAATGCTCTACCAACAAGTTGACTCACTCTCTCAGCTGGAAGGGTGATATGCCAGTGTCTGGGTCAGCAGAAGTTTGTTATGGCTGAAAACCAGCTGTGGTGATGGGTATGTGAGTGTGCTGTGGGAGTTGCTGGTTCTCTTGAGAAGCAGGTGTGAAGTTTTCAAAGCATGCAACACCCTCTCCTCACTTTGCTATGAATGGCTGGTTACTGATGGCATTGCTGCCTGAGAAACACTGTACTCACAAAATTATACCTAGAGTTAAACTGAGTGCGCTGATCATGAATTGTTTTTGTCTGATCACAAATTTTCTTCAGTATGAATAGCACAGAGTCTCAGAGGAAAATGTAAAATCTTAGGAAGACACTGATCAGAAAGAGAGAAGGAAGCAGTGTTTATGTGAAGCACCTGGATAGGAGTTTTGTCTGAAGTATAGTGAGATGTGGGTGAATTTTGGTTTTCTTTGAGTGAGACCTTCTCTTAAAAGACCAGGTACATGAATGGTTTCAAATACATTTTGGGGACTGAATACTTTCTATGGAATAAATACATATTTGCTAGGTTTTTCTCATCAGCTTCAAGTAAAAGGCATCCTCTAATCATCATTTTAAATAGGGTGAATTGTCTTGTGATAGCTGGCTACCCTACCATGATTTTAAATGTGCCACATGAACAGGATGACAGTGTCTTGTTGAAATGGAGACTGCATCCAGGCTTGAGGGTCACTCCAATATAGAGCCAATGCTTCCAGAAATAAATTCACAATGCTTTTTTGATAAGCATTAATAAATTTCTAGACCAGAGTATCTTTTAATGAGTTCAAAATCAAGGGTTGAAGTATCTAGCATGTGAATTACTCCTTTAGTTCTTCTCATATTGTTTACCTTAATTTCTTCTTAATTTTGGGGATTCCCACAAATAATGAGAAAGGTTATCACAAGGTAATGCAGCTGTTGTTTAATTATGCTGCCAGGCCTTTAATTTCATATCGTGGAGATGCTGCAACCTTCCTGAAGACAGGGGGTTTGGGCTGGTAATTGCAGTAGTTGCAGTGGTGACATGTGGTGTGTGAACCGTGAGCGCGCACGCTGCTGAGCAGCCGGTCCTGAAGCCCCATCACGCTCCGGGCCGCAGGACAGAGCCGGGATGAGCTCGGGTGTTCCTGATCCGGCTTTGCCCTCTGGTGGTACCCGCTTGAAAGATTCCCTGAGCTCGAGAGAGGTAACGACTCTGAAGACCCTGAGGCGATGTGGGGAAGCAGCAGGTGCGTGTGTGTGGCGGATGTGCAAGTACACCAAAAGAAGGAAAGGTCTCGCAGACATCGGTGCTGTGGATGCCAGAGAGGGTGCCAAGGAAGTCAGGGGCAGCTAGGATCAGTGCTCCTTCACTGAGGTAAGCCTAACAAGGAGGAGTTTTTCTGACATGCAGTTCCTCACTGCTCTGACCAATCCTTTGATGGATGTACACATAAACTTGAAAAATACCACAAGTATTGTCTTACTGAAGCTCAGTTCCTTACCTGATTGTGAGGACACATCCCGAAAAGACTGTCCTGTATCTTGGCAATAGAGAGAACTGGGGAATTGGGAACTTTAATGAGAAACTTCCTCTCCCCAGCCCTCAGAAAGCTCTGAGTAATTCTAACAGGGTTTCATGGAGTGGCCTTTCATTCAACTGGCAGCTGTTTCTGACAGGAGACCGTTTTTTTATTTTTACAACCTGGTTGTTTTATGTGCTGGCAGTTCTGCATGTGTGTGAATAAAACTTCTGCTTCTCCTCTTGGAAAAAACCTACCAATTATTTATAGTGTATAAGGGAAAGAAATACAAAATACTTATCTGAGAACACAATTGAGGTGTAAATCAGCTGTTGAACAGCAACTAGAATAAAGAATGTTGCAGTTTGAGGGGAAAAACTCTCTTAGGCAATATCTAAAAAAGGTGCACCTTTTGATGTCTAGATGCAGCTTTAGTTAATGTTTTTGCTGTTTTTCTTTCTACTTTAAATTAAGGAACAGAGAGATTAATGCCTTTCAGGGAAAGGATGGATTTTTTCTCCTGTACAAATTTTTTTTAGTCTTAGGAAAAAAGTTTGGAACAGTTGTTGTTATACCTAGTCATATAAAAAGCAAAACAGATCCCCCATTTTCACTATTTTTTTAGCATTTTCAAGCAGAAATTACCAGTAAAAGGAGAATCAATGTACTTATAGTGGATATGCAAATGTAGGGTTAATCACTGCAATAATTTTGTGGAAATTGCAACTAATAAATGATGAAATAAAATCTAGGGCATGGCACAAATTATGTATTTTGACTTTTTTTTTTTTTTTTTTTTTAATAGCCTGGTTATAGGAGATGGGCCTTGCTTGGACATTGAGTTATCATATCCTGTATCATGGTCTTTGAAAGAAAGCAATAAAATAATCCTTCCTATCATCTATATGATCACATATACCTCTTTTCTTACAAAAATTTATTTTCTCTTTTATGTTTGGATCCTGACTTTAATTATTTAAGCCTTGCAAAGCACTGTGCTGGAAATGGACAGTACAGTACAATTTTGTTATTCTGGCAGTATCACATTACCTGAAACCAAGGATCCCTATGGTCAGAAAATGGTGTCCTGAGAAAGATGTAAAAGCACTACTAAAAAGCCAAAAGCTAAAAAATTCTGGAAAGCATTACCCTCACAGAGATCAGTTTGTTGTTTTTACACCAGAAATTACAAGATTCTGTGTACCCAAAATGATACTGTTCATTTAATTGCAGCAGGATTCTTGGGGTATTTTGTACTCATGGTAGAAGAAGGAATAAATTAACACTTGAAATATACATATTTGTAAACATTTTCATGTCAAATGGGATCTTTGTTGCTCTCATCTTCATATTGCTGGTATTCAACAACAAAAGAAAAACTACTTCTCTTTTATCTCAGTGTAAAGGATACACATTGTTATCAGTTCTGATTTCAGCATTCAAATTTTCAATGCTCTCTTTTAGTAAATAGGGTTTCTTCTTAACACAACTATGCCTGCAAAGCTCTGAAAAAATAAATTACCAGAGATACAACCCATATTATCAGAGTTGCTATATTGGACAGCACCTGTATATTTGGGAAGAATAACGTGAACACTTTAAAATGTTAAAATTTTCCTGTTTATTACATTAAAATTCTGGACAAAAGTATGAATGACTTCTTTAAATAGTCTGTTCAAAACACACCACTTTTTTTTTAAGAGAAATAAAATTGAAATGCTAGTCTCTTTGAAAACATGCTTTTTCTTCTTGTTGAAGATGAATAAGAAATGTACTTCTGATTCTTCTTTCTCTTAAAATTTCATGTGTTTTCATGGGCATTTTTCTCCTTCAAAGGATACAGAAATATAAAGATGATTAATAACTGCATGAATTTAGGCTTTCAAAGCAGGCAATAATTCTGGATTTCTAAAGTTAGTTGGTAAGAATAACACATATTCTGTACTTCGGGAGCACTAGCTTTGGTAGCTAGTATTAATGCAATTCACTTCCAAACAAAAATATAAGCTGCTTCTAATTACTCTTTGGTATCCCTTCAGTTTTCTTAGTAGATGTCTTTTAAAACACTATTAACAGGGGAGAGATTTTGTGGATACTTACAAGAAAAACTAACCATGTTTATTGTACAGCATCTAAAACCATGTGAAAGGGCTGAGAAATGGGTAAATGAGACAGAGTGGGAAGGAAGTTAGGAGAGATGAAATGACGAATTGAACTTAAAGTTGGTACTAGGGTGTTTACGTTTTGGTATCTGTGCTGTTGGAAGGGTTCAAGAGTTAAAATCTGATGAAAACTGTGAATGAGGAAAATGGCTTATGACCAATGCTTGAGTAGATGTGGGCAAGCCTGTGAGGAGGAGAGAAAATCAAGACAAATACTGACCCAGACAAGACCCAGACAAACACTTTGGTAACTGGGATTTGTTTTGGAAAGCCAAATTCCTTCTCTGTACTGCAAATGCCTACACCCTTCTATCTGTAAAATCCCTTGCCATATTCTTTAGCCCTGTTCTTCTTCCAGTTCTGCTGGTTACTGTGCAGAATAGTGTAGGAGCAGTAAATCCCCTAGTAGTCACTTTAGCTTAGCGATCATTCCACATCGTAGTTTAAGACATCATCCTGCATATTTTACTGAAGTATCCAAACAAAGAATTGTCACAGTTCCCTGCTATTGAAAAACATTTGCTGAAGACTTGAGGAGTATCTTATAGCTCAGCTGTTTAATCACAAACAATTGTAAGCAGCTTATGGGTTGCCATTTATACACCATGTAATGGAAATCTTCCATCTCAAAGAATCTGATTTTAACTGTTGTCAGTTTCCTAAATATCCTAATAGGTGGGAATATCTTTGTCCTCATATGGTTCTTATTTTGTGCAGCTTTCCAGTTTATACCATACCTCTAACAAAGGGTATAAAAAATCTCATCTTTTAAGTACTATCAGTAAACCTTTGGCTTCAGGATACTTTTGCTGATTTGAAATTTTGATAATTCAAAGTAGTCACATGAGCAACCTGGAAAAGACTTAGGCCTGTTATAAGCACATTGATAACAACAGTTTAGCTCTTTTCCAGTTTGAGATGGCTTCAGTACTACAGAAGACTACAAGGATGATAATTTTGGGATTATTTACCGTTCTGTAAAATAAAAATGGGATAAAATGCCTTCTTTTTTCCTATACAAGAAAGGCTGACAGAACTCAGTCATACTAACTAACTTAAATACTATAAACTGTTTCTAGTTTTGAAATTTTACTTTTCATGTCAATATTATGCTCTTAAAACCAACACTTTCCATTGAAACCAACGAGCATTTATTAGATTTTTATTTTTTGTCACTAGAGTAGGGACAAAATTGTAACTTAGGACAATTCCACCAAGGAGTGGATGAATAAATCTAGAGGTACGTGAAGCTGCTCACATGACTGTTTTGGCTTTGTTGCCAAATTGCTTCCTGGTCTGTTCAGATCTGAATCTCTCCAAGTTCACTTTGGTGCCAAAACAGGCACAAAGTTGTGTTATGGTTGCCCAAGGATCCAGCAGGTCTCATTTAGTTATTCTTCACAGTTGTTCTCACACAGACTTGCATGATTAGAGCCTTCCCAAAATACAACAATTCTGAGCAAAATTTCTTAAGGACTGTGATCACCAGAGAAGGGATTGATCTGCTCAACACCACCAGTCATGTTTGGAGTATTTATTCTGCCCAGGATAAGATGTTTTGAATACCTCCTGTAACTCCTGGGAGAGGCCTGCTTGATGAGCAGGAAACTGGTTTGAGCAGGAGGCAAGCCTTTCACCTTCTTTCAGAGTGTGTAGAGTTAGCTTTATAGGATGCAGGATGTCCTCAGGTGGGCTTACTTCCTACTTGAGTATTATTTTGTAAATATCCCTGTAGTCTCCTGGATGATGCTTTATCCACAATTCCAGACTTCTCTGCCTCCTTGTAGAGGTGCACATTCTTTTTTTTCATGTTCTCTTTAATATCCTGGTACAAACTGCTTTAGAACCAGGGAATGGAATTTGCCTCAAAAGCAGAACATGATCAGTGAAGCAAAGCTGCTCTTTCAAATACACGTGCCATGAGGTACCTTACTTGTAATAAACTAAAAAACCTGTCAGACACAATACTGCTCTTAGCTTCATAAAGTCCTTGTCACAGAGGGTCTGGCATACATTCTGACTTAGACACTAAAATTGATTTTGGAGCATTAAGCTTTTTTTGACTCATTAACTTGTTAGACAAATCCCAGATGCAATAGAGTGACTTTTAAAAAGCCAAGCTATTTCCTCTTCCGGTACAAGATCTAAAAATCATAATTTTTTAAGTTTGTAAATTTTGGGAAAATATAATTGTCTTTATTAATGTTAAGGATTCTGTGAAGTACGTCAAATTGTGATGTGATATTAATGAATCATGATGTAAGCATAGCTGTCTGCCTACAAAGTAAACAGATACTGAAATAACACTTAAATCTCCTTGGAATGGGCTAAAATCTAGTAATCAAAAGAGAAGATGAAAAATAAGCATATGGAAAGGCAACACATCGTCCACTACTCTGTGCTTTAATTAGAGCTAACTATTCAAAGTGGGACGTTTCAGCTGTGGTGTCAAAATTCTACAACATAATAATAACAATAAATGTGGACATATCAAATTTCCCATTTTCTATGGCAACACGTTCTGTCATTTAAACTGTAAGCAGTTAATTACTTGTAGGTAAGTAAGACACAATAAAATGCAGTGAAATGCTGTTAACAGAAATTTTTTTTTCCATGGACTGGGATTTTCTCTTATAGCTTCTACAGTGATTGCAATTGTAAATAATGGCAAGAGGGCTTATTTAACTTTCTTTTAAGTATAAGAGGGAAATACTTCAGATCTTCATATAATTTTCTGTGAAATTTGGATAAGATTTTTAAAATTCTAGTCAAAAATGCTCAGTCCCCTGCTTGAGAGTGGTCTTGCAGGCAGATGGTTTTCCAAGCTGTGTTACCAAATCAAGTCTGACTCAAAGAAATTGCATATAAGCTCAATTTATGTTGGCTGATGCAACAAAAAGTACTTGCAGCTTTTCTATGGCTGGGTTTTGGGTTGTTTTTTTTTTTTTTTCCCCAAACCAGAAATTCAGACATTTTCAAAACTGGGCATTTGGGGATGAAGAGTTTTCATAAAAATTGGCACCGGGCATGAAATAGGTTTTCTGCTCTCCTGCTGATGAATAACAAAAGGAATGTAATTGAGCAGCTGGGTTTCTTTTAGCTTAAAAACAAGCATGTCCTTCAAAAGTATTTACATATCTTTCATTCTATCTGTTAAGCTTGCCTGCAATCTTTGCATTTGGGTGGGTTTTTTTTCTCCCCTTTCCTCCTTTTTGTCTCCCAAAAAACAGCAGTAAGTTTGTCAATGGTGGTTAATAGAGCAATGTTACTGCTGTTTTTGGAGAGCCCAGGTGGGACCGACGATCTTGCAACATGCTCCATAGTCAAATTTTTCCTCTTTCTGGCATCTTAGCAGCAGAAGGAAGAAGCAGGTGATTCTTTCACATCAGAAATGGAGAAAAAAAATAAGTGGAAATGTTTGTCTCTATTTTGACATTTGAAATGGTAGAAGCAAATATTAAGGGGAAAGGTCTTCTCTCTCACCTTTCTCCCTTCTCCCACCTGAGTACTAGGTGGTCTTCAGCCCCCAACACAAAGCACGTGGTGCTTTACCTGGGTTGTTGGATCAGGGTTAGTGCATGAACTTGGCTTGCCAAGAGATTCCTAGGAGTGAAGAGGATGTGATTATCATGGAAGCAGCAATCCTACAGAAGTGGGAGGGAGGCCAGAGCATCAGTGGATTAATCTACAGGTATACACATCTACAGAACTTGATGTAGATAGTTTATACAGAGGCATCTGTTTCATTAGCTGTTATGATAATCAGTTCCAATTTAATATTACATGGCTACGGGTTGTTTTGAAATCACCAAAGAACTGTTAAATCTCTATGTGTCACCTCTAGGATTGTTAAATATACTACAAAAAGGTATTATTTTCTAGGTGATGGTTGTTGGAGGTTAGGAATACTAATTGCTAGCATTGAGGCAGAGATAGAAACTAAGTCAAAGTGCACTTTCCTAAGCGAGCTGCATGATGTTATTGGGAGAAGTTTTCAGCCTGGAAGTGCTCATTCCCCACCCTGAGTGAGAGCTGCCTCATCCTGTTGGAGCAGGTCCAGAGGAAAGTCACAAAGATAATGGAAAGAATGGAGCATCTCTCCTGTGAGGAAAAGCTGAGGGAATTGGTATTGTTCAGCCTGCAGAAAAGAGAGTGTAGGGGAGACCTTATTGTGGCCTTCCAGTACTTTTAGGGGGCCTTTAAGAAAGATGGGAACAAATGTTTCAACAGGGCCTGTTGAACTGGAACAAGGGGAAATTTTTTTTAACTAAAAGAGAGTTGATTTGGACCATTATAAGGAAGACATTTTCTACAATGAGGGTGGTGAAACACTGGCACATGTTGCCTAGAGAGGTGGTAAGTGCTGTATCCCTGGAAACTCTCAAGATCAGGTCGAACCAGGCTCTGAACAACCTGACCTACTTAAAGATGGTCTGCCAATTGGAGGGGCCTTGGACTAGAAGGCTTTTGAAGGCCCCTTCCAACCCAAATTATTCTATGATTCTGTGACCTACCCACTAAGAACACTGGAGTAGCAGAGCATCACCTGGTCACCCTTCACCTTGGTGGAGGCAACAGGGTTGAGCAGAAAAGTCATAACAGACAACTTCACACTGTCAGTTAATAGACCTGGCTTTATCATTTTCTCCCTGGGGGAGACAAACCTTTGAGGCACCTACAAGCAAGTGAAGCTTGGTTCTGCCTTGCTGCAATTTCATACACTCAGAATTGGAAATGAGAAGGCAAAATTCTGTGGGGGCTCTGCCTGTCCTCTTCTCCCCTCCCTGCTTTTCTCTTTAGAGCCCAATCTTTGTAGAAGAAGATGAAGTGAGGAACAGCAAACAGTTGATGAAATAGTTTTCAGGTATCTTTCTGTAAACTCTGGGTATTCTCAGGAGCCTCTTGCTAAAAAATATATGTATGAAATGAGTTCATTATAATCGCAGGATCATGCAGGCCAGGTTCTAAAAGGTGTCCAGTAGCTAACGACCCTTTTGTCAAATATGTCATGTTGTTTACTTCTGTCATACTTAGGTTGTGCAGGCTCCCTGCTCCTGGACTTGTTAGGATGGTATACCATTAATGTAACTCCTTTTATGCTCCTATTTTTTTCTTCTGAATACTAACTATTTGCCACTGATTGGAAGTAATGGGGAGAGGTATTTACATTTCCACTGATACATATTTCCTGCATCATTATTCTATTTGCTAGCAACAGTTCTTTTTGCTTTTTAATGATCTGACTCATTGTTTATTTTCCACGCAACTTTGCTTAGGAAAAATCTTTTTAGGTCTTCCTTACTTAGGAATAAACATTGAGGTCTTAGGAAGAAACTTATGCTGTAGCATTTCTTAGATCGAATATTTCTTGTAGCTTCCCACACAGAGTTAAACCTGCTCATCAAAATTGTGAATTACCGGAGTTCCCTCTACTTTTTCCAGAAGAGGTGGGGAAAGAGACAAAGAGTGTCCTCTGGCATGGAGAAAGAGAATAACTCATGTCTATGAAAGCAGATCTCAGGTTGACAGAGGTTTCCATTTACTGTCATACTTTAGGAATCACAGAGACAAAGAAAATCAGTGCTGTAACATAAACAGCTTATCCAAGCCCACAAATGTTGGTGTGGCCCTCTAGAATAATGTCTTGCTGTCACTATAACACAGCACTGAAGCTCCAAATACCTGTCTATGTACACATCATGGCCTTCCAGTGTTTCAAGTCAGAGAGCTGATCCTGTCATTTGTGCCTCCATGACTGCTGTCAGGCATCTGAGCTGGGTTAATTGCCAGCCAGTCTGTGCTTACAGGCAGTGGGATGTGTCCTTTGTGGGCCTAGCCCACATTAAGAGGGTAAAGCTGAATCAAATTGCTGCACACTTACCACGTCCTGTAGCTAAAAACACAGGCACTCAGGACAAGCCAGCCTCATGAACCACGGATAAGAGACCATATGCTGAAATTCAGCCTAAGAATGTGCCCCAAAGATGCAAACTGGGACCTGTTTTCTTGATTTCCTTCCACAGTGAATTCTGGTTTCTGCTGCTGCAATCACTTTAAAAGATATGGAATCACTAAAATCCTGTTTAAAAAAAAAAAAAGCAGTGGACTACTCCCATGTAAAGATATTGGCATATTGCATCCTTCTACTCTCCTTCTTGAATGGCCATACAAGTAATGCTTTTGCTGTTCACTGAAGTAGCTCGTATACTAAAATAATAATTTTGCCTTATTGCCAAAAGTCACTAGCCATGACTCCCCTTCTTTATGTACTGTATCAGTGTTAACAGCCAGTTAACTGTGTCCTTCCCTTCTTCTCTGTGTGCTGAGTAAAAGGAAATCACAGCTCTGCAGTGGGTGTGTGCCATAATGTACCAGACTGTTATTTCCACTACCATTTAATTCTCATGCCTCTCTAATGCTCTTTTAAGCTAGATGTTGCACATGATTCACCTACAACTGCAATTTTTACCCTGTTAAAAAAAAAAAAAAAAAAAAAATTAAACTCTTTGCTACATTCTTTTGCTCCTACACTAATTGTTAAAGTAGTCACATTGGACTTGCATTTAGGGTTAAGCAACCAGCTGCAAAATTTTCTTTTTAGTCTTTCATGAGTTTTAAGATAGGCCTGACTTACTGTGTGCCTGAGATTAATCTGTGCTGGAGGTCAAGAAAATATGATTGTATGTAGTTGCTACGATAAAGATCTTACTAATGAAAAGGAATTGGGGAGGGTGGGGGAGGAGAGGTCATTCCAACTCAGAACTCATCTGTTTGGATGAATGGATTCTTCAGGTCTGGATTTGCTCAGATACTTCAATTATCTTAGTTCTTTGTATTCTAAACAGTTTTAATATCATGCGACAAGTAAACCTGTATTTTGCAATGTCCTTTTTTTTTTTTTTTATGTCTATGGGGGAGAATTATCTTAGTAAACTCATTACAGCTGCTGCTCAGTTTGCCCAGAGAGATCTTCTCTAGCCTTTCTTTTTTTTTCTGAAATATACTTGCTGGTGAGTCTTATGCACAAACATGAGGTAAAAAGTTTATCAGAAGGCCATTAAATATTCCATGTTTTTAATATGGATAGATAAACTATAAAAGCAACTGGTTTGGAAAGGGACCAGCCTGAAAGAGATCCATTCATATGAATGCTGATCCAGGTGTAAATGTCCCCTACATTGAGCCAAAGAATGCAGGCAACAGTCTTTAACTTCTATGAGAAGTGTTTCTCTCAACCAGGAGGTATCAAAGCAGACAGAGTGGATATATTTCCTTTAAAGTGGACTGTGGCAACTGGCACTCTAATAATGTATCTTCCCGAGAATTGTGCTCTCTGTGTGTGTAAAACAGTATTTAAGAAAAGAATTAAACAAAAACAAAACAAAACAAAAAAACCCCCAAAAAACCAAAACCAAAAATACCCCCCAAAAACCCAAACAAAACAAAACAAACAAAAACCCCCCCAAAAAACAAAAACAAAAAAAAAAAAAAAAACCACCCAAAAACCCCACACTGGAGCTGTGCTGAAGGATTCCAAATGAGAAGTGTGTTAAATTAGAGTAGCTCAGTCAGTGCAAAACAATTCCGATGTTGACTACTATTTTAGCCTGGCCTAAACAGTTCTCCATTTGAGGCCCATTCTCACCATCCTAGTGAATGCCCCTTGCTGATGTCAGCCAGACTCTGTGCTGTCACTAGAGGCTTTAACTTCACCCGTGCCCTGAGGGAAAAATTAATGTCATCATGTAGCAGAAAAACTTCCTGTAGGCACAGAAGACGAAATGAGAGCTGAGCCATAGAAATCTCGTGAATTGTTCTTGTGGACAGCGTGTTCTATGTCATTTCACAATAAGTCCCAGGGCTTTTAAGCAATAAAATACATCTATGTAATGACCTACTTTCCACAGATACAAACTGGGATGGGGGCGGGGGGGGAGGATGTACTTCTCTTTGCTTCAGGAGATTGCAGGAATCATCCCTTTTATTAAACTTACTGAACTTACTGATAACAGAATCTGTGAGTTACTCCAACTAAAAGTCACTATGTGGTGCCCTCTACTGAGGCATTTGACCTCTAAAGAGTTTTTGGGAAACTTGTGGGAAGTTTTCACATTTACTAGGGCTAGCTGTTAATCGTAGCAGCTACACTGCTTCATTTTGCACCAGTAAACAGGCTCAGCAGAAGAAACACAGCAGAAATTATCAGAGCTGGATTATTTTCACCACTGGTTTTCAGCTGTGAGCCTAAAAATGCCAATATGTATGCAATTTTTGCCTCGTTTAGTTCTTTTAATCATTCATTCCTTTATCTTTCTACAGCTGTAGGAAGGATAATCTCAGTTAGAAATATTAAAAAATAAGAAGGTGGGACTCTAACAGGAATTGATCTGTGTAAACACAAAGTAAAAACATAATGTATTAGTTGTGTGAGTCTCTGCGTGGGTGATTATTCTATACAGAACTCTCTCACCTCCTATTTTCCTTTTGTTTCTTTTTGTTTTCCTTACTTTTTTTTTCCTTTTTGGACTGAAGTCAGTGAACTGTCTTCCTCATGCTTTATTGCCAAAGTTAATTTTCTTCTAAATTAACAAATATAAATAAAAAGGGTGTATTTGTTGTAGAAGAAGAAAGAATGCAAGTGTCTTGAAATTATTAAAAAAGCTCTTAAATCCAATCTTTAAACTCCTGTGAGTGGCTGGTGCTTCACCCCCACATACCTCCTGCACCCTGAACATCTGTATAAGACATCTGGACATTTGTCTGTTTTGAAATATCTTTGCCTGCACATCAAACATGGGCTCAGATACGTTCTGGTATGTATCAAGTTCTCCAGTACTATCAGTAACAGAGAAACCTCCCATAACAGCTAATTACAGAAGGCTTAAATTTGTTATATTTTTTGCATGTCTTTCAATTCCAACCAAATTTACATAATTTTTGAAAATGTTCTGTATTACTAAGTCACCTTCAACTACTACCAAAAAATATGCTGAGTACAGAGTTTTTTGCACTACTCTTTCATCATTATAAAGTATGGCAGAAGTTTTGCAGTCTGCATTAATAGAGTATCTTTATGTTATACATAACCACACCTTAATGTTGCTTCCTGTGAAATGGCAGACTTGATTCTTGTTTATTTTACTGCAGAATGTACTCCTTTTTTCCTCTCCTCTCCTCTCCTCTCCTCTTTTCCTTTTTTTTTCTCTAGTTTAACCCTCTTAAAAACTCTTTCCTTCTTCAAAACATGATCAACATAAATGAGAACTTTGGTGTAAGCACTTTAGATTTTTTTTCTTTACCTTACAAAATGTAGTGGGAGCTATTAAGTTAAGAATATACTGCTAGACTGTAGGTTTTACAATAAACAAAGCATGCAGTGCTTTCTACATTGGCAAAGAACTTAGGAAGCAAGTTTTCAAATAAATCTAGGATAAATTCTCCTGAACTTTAATCTAGAAGCATGTTAAAAGTTGTTGATTTATTACTATAATATGTCTAAATTAGATTTTAGAATTATTATTTCTAGAAGTTACATATGAAACCTCTTTTGTGCATATTCTTTAAACAACTTAATATTTCTGGATACTGAGTCTGTTGCAACAACACAACCAGTATGCAGAAAAACAATGTATTTGAATGACTTTATTTTGCTTAAGTATATAGAAAAAATGTGTTCACAATAGGTAGCTTAGGTTTTTGTGTGTTTGGTGGTTTTTTAACTTTTGAGGGCTTCAGCTGGTTCTCAGATCAACATAGTAATTTTTTATATGAGGACTGATGGGGATCAGAAGAGGTCAGACTAAATTATTTGCCTCTCATGCTACCATTACTTCCCAAAACCGCTCAGCTACAGAGTCATAAATAGATGTTATTCATAACAAGAGCAGGTGGCTAATTAAAAAATACTGTAGAAGGTATTAGGGCGTTATGCAAATCATGTTAGGTTTTTTGCCTGATGTCAAATAAAAGCATAATTATATTTGTAAATCTTTATTTGTATTTGGCAGAATCATTCAGTAAAACCAAAAGCAACTTTATCACCTCTGATTAATGGATTTTCAAAAATAACTTCTGCTATATGGATTCCAATGTCAGTGCCAGCTGGCATGGCTTAATCACAGCTTAACCACAAGCTCTCCTCTGTATATTGGCAGGAGATTGCAGGAATCAATCCCAATATTTCCCCCCAGTCTTTCTAATTGCCATGGAGTGCTGTACTGGCCATGCTCTGACATGTAGGGCAATTACACTACCAGCAATGCAGAGTTAACCATCAGTTCCTCTGATTTTCACTTTTATCTGTTAAGGAGTATGTACACAATCATTTTGGTCATGCATAATCTCAGAAACACCAGATATCTCTTAAAGAACAAATTTTCATTTCCGTTTTTTATAGAATGGGAATTCTGGGATGTGTAAGACCCATTGAAGTCTGAAAAACATTGCTTTCCTCACCCCTCTGCACCATGTATTTATGACAGCTCCTCCCTGGCATACCATTCTTCTCCTTGCCTCATGTAAAATTCTTTTGGCTTGTCTTCTTTATTCATGTGGTTTATCGTCCTTTCTTTCATCTCCCCATCTTCTCCCTCATGGCCCCAAGCTCACTATTTTCTTAATAAACTAAGCTAAAACAGTACTGTCTCCCTGAATTTTGTCACACACCCCCACCACCTCCCTTTCTTCTTCTTTCAGTAGATATAATACAAGATTAGACCTGAAAGAAGTCAGCCTCAGTGCAATCCCTTAAAATGATCAGTACCTGTTTATAACATCTGGATGTTTAAAATAACTTCTCCTAAGAGGCCACTGGTTCTGGGATTGTTTTTATAAAAAGAATAACCTAAATAATGAAGTTTGTATTCTGCTTTTTGTATGCCGGCACTCTCTGGAAGAAAACTTTCACACTGTACATTTAAATCTCCATACCCATAAAACAATGAATTGCTCCTTTTTCCCACCCACCCTCTACCAGAAGCTCTTGTTCCAGCTTCATTTTATGTACATTGAACCAGATCCTTACACTCATATGGACTGCTCATTCTAAACACTAGAATTCCTTGCCTGAGCGAGGTAAGTTTTAGCAAAAATAAAGATTACCACATTTGTAGACTTTAAAGTGGAGGACTGTGGCACAGATTCTGTCTCCTCTATCTTTTTTCCTCCAGCCCAGGTCACCAAGTGGCTACAAGGAATTTTGGACTCCAAGCTCTATTTCCTCACTTTCAAACAATCTCCAGTATGCATGCATACATGTTGCAGGAAAAGTAGTACAAGATAACACAGCATGAAATATTTTCGACAGAAAATGTGATACTTGTTTATGAAATCTTTAGGCAAGCTGGTTTTATGCATTCACATTTGTTCTCTCATGGTTTTCATGCACTCTCTCTTTTGCAAGCACCAAGATGTGCTCCAAGGGGATATGCAGGTATTTCCATTCATACCCACTGCATTCATACACCAACTTTAACATTTCTGTTAAAAATCTACAGCATCAAATGGCAAAGTACTTGGGAAAAAAGGAAAGTCTGGAAAACTATGCGTTTTTTCTTTCTACTGTACAGCCTATGTCATAAGGAGAGGTAAAAAAGTGATTCACCTGTATCTTAATGTAACACGAATCTCTGCTCTAAGATCACAGTGACTGCCACTTCTGTAGAAAGGAAGGCTAGGTGATACCAAACATTCTCCTCTTAATATCTCTCCTCATCAATATTTTTGAGCATGTGATCATATGAAAAGACACAGAAGTCCCAAATATGGGAGAGAATTAAGCAGCTAAAAGAACATGAGTACCATAGTAACTATTATTTACAGAATTCACAAGTTACAACTGGAGTTAAAAATATATCTATCACTAATTATGGAAGATACCTTGTATAGGTTAATGAAATAAAGTCCAAGAAATAAATGTTTAAAATTTTTTTAACCCAGTCATGAAAAGAAAAATCAGTCTTTACGCTTAAGACTGAAAAACCTTTTAACTGCATTGAAAGACCAACAACTTATTCTTGTGTAACATTTACTAGTTTAAGGCTTATAGATAGATAATTAACTAGAAACAGCCCCAGTAGGTCCTTTCTTGGCCTTGAAGGGTGCATGAAATACTGCTTTCTCCTACTCGTTATTTAAACTCCCCCAAAGTGCTATAATCAAAGGAATTAATACAATAGAGTAATGTTAGCAAGTTTATTTTGCAAAGGTTTACAAAGGTTCAAGTGCTAATCTACTTAAACATGTTTGTAGCTCCAGAGGTAAACTTACTCATGCACACCAAGTAATTCTTGTATTCAGGGTTTTTATCCAATAACACTTTTACTGAATGCAGTGTATAGGACCAGCTTTCTCATCTCAAACACTGGTGATATGAAAATCAAACCTTTAATAGCTGGCACATTAGTACTCCATGTAGCAGTACTTGCATATTCAGCAGTACTTCATGAAGCTTCAATAAAAATCACTAGGAGTTCTACTGACTTTGAAGTTCAGTAGAGGTCCCAGTGCTTTTTTGGGCTAACATCTTCATTTTATCTGAAAGAAAATATTATGATGATCAACTCAATAAAAGTCAAAATCTTTATGTATGTGAATAATAACTGAACTGTTAAACTCCCATCTGCCAGGTGTCAGAATTAAGAATTACATTAAAAGATTGTGAAATACCTCTTATATAGATTTAATAGCTAATGGTGGCTGGATCATTTCAATATTGATCCTGTTCAGGGCTTCTCTTCTGCAAAGAATGATGCTTGGTAGACAGATGAATCAGCTCTGAGGTCTCTGCCATTCCAGCTTGGCAGTAAGTCTGGCAAAATGTCTAGAAGAATGAAGGCAAACCTACAGTGATGGATAAAGATTATGATGTGGTTATCTACAAAGGGGAATTAATAACTTTTCTGGGCAAGATAAACCAGTTCTATCTATCAGAAAAATACACACCTCATTCAAGCTTGGGAACTCTCAGTATTGGAAGGTTTTCTGTGGAAAAGGGCATTAAGATAGCCCTCACTAGGAGCTCTCTTTCAGACATGAAGAAAAGTGAGGAAAAAAATAGTTCAAGTTTACCTACAAGATTTCCAGAGGTTTTGAACTGAAAATCTCTACTCCTTCCTTAAAAAAATGAAAGAGTGTTGCAGGGGCCACAGAACTTCTGTACACTGTACAGGAAAATCTGAACAATTATTCAAAATATACTGTTCCTCTCTCTTTTCCTGGAAGCTTTACTTCCTTACTTGCAGATATTTTTATGAATTGTGTAGTGCTCTGCTATTCAAGAATTTTTATGACAGATTTCTATAGAGGAACAGAACAGTGAACCAGTTATGATTTGGGGCATTACTAGTCTAAAAGGGAAATGGAAATGCAAAATCAGAGAAAGGACCCAGTGTTGAATAGACTAGCCTGGCACCCTTTCTGTTCCCCTTGGTATTTAGTGTTTTATCCCTGACAGCCAACTATATAGGCATCAAAGGTCTCTTACTCACAACTTGAGTATCAATTAATTCAGCAATCCAAAATCATCACAGAGGGGAGTCCAGCATTACCATCCATTTAAGGCTCGTGTGTCCCAAAGGTTTGCACGTATTTACAAAAGTATAATTGCAAGACTGGGGTGCAAAAGCAATAGAGATAAATTTGCACAGGTACATCGTAGTTTGCTATAATTTTTTTGTAATTGAGAGGAATTAATTCAAAGATAGAGTGTAATAGGGGCATGAAAACTACTCCTCACAGTTGCAGATGTTCTTTTCCATGTTGGTCATATAGCAAACTAATATACCTGGGGTTTTTAGGCAACAATATGGGGTGACTAATTTATATGCTGAGGAAACCCACTCAGTTTTCAAATACTGCCCTGGGTTTTTAAAGCTAAGTAACTGTACTGAGCTTAATCTAACTACACCATTCTGCCTTACTTGGTGACTGAAGGATTACATACTGTGGACTCGTATTCACACAAAATTGTTGTTTAAGGCTAGGATCATCATTCAGCTGGCTGGTGAAAGCATGTTTTATTATAATGACTGTATAAAGATAAACTATAGTTCTTAAAGAAAGTGTTGTTTTTAAAACTATAACTCTCCTTGAGGTTTTACGTGGATGAAGAAAAACTACTGACATTTGTATCTAGTAATATGGCCCAATCTATAATGCAGATCAGTGTGATGTTTAAGGTGCCTTCCAACTTAAATCATTCTTTGATTTGATGGCCTGACTTCTTTACTTGTCTCCATTAATTGACAGTTGCATACTTTAAACAAAAATGCAAATATTGTGAAAATGCCAGTGTGTATCTTGATATTTTGTCTTAGGCATGAGACCTAACATTGCTTCCATACATTTCTGAATTCTAAAGGCCCCTCTCCTGAAGGCAAAATGAGCATCTGTAATGGCACAACAATTGTTCACTTCTTGGGTTAAAAGCAAATGTCATGGTCTAAGCATAAATACCTTGTGTCATCAAATGCTGTATTGCCAAGTGCCAAACGTATCTTGAAAAAAATATTCAGTTTAATGTTTATGTAAAAATAGGCTGAAATAAAAATATTCAGTTTAATGTTTATGTAAAAATAGGCTGAAATAAAAATATTCAGTTTAATGTTTATGTAAAAATAGGCTGAAATCCAAGCAATTCTTTGTTTTGCTCTGAATTTGTTGCCTGTTTTTTTTTGCATAATGAACGACAGCTCCAAAAAAAATACAGTGGAGTATTTTCTCATGGTGTCTGCTCTTCTAAGGTATTGCAAATGTTTCTGACAATGCTGTAGTGGAGACTGAACTTTTGATGTGAACAGATGGGAGAAAGAAAAACTGAGTGTAATTAAAACTTAAATGTTGAAAGTTTGATCTTGCAGTCTGTGCTCAAAATGACTCCCTGTGCAGAGAGAGTTCAGCTTGAATAAACACCACACTAAAGGCTTCTAAGAAACCATAAAAATTTTCCCATTGTTTGTCCTTTCATGCTTCAGTGAGGTGACCAGGCATGGTTTAGAAAAATAAGTTATTAATCACCAATGTTCTATACTGCTTCTTCCAGTGGTGACCCAGAAAACAATCTATCTGTTCCCAGTGTCAAGGGTGCTTAAACACTGCAAGGCAAGAATGATCAAGTGGCTAAGGCATTAGACACAATTAAAAAAATAGACATTAATAATACCTGATTCAGTTTTAAAGTTACTGTGACACACCAGAGGTCACTTCAACTTTATTTTCCAGACCTAAATTGGCAACAGTGCTTTTTTACTTAGTCCATTAACCTACGATGATGACTCAGAAAAACATAAAAACACATTTTCCAGTGATCTGGTAGAATAAAGCTCTACCTCCACATCTTTCCCTTTGAATGGAATAAAATAAATTCAAAAAACCCATCCAATGTTTAGTCTGTTTTGAAACAAGAAGCCAATTCCTATTTAGTTTATGACTTTTTTTTTTTCTGTGAATGATACAAACAATACTTAATTTAAAAGATTTCACCTATAACCTTCAAAACTCAGAGACTGCTGTTGATTCGTGCTTCAGAAAATAAATTTAACTGTAGTAATTTCCAATAATTTCAATAGCACTATCTTTAAAATCTGGGATTTGAGATATTTTCATGGCACATTCAGACTATGAATTCTGAGTTTCAAGGCTGATTTTATTGTCTGACTTGCAGAAAAGTGTATGATCACCTTCATTCTTTGTGCAAGCAAGTTATGACTGGTTACTCCTTTCAAAATCAAAGTTGTATTTCGTTGGAGTCCTGCCACTCTCAGAACATGCTTCGGTTGAACTAAACAAGAGTTTTATTAGTATCCACCAAAAAATATTAGTATAGGACTTATTTGTCCCTCTACAAAATTGCAAGGTATAAAAAAAGAAGAAAAGCACCTGTGTTGGAAAATAAGAACAGTATGCAACAACTCTAGTACGGAACTTCTGAATACAACTCTTGCCAGATTTTGATTTCAGTGTATTTAACTTCCTTAATTAAAATTCTGTAAACTGGAGAATAGAAAAAAATCTTCCACAGTGCAGGTTATAAAAAGCAGAGGTGTATGACCCACTGCTAGCAGTAGATACATGAAAGAAACTGCAACATTTTTCCCATTTTAAGGGAAGTGAAAAATTTACATCAGTTCTTGGGGTTTTTTCCTGTACTAGTAGGAAATTTTGAGAGGAATTTGTTTACTGAAAAGAAAAAAAAGTTTGGCAGAGTGCTTGGCCTTTGAAAAACTTGTATTTTTATATTGTGACCCACACTTTGAAAAGGAATCTCATGAGTTTGAGGCAAAAGCAGACATACTTTCAAGCCCAAAAAGCCCAAAAGTCAGTTGTCAATGTCACAGCAATGGCAAACTTGCAATGATGACAGTCCCACAGAATGCTCTCAGTAACAGCTCTGGCAGCACCATGCTGCTGTGACAGCAATCTGAGTACACCTAAAGCATATATACACATAAATAAATTCTTCACTAGCAGGAAGAGGACATCAAAAACTGTTCTCAGAAACATAGAAAGGAATAGCACGTATTTACATGGTGCTTATGGTTGCTTTTCTGTTTCTTGTACCACAATTATGAAATATCCACAGGGCCTTCATTCACAGGCCTTTCCTCAAGACATCCTTGCCAGACCCAACAGCTTTCCTGATATTATAAAAGTGTCCAGTCTCAAGGACAGAGACTCAGAGGGAGTCTGAATTGCTGTCCCTGACTGCTGAATGGGGAGGTGTAGAGAAGACAGAGCCAGGCTGTCCATGAAATTGCATGGTGAAGAAACAAGTGGAAACACACACACAGGTGGGAACATGAGGAATTCCAGTTAGGCGTAATGGAAAGCTTTTTGACTGAGACCATGCATAAGCACTGAAACATTGCCCAGAGGAGCAATGAAATCTTCAGTTCTGGGTTTTTTCAAGACCTGACTGGACAAAGCCCTGAGAAAACTGATCTACACAAACCTGCTTTAAGGACAGGCTTGGACCAGGTGACCTTCAGTGGCCCCTTCCAGCATAAATCACCCTATAACTTTTGTCTTGTTAATGGAAAGTGAAAAGAAAGCTTTTCATCAGCCTTGAATGACTGCTCCCAAGCCTCTCAGTAGTTCAAACTCTTCCAAACAGCTCAGCTTTGCCAGCTTCCAAGCTCAGTGGGTCTTGGACTCTGCTCAGCTAGAAGATCTAAATCAGCCAAATGTCATCACCCTGTCACCACCTATTGACATGTCTTCATGTAGTTCTTGATAAATAATTGATGGTACTAGTGAATGACTGTGAAGAATAAAATTGTAGGTGGAATGAGAAGGTCTGAAATGATGACATCAGGCAACTGTACTCATAACATGCAGTCATGTCCTTCTCTGCTAGGAATGAAAATACTTGTATTGCCAGGCATACAGTATACTGATAAAGATGATAACAGCAGCATTTAGAAGCATATGTGGAACAGCCTTGTGGTGTGTATGATACATACATTTGTATAAATACGTGTATATAGTGTTGGAAAACAACCCTGTGAAGTGGTCATTAAGCAAACCCATTGCACTAAAAGTTGTCAGATCATGCAACAAGTTGAAACTTTTGACAGTTTATACAAAAGCTGCCTGGCACTTAGATAGTCAGATTCAATCTAATCATGGACAGAAGTAAGAAGAAGGAAGCTGTTATCTGTGCTAAAGGTTTAATCCTAACATCAGAGAAAAAGAATATTTTCTTGTCTATTGAGGTGTGAATTGCTTTTCACAAAATCTGACTTTCTGATGTTATTCAAATGACCTGTGTTGTATATTAGACTTGCTGAAGCTTAATTGATTTTGGCTATGATTTTGTTCTATTTTAGTTTGAAGTTTGTATCTTATTTTAAATAGCCTTTCTAATTTTTACTGGGTTTGCTATATTTGTTTTAAATAGGAATATTTTTTGGTTTTCTTATATCTTACATGGTACTGTGACCTGAATAAGTAGTATAGAGCTGTCTGTGTAGCTAAAGAGATGAAGACAACATACATCATATTCCAGCTGGCAAAGTGTTAAACAAGACTAGTGACAAATCAGTAACACAAATATGTTTTTATCCTGTCCTTTAATTATTTTGATTTCTTTAGATTCTTGTTCCCCATTCTCCCAACAAGAATCCATATAACAGCATGTCTTCTGAGTTTTATGTAATTTGACTTGTTAACTTGCTTACAGATTTTTGTGGGATTTGAAAATCACTAGATTCCTCTAAAGAATGTTTTAAGGAAAACACAGGATTTGGGAAATTTGATAGTTGCTACTAAGAGATAGAGGAGACGCAAGAGAAATTAATCTATAGATTAATCTATTAATCTATTTATCTTTTTATACCATTAAAATGATATAGCTAACTAACACAATCAGCAAAGCTAACCAAATGCTGATGTGCCTCAGAGAGGAATAAGTGAAGATGAAAGCACTCATGAGAATAATTCAACCACATGAAGTAACTTGGAAGGTATTGGAAGAACAGAATCCTCCCAATAATGCCCGTCTCCACTGAATGGAAGTCTGGAGTGTGATTAGGGGTTTGCAGAGTATTAGATTACCTAAAGTCACAACAAAGTCCTAAATCATTTAATAAGGAGTTTAACATGTTCTTTTGAAACTCTGACCCAGGTTTCTTGTTTAATATTTTGACATTAGATACACTGTGATAAAAATATATGCTTTCATAAATCACTTAAGCTATAACTAGAATAATATCATTCATTACAAGGTCATAACATCTTTTTGGAATATAAAGTTAAGCTACTTGAGAAAGGAGCAGGGATATGTCTGACTTTGTCAGTAAAACGGTCTTTTAAGAAATCTTTGTAAGAAGGGTTAAATCATAAATGCAAATCAATGGTTTAATACCTGCAAAACACTCATCGTGTCTTTAATCATGCCTGGAAAACAGAGATTAGCTGCCTTGTTATTTCAGCTGTGGGGACTTGAGCATCCTCTCTCTTTGGGAAGAAAAACCAGCCGTGAGCTTGGAGGGCAAAGATGAGGCAGATTTCCTCTGTGGCACTGCAGCAGCGTCCTGCGCTCAGCACGCACAGATGAGGAGCCCCTGTGTTTGTTCTTAAGTGCCTGGTAGGGCAACATGAACCAGGACCCTGACCAACACTGCAGGAAACCCTTTCAGTATTAGAAAAGAGACTTAATTTCAGAGGTGCTCCTTCCTGATCTTAAGAAAGAAAAGCAGGCCACACGGCCTCCCAAAGGTGTGTCACAGTACAACAGGTACTTTGCCATCTTTTCCTGACTTGGTGTTATCACCCTCTGAAGTGTAAACAGGAGGGGAAAACGCTTGGTTTAGAGTGGAGGCTGTGCACATGTGACTGTTGCTAGACACTAAGAATGAACATATTTTATTATAGGGAAACCACTTCCCTAGAACTATTAACGTAGTGTACTTAGAAACAGCCTCCTGGCACGATTTTGGCACGGTCTAGACGGGAGATGAACAGGTGTCATAACTTGTCATGTCTGAGCACGGTACACCTACCTGTTCCTTTCTCTTTCTGTGCCTGTGTCCTAATTCACGCTGCAGACCAAAACTTCGTTTCGCTGCGGGATGCACCGCCGTCCCGCAGCCCCCGCGGCTCCCCGGGGCAGTCCCGCGGCGCGGAGGCCCGGGCGGTGCCGCCCCTCCCCGCCCNGCCGAGTCCTGGCGGCGGCTGAGCTCCCGGCGCGGCTCCAAGCGCACTGGACCCTCCTCGCCCGCGCTGGCGGTGAGTGACCGCGACCGCGCTGCTCCGTCCGGGCACCTGCTCACCCCGGGGACTGAGGCGGGGGGGGTGAGGAGCAACCTGTTGCGCTTCGGGAAGAGGAATCGCCTTTCCCGTGCGCTGAGCCTGACTTTGTAGTTGTTAACAGGTGCGGGTCTCCGGTCCGGCTCTCTCCGTGCGGTCCCCGCCGGGCCGCCGCTCGGCT